>CM056947.1:10715207-10944221 GCA_029856935.1 Cyclocarya paliurus
GACTTCCTTGTAGGATCTAGGATCTATTTTCTACAACTTCATTTGCTACGGTCAAAGCATAAACAGTCATCTCAGCTTGACCATATCTCTTGGGGGGGAGGGGTTCTATAACCCTCCTTTCTCTATCCCTAATCAAGTTGTATGAACTAATTCCACCTTGGTCCTCATCACCTAAAGTGAAAGTTTGAGTCTCAGCATCCTGGCCTTCTAATTTTCTCAAATTATTGTCAGGTTGCTCTACCTCAAGATGTATCTTCTCAGGGTTAGTATTTTGAGTGGGTTCAAGTATTTTAGTTTTAACTTGAGCCATTTCATGTTCATTAAAGACCATATCTCTACTAATGATACATTTTTTGTATCCTTGACTCATCAATCCATAACTTGTACCATTTTACTCCCTGAGAGTACACTAAAAAATACATTTCATAGCCTTTGGTTCCAATCTATCAGTTCGGTGTGAGCATATGCAACACACCCAAACACTCTCAAGTAGTCATAGTTAGAAGTTTTTTCAATCCATATTTCTTGAGGAGTCTTAAACCCTATGGCTAAAGAAGGACTCCTATTAATTAAATGGACTACAGTTGTGACAACTTCAGCCCAAAAAGACTTAGGAAGTCCCGAGTTTCATAGTAAGCATCTAACCCTCTCCAATATGGTCCTATTCATCCTCTTGGCTAGACCATTTTGTTGAGGGGTTTCCCTTAATGTTTTATGCCTAGCCATACCCTCCTTCTGATAGAGCGGATTGAATTCGCTTGAGAGATACTCAAACTTATTATCAGTTCTTAATTTCTTAACATTCATTCCTACTTGAGTTTCTACCAATTTCTTCCATTCCTTGAATTTTTCAAAAGTGTCACTTTTATTTTTAAGAATGTATAGCCACACTTTTCTAGAATAGTCATCAATTATATAGAGGAAATAACTTTCCCCTCCATGTGAGTTGACCCTAGTAGGACCCCAAAGTCCAGGGTTTGTTTTGTAGTGTGAGTGGCTGTTTTAAAGCTTACCCTTTTTGCTTTCCCAAGGATGCAATCCTCACAAAAAGGTAATTTTTTCAGCTTTTTTTCTCATCTAGCAACACCTGCTTATGGAGTTCTAAAAGTCCCTTGTGACTCACGTGACCTAACCTTTTGTGCCATAGAAAAAATCTATCCTCACCCTTCTCTAGGATAGAAGAAACCTCACCTATAATAATTTTCCGAAGGAGGGTATACAAACCATTTTTAATGACTCCTTTTATCACGATAAGTGAACCCTTAACAACCCTCAAATATCCAAATTCAGATTTAAAAGTGTACGCGGATTGGTATAACACACCTAGTGAGATTAGGTTCCTTTTTAATTCAGGTATGTATCTAACTCAGTTAAGAGTCTTTCAATACCATCATGGAGCCTTAGTCTCACATACCCTATATCCTGGATTTTACAAGACTTATTGTTGCCAAACATCACAAACCCCCATCTAAACTAGTGAAAGTTTCAAACCATGTTGTATTAGAATACATGTGAAAAGAATATCCTGAATGAAGAACCCATTCTATTCCTGAATCAACCTTTGTCACATTTAGAACCTCGGCACTCTCATACCCATCACTCACAACTGAGGAATCCCCCTCCTCCTTAGACCCCATTTCCTGTGTTAGATATCTTATTAGGGCAATCTCTTTTGAAATGCCCCTCTTTGTGACACAGGAAGCATTTTTATTACTTCTGTTTAGACTTAGACCTACCCCTCACATTGTTTTTACTGTTCTTTACCTTTTGACCTCTTTTTTCAGCTCTCCCCCTCATAGTCAAGCCCTCCAGCTTTAGATTTTATTTTAGACATGGCTTGTGATTCGTTGGAGTGTAATACGGCTTGAACCTCATCTAAGGTCAGTGTCTCCCTCCCATACATCATGGTCTCTTTCAAAATAGTATAAGAATTATCCAGAGAACTCAACAATAAAATTGTTTGATCTTTATTGTCAATTTTAATATCAATATTAGCCAAATCTAGAATAATTTTATTAAAAGCATTAAGATGGTCAGAAATCAATAGACCTGCGGACATCTTGAATGTGTAGAAATTTGTTTTCTTGTACAGTTGGTTGGCCAGAGATTTTTTCATGTAGAGGCTTTCTAATTTCAGCCAGATTCCAACGGCGGTGTCTTCGTTAGTTATCTCCCTCAGAACTTTGTCTTCAAAAGAAAGAATGAGTGTGTTGTGAGCCTTCCTCAAGATTTATTTCTTATCCTTCTCTTCAACAGATTTCATTTTCTTTTCTCTAAGAAGAGCTTCTTGGAGACCCTGTTGAGTGAGAAGGGCTTTCATCTTGATCCTCTACAGCCCAAAGTCATTTTTTCCATCAAACTTTTCGATATTGAAGCTCGTAGTCCCCATCAAACCAAAGCTCTTGATACCACTTGTTATAATTTCAATCACCTCACAAATAAGTACTCAAAGAACCAAATTAACGTAACTGGTTGTAATATGCAATTAATATTGAACAACAGAAACCCAAAATACCAAGAAAATATATAATTAACGTGATCCATTTAGTTTTCTATTTTAAACACATTAGAAACTTGAAATCACAATATATACTCATGCAAGATCAAAATAAAAGCAAGAATAATAAAAGATATGCGAAATCAACACAAGAAATTATGTGGTTTGACTCTAGTAGTCTACATCCACAGCAGGAACAGTTTATGAGTCTTTATTATTGAAGAATGCATCAAAACTAGACTTTACAATCACTTACAACCTTTGATCACCGCAAAAAATATGATTGGTTTTCTCGTATTATCTTCTAATGAAACCACACCATAAAACACACTTGATCATCTCCTCATGCTCCAATTTGATCTTGGTAAGACTAGGGTTTGAAAACCCTTTCTGTTTCTCTCCCAGGATCGCAGCTTCAAAGGGTAAAGTGACTTTTTTCTTTTCTGCTTCACTTTATTCCCGTAGCCACAATTGCCTTTATATACAAATATATATTTACAACTTTGTCATTAATCAAATATTACAAAATTGCCATTAATCTATTTACAAAACTGTCATTATTGAAATACAAATATAAAAACTTGACACATCTTCAACATATAGAAATAGAGTGAGTTAGATTGAACTCACATTGCAAAGAGGGCTGCACACGAATTTTTTAATGGTATGTTCTTTGTTCACTGAATTGGTTCAATGAAATAGAGTCAGTTAGTTTATGTTCACTGATTTTATTGTTTGTTTACATGTTGTATAGGTGTTTTATTTTGGGTTAAGTTGTTTGAAATTGCATTGAAGGTAAATTTTGTATTTTATAGTTTTTAGTTTACTCATTATTATCGATGTATTTGTGTGTTTGTCGATATTGTACATGATTTGCAAGGTTGTGTTTGAGGATAGTAGTTCTTCATTTTGTTCTAGGTTTGCCACCATTCGAACGGTATTGTTTCGTTCGAATATAAGTTTTATATGTTCGAGCGTTAACTTGCATTAAATACAGATTACACATATATAGCAAATATACATTTTACAAAAATGTATTTACAAGAAAATCGATACTATAAAAAATGCTTAATTAATAGTTAACATAATAATAGTATAAAAAATACTTAATTAATACTTAACATAAGAATAGTATAAAATAATATTAAAAAATACGTAATACTTAACATAAGGATGGTATAAAAGAAATTATTAAAATGGCATATACTTAAAAAAATATTAAGAAATACTTAATACTTACAATATTAAAAAAAACTTAATACTTAATAATACTTAATACTTAAAAAAAATATTAAAAAATGCTTAATACTTAACATAAGTATGGTATAAAAGAAAATATTAAAATGGCATATACTTAAAAAAATATATTAAAAAGTACTTAATACTTAATACTTAATACTTAAAACAGCATTAAAAATGCTTAATACTTAACTGAATGATGGTAAAATATTAAAATGGCATATACTAAAAACAATATTAAAAAATACTTAATACTTAAAATATTAAAAATTATTAAAAAATATTTAATACTTAAAAAAGTATTAAAAAATGCTTAATACTTAACATAAGGATGGTATTGAAGAAAATATTAAAATGTCATATACTTAAAAAATATTAAAAAATACTTAATACTTAAAAGATTAAAAAAATTACTTTAAAAATATTAAAAAATACTTAATACTTAAAATATTAAAAAAAATACTTTAAAAATATTAAACAATACTTCATACTTAATAATTAAAAAATATTAAAAAATGCTTCATACTTAATAACGTGTTAATTTATTCTAATAATAATCATATTTACAAGAAAATCATAGCAAATCGAATATTTAATAATATATAGAATAAGTTAAAATCTTAATTATTTAATTTAATATAAAGATCGATAATTGTTTTTAGCTGTTATTTGATATATTCTCGTATCTTTCATTATTGTTGTATATTACTCTCATGTCTTGTATGTTTTGTCAAAATAAACCTTAAACCCGTTCGAAAATTATCAATCCGGTTTAACGGTTGATTAATAACTCTTGAATTGTCCAGAGTGGACAGTTTGAGATTATAAGATCATTCTCGTAAACTATCCAACTGTATTTGTTAGCGTTTGATATTATGATTTTGGTAGAGTCAACCATTCTTGTTCTCTGTATATGTAGTTTTGGTGATGATGCCTCAACGTGTTACTCGTTGGTGCATACGACCAAACGAGTATATTTGGAGAATTATGGAGAGATGCTGCTGAAATTTCGTTGGACGTAAGATAATAGTTCATAGATTGGTCATTATGATCTTTTAATTCTGAATGGGATATGACCAACTATCCAAAAAAGGAAGAAATTGCATAATATGTTAGATACATGCTTGCTTGTTGATGCCCTCGTTACTGTTTGTAATAGGATATTAGGCATGGATAAGAGTTGGATGCAAGTTAGAGATTGCTTGAGTGAGGATTACAATGTATATGTTGAAGATGTTAAGAAATTCTTGGAGTTCGCATCTTGTACAGTTGATAGTGACGGGTGCATTAGATGCCTATAATGTAGCAAGAATTTGTGTTCTCATATGATAAACTTAGTGAGAGAGCATATGTTGGTCAAATGTATTGACTAGGGTTAAACTGATTGGGTCTTATACGATAAATCATATCCAACGTCATTGGAGCCTCCACATGAAGAAGAAGACATTGATGAAGATGTACCGTCAGAATTTGTTGGTGATGAATACGATGAGGATATAGAGCAAATACTGGGTGACATTGGTGCATGAATGTTTATAGATGAAGGTGGTACGAACACATCAAATTCAAATGATGTGGGTCATAACACTTTGGCACACTTGTGGATGAGTTATATCTAGGATGCAGAAAGCACAGTAAATTGTCATTTACAGTTAGACTGGTTCATATACAATTCATGTGCCGATTATCTATTAACGTTATTAATATGTTACCCAAACTGTTTAAAAAGGCACTTTTATCAGACTATTTTACCTTATAACTTCTATGAAACAAAACAGTTGAAACAAAGACTCGGGTTTGATTATAACGTAATACATGCATGTAAGAATGATTGTGAATTATTTTGGTGAGAGAATAAGCAATTGAACGAGTGTCTCATTTGCCATGAATCAAGATGGATATCTAAGAAGCAAAATGTGTTGTGAAAGGTCGTACGTCACTTTCCATTGATACCTAGATTACAACGGTTATTTATGTCACGTGCAACGGCTGCAGACATGACATGACACTCATCATCCAGAATTAGGAACGATGGTGTCTTGTCACATCTTGCTGACTCCCATGTTTGGAAATAATTTGATTTGGAGCATCCATGATTTGCTAAAAAATCTCGTAATGTATGATTTGGGATGACAACAGATGGTTTTAATCTGTTTAGAAACATGAGTACTAGTCATAGTACTCAACCAGTTGTACTTATGCTGTATATTCTTTTGCCGTGGAAGTGTATGAAAGACCCATATTTCATGATCAGTTTGTTCATTCCAGGTCTGAGATCATCGGGAAATGATATAGACATACACTTATAGCCATTGATTGTAGAATTAAAAGATTTGAAAAAGAATAGGGTCCTAACATTTGATTCATCAACAAACAAGTAGTTCAAGATGTATACTGGGACAATAAATGATTTTTCCACTTATAAAAACTTGACAGATTGGAGTACTAAAGGGCAAATGGCATGTCTGACTTGTAACAAACATACCAAATCTGAATGACTTATATATGAGAGGAAATTATACTTCATGAGTTATCGTCGATTTGTACCTTATAACTATAGATGACGTGAAAATTCTAGGATGTTTGATGGCACTGTTGAATAGGGGCATCCTCCACTATATTTGTCTGGTGAAGATGTACTTGCACAATTTGTTGACATCGGATATAATGAATTTGGTAAAAAGCAACGGAAGTGAAAACGAGCTGCAAATGAGTTAAGCTGGACAAAGAAGAATATATTTTTTGAACTCTCGTAGTGGTCGACAATCCGTTTGTGTCATAGTATCAATGTTATGCATATTAAAAAAATATATATGTGAGTTCGTGTTGGGAATATTGATGTCAATTAAAACCAAAATGAAGGATACATTAAACTCACGGAAGGATTTAAAGCAGTCGGGAATAAGACCGAAAATGCACTTGCAACAAAATGATTCATCTATCTACGTGTCGATTGGGTGGTATACATTGTCAAAGAACGAAAGGGCTACATTTTGTGAGTGACTAATGAAAATTAAATTACCGGACGGTTATGCCTCAAATCTAACAAGGTGTGCGAGCAAATTATTGAATTAAAAAGTCATGATTGTCATGTATTTTTACAATGTTTCTTTCTTGTTGGTATCCGTGGGTACTTGACGAGAGATGTGTGCATTGCTTTGATTGAGTTAGATGCATTTTTTAAAGACTTATGTGCTAGGAAGTTGAATGTAGAAGGTTTGAATTGTATGGAACGAAAAATGGCTATAATATTGTATAAGCTAGAGAGTATTTACATACCGTCATTCTTCGATATCATGGTTCATCTAGTCATTCAGTTGCCACTTGAGGCTCGACTTGCAGGACCAGTCCAATATAGATGGATTTATTCATTGAACGATTTCTTGAGAAGTTGAAACGCACAGTGGGTAACAAGGCCTGCCCAAAAGAATCAATTGCAGAAACATATATTGATGATGAGTGACATACATTCTATTCTAAATACTTCCACGGAGTTGACATGAGATTTGATCGATCGGAAAGAAACTTTGATGTTGACCAGGCAAGGCAACAAAATGAGTTTCTGCTTTTTTCCAACAAGTACGTCAACTTAGTGTAGCGTATGGTTATGATTTGTGTGGAAAAGAGTTCAAGAAAACTCAGTGGTACGTGTTATATAATTGCTCTGAAATAGAGAGCCACTTGAAGTAAGTTGTCATTATTTATTAATTAATATTGTAATTTATTTTAAAAAGTTATAAGAAGATAAATTATTTGGTAATCTTTAATTTCAGTAATCATATGAACGTGCTAAAGAATTGTAAGTAAATGATATAGATAAAAAACATGAAAAGGAGTTCCCGAAATGGTTTGAACAATGGGTAATGACATTATAGATGCGAGTTTAAATTATCAAAAAAATACATTAATTGTTTATTTTTGTATGTTTATGCTTTATTCAATATGTAGGTTGTACAAATGCATGCGAGTAATCCAAACGATATATCGAACGAACTGTATGCATTGGCGCGTGGCCCATCGAGACGCGCTGCTCGATATTCTGCATGTATTTCTTGAGAAAGTAGGTATCACACAATGGACTGAGAACGCTATGGGAAAATACAAAATAGTGGTGTCCTAATCAAATGAAGTCATAAAGGAGAAAATATTGAGATCTATGGGGTTATTGTCGATAAAATTGGAATGAGATATTTGTGGGAGCTTGTGGTGTATCTGTTTAATTATGATTGGTGGGATTTAAGCAATCCTCAAAGGGAAAAACGTCATAATGAATATTTCTTGAGTATTAATACATCAAAAAAATTGTATGAAGATGATCTTTTTTTTTTTTGCTTTTCAAGCATCTCAAGTATTCTATTTAAAATGATCATGAGTTAGGAAATTAAAGGCGAGTAGTACAAAAGTTTTCTCCAAAATATATATATGATGTTATTCCTGAGGTGGAGGGATAAGATGAAGAAAAAGATGATCACTTTACTCAAGAAGCATACCAAGAGAGTGAGCCCATCTTTAACTTGTTTGTGGATTTGAGCTACTATGTGATTATTCAATTACATAAGGAAGATATTGAGGCTGAAATTGTGAATGCGACAGCTGAGCAAAATGTTGAGTCATCCGAAGTATCTATAGATGATGAGGATGAATCTAGAAATGAAACTTATACAGATAATTGAACTGTTTTGTGTTCACATTACACATTATGACAAATCTTTTATGTAATGAATGTATCAGTATTTTGAAATTATGCCACTGAACATGAAGAAAGTTAGCATTTCATCACCACCTATTCCTAGCTCTCCGTCTAACTCACTACTAAAGACTGAATCTACAAAACGAAGTAAAAATCTATTAGTCATTTTGTTTCAATTAAGGTCATTCATACATATTACATCATTTCTAACCATCATTTACTTTGTTTTTACAATGAACTAAATATTTTATAGAGTTAACAGTACAATCTCATCAAGGTCAAGGCACTATTAGAGGTATGACGTTGGAAAAATATTATAAAGTGGGTAAGATTAACATTAACATTTCTGACAAATATACCGGAGGCGAATGACAACAACTAGCTTGGCTTGCATTGTATTAGGTGCTCTTACACAAACTTATGCACATTTGGCTATGAGGTCATGACAGAAAATCCCCAAAGATATGTAAGAGCTTATAAAAAAGTGTTTTTTTAGTAATGTTTAAATAATTGATTTATATTAATATTATTTAATATATATGTAAAATTTAGAATATTCTGGATGATAATATCTTTGTGTATATATTTTTTCAAGGATGACTTTGAACTAGATTTTGGTCAGAGTAAGACTATCGATGAGCTTATGTTTAATGCATTCTACATATATAAGGTGAAGTATCATGAGCATTACAATAAGTTTGAGAATAAGGAAGATGCACGCTAGTATTCTTTTAAATATATCCAACCTTCCGATTTGAAAATTTTTTGTAACATATTTGAGGATCTATCATATAAGGTAAATTAAATGAATTTTTTTGCGTGTCCTATTTATAATTGTTACTTCCTAATATTTACAACTTCTATGCAGCAACGAAGTTTTATAAACAAAACAAATAGATCGAAGTTGAAGATTCATAATCATGCAGGCTCCAGATCTTTCCATCGCCTTTCTAAGAAATTGGTAATGCTATTTTTTTTATTGTATATAATTTTTTATTTGGAGATATTTTAATAACATTATATCTCAACAAATGTCTTTTGTAGCAAAATCAGATACCAATTATGTATGACAAAATTATATGCTACATCACATATTGATCTTAATGGACAGTGTACTCATCCGATGCTCGTAAAAATTATGTAAGTATTATAATTTGTTTTAACTAAACATATTTGAATATTTATGACGATATTAATTCTTTCTCTTGTGTATAAGATATAATGGTTGCCCTACTTGCTGAATTTGCATTAGATCAAAATTCCTCAACAAGTGATGTTGAAATTTTTACATAAATTCTAGGTCAACATTCAGGATATTTGAGGAATTTAGGTTGTTGTGTAAAGTCTTCTAGCTCTTCCTCATCATCTGGATTTGCCTATAATACATCTATAGTTTTAGACAAAACAAATTCTAAAATCGAAGAATTGAGTGCAAGGCAGCATGAGTTAAAGGCTCAATTGGCAAAATAAGCAGACATGGAGATGCACATGAAACAATAACAACAATAACAACAAAAGTTTAGGGGAGATGTGCAACTCCAAATGCAGATGCTAATGCAACAAATCAGACTTCCAAGCAACTAATCTACATTATATGTACATATTTTGGGATTCATTTCTGACGAAGAATGCTAGTACTACTACTGTTTTATTTATTTAGTTTGCACTTATTAGACTAGCTAGTTTTATGGGTATTGAACAAATTGTAATATATTTTTTTAAATATTATGTATGTCTATTTGATTTTTAATTATATGGTAAAATAAAATATTTACCATTCGAACAAGAAAAAACCGTTCGAACAATATGAGAAAAACCATTCGAACATTGATACAAAATATTATAATGTAATTAGAATTAAACGTTCGAACAGTACGTGAAACCGTTCAAATGAATCATCAAACATGAACTAAACGTTCAAACATCTACGAATATGAAATCATTCGATCGTATCGTGGTCCGTTCAAACGTCTTACTCAATCCGTTCAAACATATTTTACTGTTCAACCGTCAAATTATTTGTTCGAACGTTTCCTCATGCCTCTTTAGTCGAACGGACTGGTATTGATTGATCATTCAGCAAGGAAGCGTTTGAGCATACAATACATTCAAACATCAATTTTGTACCGTTCAAACGTGATTCTGGGACGAAGTTTAAGCATACCGAAAAAAATATTCCATTTTAACTTGATCGAACAGTTCTGCTTAATTTCGTCTCAAAAGATATTTTTTGAGACGAAATTGATGTTTTCGTCTCAAAATACCTTTAGGGACACTGTTATTGGAACAGCCTTGGGAAACTTTTGTTTTGTCCCAAGAAGTATTTTGGGGGTAATTCTAATTTTTTGGGACAAAATTTGTCGTCCCAAAATGTTGTAGTGAGTGAGAGTTGATTAGGGCATAACTAAGCTTATCTTAGTTGTTAATAAGTGGGACATAACTTAATTATGTTCATGATATTAATTGCACACAAAAAATATATTAACAAGAAAGAAAAAAAGAAAAATATGGGTCATATTAAGAATCAATTAAGGTTTGGATATGTTGTTCAGGCAGGTTTTCAAAGTACTTTTCGGTTTTTATTTTTTCAAAGTTTTTCATCAAATAGAAATACTATATGAAACATAAAAAAGATATATTAAATGCTTTTATTTTATTTTATTTTAGTAACTCATTTATACAAAATTTGTTCATTGGTTTTTATGTATTTATTAATGCTTTTTTGAAATGTGTACATGTACTTAATTTTATTCACTTATTAGTTAAAAATACTTGAGATTTTTGTTCTTACTAATCTTGGGAAATGTTTTTTTTCCTTAGTCATGAATTTCTTTTTCTTTTTCTTTTGCATACTTTTGTTAAAACAAAATGCTATTTGTTAGTACCTAATATTGCTATTACAAAATGCTTAGTCACTTGTTTGCGTTTTAAAAACCAAAAATTTTGAGTTTAAAGATTAGAATGCTCGTGTGTAATATTGGTTTAGTCTCAGTATTGTGAAATCACCAGTACTTATCCTAGAAGCTTAAATTGATGAAAACAAAAAAATTTATTATTTATTTTGTATTTTAATAAGTACGGCATCATATTGCATAAATGTATGAACAATATTAAAAGTTGAAGAAAAGGATAGGAAGGATATTAGGTTAATAATAAGTCAATAATTTAGATTTATTAGTAGGTAATAATTAGGTATGATAGCTTTCACTGCACAATCCAATTAATTCGGTGATCAAATTTCAAAGATCTAAAAACCGACCTACCTAGCTATATACCACCGAATTAAGCTGATGAACTGGCAACGATATTATTATATAGAGGTTCATGTAATATTTATATGAGCATTGCTAGCTAGCTATATACTTGCATGTACATGCATGCATATACTTTTAGATTAACAAATTTTTGAGACCACCATTATCAAGCTAATGATGAAATTGTCAAAGAATATCGATTTGATAAATATATTTAAAAACGCTGAATATATATATATATATATATGTAACTTTTTTTATAATTTTTTACCCAATTATAATTTAAATGAGAATTATTTTTATAAAATAATTTATAAAAATAGCATAAGTTTATAAAAATATCCTAAATTCGAAATAAATCTATATAAAAAATTTTATAAAAAATTATATTAACAAATAATTACTCTTTGTCAATATAAATTATTACTCCTACAAATAAATTATATTGACAAGTACTCCACTTAAACGCGGAATGGAAGCATCCAGCTGGCAACGTGGGTACGTGCTTAATTATCTTGAGTCTTGACTACTATTTTGTTTCTAATGAAAATTTATTAGGCATAACTTTATATGAATAATGTTAGATATAGTTTTAGGATGTTCAAGTTTCATATATTTTTCTTTAAAAAGTGTTCATGTCTACAATTAAAAAATATTTTTTCTTGTATATCTTAGATTTACTTACTTTTTTCAAAAAGAATGCGTGAAACTACTTGCACATCTTAAGACTACAAATATCATTAATTTCTCTAATTTTATTAAACATCTAAGAGGTTTGTGTCCAATCCCCGAAACATCCCCTTAATTGCTTTTAAATTCTTTTAGGAACTTGAAAACCTCAACTCGAAAAGAGATATATAGATGTAACAAAAATAAATAAAAAAATAAAAATAAAAAAGAAGAAGAAGAAGAAGAAGAAAGAAAGAAAAATAAGATGTATAAATTAAGTGCTATAACATTTATTATTATTCTTGTGTTTGTTTTAGGCAGTATTAAATATTGCATAATATATATTGTAAAACTTAGTTCATATGTCCATCTCTTTGCTATTTGAAGTTTTTTCAAAGGTAGAGACAAAAACTTTCCATTGAAGTTTTAATTCCATTACAAATTATGCAGATCGAGTCCAAGAATTAAGCTAAAATGACAAGGACAGCAATCCATTCTTTATTTGTTCAAACTAGTACAGCTTACTTAGGAACCATTAGTAAAAGCAAATTAATTAATTGAACGTCCCATAAGCACGAAAGCAACCTGGCCTGAGCTGTTCTATTCCAAAGGAAAATGCTAGTATGTCCCATGAGTTTGTCTCTTCATTTTTACCGTTTATGTAATTATTATTATTATTATTATTTTGTTTAATGGTTAAGAAAGTGACTTTTAGTATATTGGTGAATTTTTTTTTAATTTAAACATGTTTAAAACGTATGAAAAAAAATATATATGAAATTTGTACCGGTGGACACGCCTAACAATCAAAGCTGGCGGCACACAAGCAGCACTTCTATTCCAAAAGTAAGACCCACGACACGAGCATTAATACTTTACATATTAACATATTAATCTCTTTGACATTTAAGAATGAAGTTAACATATATATATTTATATATACCCTCAAGCTGATGTAACTTCTTGTGTCACATTAGATCAGAAAAAGAAATTTTAGTAGAAATTAGATTAATGTATCACGTTTAGCCATGTTAGTTTATAATCTTACTTCTATTTAAAAAAAAAAGAAAAGAAGAGTTTTTCTCCAAACTCGATTGGAGGAGACTTCCTCATCCAAACCATCTATAAAAAAGACAGCATTTATCAAGCATGTGATATGCACATATATTTTTAAAAATCCAAGTTAAAACTCGTCATGTGTCCCTAGATTAAAAAATAGATAATGTAAAATCACCACTTGTTTTAAAAGTATAAACTGATAGAAAGAGATGGGTTTTATTATTTATATTTATGTCTTAGCAGTCTCATTTGTGTGTGAGACACATTCTTAATTCTTTAATAAGTAAGCCCAATATGAGAAATATTTAATTAAGTATTTGAAATGTAAAGTCAAATTTCGAACTCAAGATTTCTACTATGATAACATATAAAATTACTATTTGTTCTAAATGTTTAAATTGATGGAAAATGTAGATTTTATAATTTATATTTATGTAATTATGTCAATTTTTAAATGGGTTAAAAGAATTTCCTACAATTACCTAGTTAGATGGAAACTCAATCCTTTATAAAATCCCGTTATATATATATAAATAAATAAATATGTATGTATGTATGTATATATATAAGCTGCTAGCAACTCATCCATCCTCGGTCTTCTTCTTCATTACTTCTAAACCATGGCGCCTTACCATGACCATAGAAAATTCTGTGATAGTTTTTTCATTCTTAAGCTAGAAGAAGCTAGCTTATGTGAGCTTGTTCGCTTTATGCTTTTCCCTGAATCACAAACAAAAAGATTCATCGAATGCACTGAAGAGCACAAGCGAGATTTTTGGCGCCGATGGTACATCTTCAACTCCCTGCTTTTGCCGAAACTCTTATCCTGGGGAAAAGTACCCATGGTTCAGATCGGAAATATGATGGAGCTGTGGCTGAATCTTCTTTCAGGAAACGGAGGATTTCTCATGCTGTTTTCTAATTTTATAAAAGGTTTTTCTTGTTTTCTCCAACTTTTCCAATCTGCATGAATAAATCAAATGCATGCATGCAGTTATTAAAATTTGGAATTCCTGATTATTAATCTTAATATTAATTTATGCATGATATATATGTATATTTAGATATATAGTAAATGCACATTATATGTTGATCATGGGGTTGTCCATTTACATATGCAGGAGAGGTGGTGTGGCCGGAACGGTCATCGGCGACGTTCACTTCTGTGTTGGGAAACCTTGATGGAAGAGTGGAGTTAGACAAAAGCATTAGACATTATGACAGCAGGAAGTACAAAACATCGCTTGCTATGATGGCTTCCAAATTGTCGTATGAAAATGAAGCATTTGTTCAAACCATAGTCAGAGATCAATGGAACGTGAGTATAATTAATTAACTTGGCAAAAAATATACATATCTTGATCCTTTTTTTTTTTTTAATGTTTTTTCACTTCTTGTACATGTGATGGCCGGCTATGAAGATTAATGTCTCTTTGTCCATATTTTGCGCAGATGGAAAACTTGGGGTCCATCTTGACGTTTATCATGATCATGATCATCACGCAACCTGCATGCTGCATTATTCTAGCTAATGGCTTGTGGTCATGAATGATAGGCATGGATATTGTTTCATATTTATTATCAACAATCACGAATATTTATACCAACGAAGCTAATAGTTGATATAGTAATAGAGAAACCATCTAATTATTAATTAGTGATATTGTCTGTAGTTGAAAGCGATATATAGATTTATTTAATTAATTATATATACTGCCCATTAAATTATTAATGTGACTAAAATATGGCAATTTGAAAGGAATTCAATACACATAAATTACTATAGTACGATGTATACTGTTAATTAGTCTTGTACTGATGTAAGCATTTAGTAAGGGGGCCTATTAATTAAATATATAATATTAATTAATTTGTCAAAAGGTGGACTAATTAATATTGACTAGTAAAATGAGGGAAACAATTACTAGGAAAAAAGACACAAAACTAATTGTACACGCGTCTTTCTAATTGCCAACAACCAGCTCATGAACTAATTAATTAAGATCGAATAGTTCCTAAACATATCTTCTGTAAGCACAATTATAGATCTATCAGTGATCAGGCAACGAATTAATATGGGAATTTGTCACTTTAATAAATTATGGAGAGGGGTGCCCTTAGTCATGGGCAAGCCCCTCAGCCCTTTGAATTGCCAGGCAGTAAGTTACCAAGTGAGAACTGATTTTTATAAATTAGTCCTTCTTCCCATATTAAAATGAACGATTTTTTTTAACAACCCTCTCTATTAACTCGTTCTATCTAAAAAAATATTTAGGGTGTAGGCGGCATCTGAGTGTCTCTAGTTCATCTAAGTAGCACATGATTTACAGTTACCTGGCCTATCCCATGAGGGATATCCATGGAATAAGTACTTCCTATAACCCCAACCCTGCTTATTTTATAATATATATATATATATATATATATATATATATATATAAAAGTTCTATTTATAATCATTATATATCTGATCTATGGCCTTATATATACATATATATATATATATATATATATATATATATATATATATATAAATATATCTCTCCAGTGCCTCTATCATCGCTCTCCTTGCCACCTGTAGGTCGACATTCCTGAACAATTTTATCTCTAGCAAATTTTTCTTTTGGTTCGTAACATTTGTGTCTTGTGACTAATTCATCCTCTATTTTAATTAAATGAAGATCAATGATATCATGCAATGAAAAGCTCTACATGCATAATCTTTTTAAGTATCGTCTTTTGCAATATTTCGATGTTATTTCTGGCCCCCATTTTAAGCAAGCAGCTCTAATACATGAATTATTGACAGATTTCTTAGGGCAAGCTTCAACACAAGCAATCATGTTGCAAGACACGAGTTCTAAGCCTAACTTGATTGTGGTGGCATTTAGGGGAACCAACCCGTTCGATCCAGTTGCATGGGGAACGGATGTCGATTTGTCCTGGTTTGAGATTCCAAACGTGGGCAAGGTCCACAGTGGCTTTATGAAAGCTCTTGGCTTGCAGAAAGACAAAGGTTGGCCTAAGGAAATAAACCAATTAGGAAGTGACCAAAGACATGAGTTTGCTTATTATGCAATAAGACAAAGGCTGAGAGAACTATTGCAGAAGAATGAGGGAGCTAAGTTTATATTAACAGGACACAGCTTGGGTGGGGCATTGGCCATTCTGTTTGTGAGTGTGCTAGCAATGCATGAGGAGGCATGGCTGTTGGAGAAGTTGGAAGGGGTTTACACATTTGGGCAGCCAAGGGTTGGGAACAAGAAGTTTGGGGATTATATGAAGGAGAAGTTGAAAAAGTATGATGTGAGGTGTTTTAGACTTGTTTACTGCAATGACTTGGTTCCCAGGGTCCCATATGATGATGACAATATGTTTTTTGAGCACTTTGCGCCATGCATCTACTTCAACGTACAGCTTCTATGAATCAAAGGTCAGTCTTCCTCTCTTTCTGGACAAAGATCTCATGATATATATAAGCCAGCACCATATAATACCATTATTTCAAAACTAAATTATTGGAACTTTGTCACATTAACATTTATCAAAATGTACAAATTAATATATATGGTAAATATATTCAATATTAATGAAGCTATTTAAAATGAGTCATATTTAATGGGATCGGAGTACTGTTATCTAAAGATGATAAAATAAGAAAACTGCTACATACATAAAGAGATCATACAAAATAAACTCACAAACTGATATGGTTTCTTAAGATCTGTTAGATCTACTTTATAATAAAAGTAATTTTACAATCTGACGTGCTACATCAAACCAAATTAGTTTATGAGTTTACTTTTGTGTAATCTCTTTATGTTTAAAGTATTTTTCTAAAATCAAGGATGAAGAGTACTGGTATATAGCATATTGGCATTACTTAACACAATGAATGGCATCTTGATCGGGATTCAGGTTTTATTGGAGGAGCCGAATAAGAACTACTTCGGATTGTTCTGGGAGATACCAAAGTACGTAAATGCCGTTTTTGAGCTAATACGTGGTTTCATAATCCCGTATATAAAGGGAGAAGAATACAGAGAAAGTCTGCTAATGAAAATGTGTAGGGTGATAGGATTGATGGTTCCGGGATTATCAGCACATCTTCCTCCAGATTATCTTAATGCCACCAGATTGGGATCCTTACCTACAGAACTCCAAAATCCAACACATCAGCACAGGGATTCTAAAGCTAAGTACTGATTGATTGGTGAAATCGTAATAGCTTATAGCTTTTCAGGGTTTTGTTGATTTCAACAGCGAAAAAAAACTATTGGTGAAATTATATATATATAGTAGCTTACTTTTTAGGGTTTTGTTGATTTCAACAGAGAAAAAAAAAGTCTTTCAAGAAGGATCTATGCAAATTACTATGATAATGTCGTTTTACTTCTAAACCCACTGCCTACATTTTGGGAGTTGTATTATAATTAAGGTTAAAGGATCAAGATCAAACATATATATATATATATATAATCTATATTTTCTAATGACATTTTTATCATCAATATCACATGCACTTTACATATATATAAATATATATATATATATTTATATATATGAAAACCAGGCTATATATGTGGGGATATAACTTGGCCTTGGGCTCCACATGAGTAAATCCACTGCAAAAAGCTGTGGATCAACAAATAACTCACCCTAACAACACATGTTAATACATATCTTGCAAAACACGAGATACGACAAGACATGCATGTTCACGGATAAAAGCAAAATAATTCTACCAAGCAAATAGATTACTCCTTCAACAATCTATATGAGCTTCTTAAGGGGCTTCCTCCTTTTCTTCCATTGTCTTTCAATTCAATCTTTTTCTTCCCTCTATTTCTTTACCTTGTTATAACGACAAAGAGAGAAATTGAGAATAAGAGCTTGTAATTAATTTGCACATGATCTTTATAGTGGATTTCTACTGTCTCCTTTATGGACGCACTACAACAAAATCGACTTTTAAGGACATAATTATTTAGGAACGAACTAAATTTCATCCCAAAAAATTAATGACTTTACAAAACCGTTCGAACGGATAAATATCCATTCGAACAATATTTTCTATCACCAATTTATGGTACGTTTGGATACTCAACTCCTCTCAACTCATCTTAACTCATTATTACAATTTTTTCAAATCTCAATACAAAATATAATAAATAATTTAATTTTTTCAAATTCTAAAATAATAATAATATTAAAAAGTAATATTCTAACAAAAAAAATCCGTTCGAATTGAAAATTCTTGGCAGGGAAGTAATTTATTATACAGGAAAAAGTTCAAAACCGTTCGAACGATAATTTTTTTTGTTCGAACGGAAAATATTTTGTGGCAAAACCTGGTGGCCGAAGGTTTCTAAACCTTTCGAATGGAATATATTTAGTTCGAACATATTCAAAAACCACATTTATATATTTGAACGTATAATATTAATCTCGGTACGTAACTCAAAATATAAAAAATATATATCATATATACAAATTCATTAATTAATTTTATGTAATTAATTTAAATATTATCAGTCATACACCACATAATATAAATCAATAATTACTCCAGAGAAGATAAAATATTTAATTTACAACTAAAGCAAATTAACAAAACACCATATATACTGTCCATAACTATAACAAAAAGAAATATAAATAAAAAATAGAAACTACTGTGATGCAAGGTCTCTGCATGCATCCTCGCTGCAGCTAATTGTCTCTCTACCTGTGTCAGTCGAGTACTGAGCGTGAGCTGAGTTGCATTATTGGCATTAATCTTTGTACGTAACTCATTAATCTCTGTACATAACTCAGAGACGCTAGCAGTAATCTCTGTACGCAACTCAGACATTGCAGTATGCACTGCATCGATCACCGCTGATGTGTGTAAGCTGATCTCAACACACAGTATGTCGGCCATCTCCTCGCGAGTAGATGTACGTGATGCCTTGGCTTGTGTAGATGCCTCACTAGCCAATACTCTAGTATCTCCTAGTTGTGCATCTATCTGAATATCAACCCTGTTAGGAACAGGTCCACGAAAACAAAATCTTGAGTGTCCCGTGCTCCTTAACAGGGTGGTGCTGTTGATTAGTCTCATCGGCTCCTGTGCATGCTCGGCAACTTCTAGCACGACCCCGGAATGTAGCAAAAATTGAGTGATTAGAATCCCAAACAACAGTATATCTGTCGTAATGTACTGAGTCTCTGATCGGATCCTCTCAAATATATACTCCACGAGGTCGATCGAAATGCCATGAGCGACCCGTATCATAAATTTCGCTCGATCCATGACAACCTCGGTCTTGTGCTGTCGAGGGTCAATATTGTTGGCGATGATCAAATTCATGATCTTGAAGAAAGAAGATAAATCTGCCTGTCTAATGCTCTTCGTCCCATTGTACAATGGAGCATCTAGACCAACAATCAAGTCTCTGACCTCATGATTAGCAAGTGTATCGACCTCATTTGTGTAAACTGGTCCCTCGTCCTAATACATCTCTACATCAACTGGAGGATCAGACTCTCTAGGCGGCAGATTAAGATAGGCATCGACCAGTCTAGGAATATCGAGATATGCAACGAGTCCGTCTGCTGAAAATATAACAAGAGCTCCTTGGACACAAATCCTGTATGCCCTTCCATCGTCTGGGCTGGCACCACCGAGCTCTTTGTAGAACTCAACAACGATGTCAATGTAGGAAATGAGCTCTATTCATTCTTCTTGCTGATCTAAGATTGGTGCCCAACCACGATCATTGAATATTGATGGGAGGGAATGACCCTCCCATATAAGAGTCACAAAATCATATAGTTTTACTTGCCGCTCAAGTAAAACAGTCCACTCTCGAACTGTTTGGATGGAAGGTTCCCCTGATCTACCACGTTTACGGCCCCTGTAAGACATTGTTATGAACTTGAAATTTAAAAAATAAAATATATATTCAACGTTAGTGATAAAATCTAATATGAGAAAAGATTTACAAAATTATATACTAATAGCAATTTAATAAATTAATTGATAGAACAATTTCATAAAACGATGAAAGTAATTTAATAAGCTAATAAAAAGTAAATGGTTCGAACGAAATATAAAGTGGTCGAACGACAATTTTTACGTTCGAACAATAAAAAAAGTCAAATAGATATTCGAAGGATAAAAAAAAAGTGGTCAAATGGAAAAGAACTTGTTTGGTTCAAACCGTTCGAATGTTTAAAAAAGTGTTTGAACGTCAAGGTTAAACTTGTTTGAACGCGTTCGAACGGAAAACAGGTCGAGCTCACCTATTGATGAGTCAACTCAGTGGCCATGAAAACACTTAAAAATACATCGATTCCGTGAGTTTTTTCGACCAAACACCTACTACTCTTCATTTCTAAACATCTTACAGTGGATTTGCGGTGGTCTACGGTAACTATTGATGAAAAAATATAATTTTTCTAGAGAAAACGAATAAAATCATAAAACCATAAAAATAAACGGTAAAATAACTTTCAAAGTGCATACCTTCACTTAGGAGGAAGAGTGTTCGATGCAGGTAGTGATTACGGCGGCAATTGATGGGCGTGCAAATGTTTTCTCTCGTTTTCAAACGTTGGGGACAACAGCGTTCAAGAAAGTTTTGCCTGTGATAACTTATATGTGCAAATCCGTTTGAACATTATATATAACCATTCGAACAGTTTTAAATTACTGTTCAAACATTATTATTTACCGTTCGAACGGTATTTGTTTCAGATTTAGTAAAAATTTATATTACAGTATATTATATTTATATTACAGTATATTATATTTATAATACTATAATTTAATATAATATATATACTATTATAGTAGATTATATATATGTAATATTATAGTATATTATAATATATATTATGATAGTAGAATACTTTAAATGAAAACATAATAACTTATATATATTATTATAGTATAATAGTAATATATTATAATACTTTACTATTAAAGTATTATATATGATAATATATATATATATATATGATAGTATATAGTACTATCATATATGAGTTTATACTTAACTAATATATATCATAGTACGTATTCCATTATACTTTACTATATATGTTATATATGATACTATACATCATATATATATAAAGTATAGATTACTGGTATATATGATCTTATAAATTTCTCTATACTTTACTATATGATCCTAATATATTTGAGGTTATATATATGTGAGTATATATTATTAAGACATATGATCTTATATTTTTCTTTATACTTTAGTATAGTATAATATATATGATATTATATATATGATATATAGTATAGATTACTATATATATGATAGTATATCTTACTATATATGATTGTATATATTACTAATACATATGATCTTATACTTTTCTTTAATATGTATAATGATGAAAATAAATATATTTAAACATTAAGGTGATGTGTTCGAATGGTATCCATAAACCATTCGAAGGTTTCATTTGCGTTTGAACTTATGAAAAAAACATTCGAACTGTTTATTGCAGCGGTGGGAAAATATCCCGCCAATTAATGACTCATGGATTACCGTTTGAATGTCCTATGTCATCGTTCGAATGATTTATTGCAGTGGTGGGAAAATATCCCACCAATTAACGACTCCTGGAGTACCGTTTGAATGTCTTTTGTCATCGTTTGAACGGTTTATTGCGTTGGTAGGAAAATATCCCGCCAATTAATGACTCTTGGAGTACCGTTAGAATGTCCTTTGGAATAGTTCGAATGATTTATTGCAGTGGCAAAAAAAATCCCGCCAATTAATGACTCATGGATTACCGTTCGAATGTTAGAGTGCGGGAAAATTGGCGCGCTGACAATTTTTTGCTTTCGACCTTCATTTATTTCCGTTCGAACGGTTAGTGAGAACTTAAAATCTTCCCGCACGCCGTCAATCCCTCATTTTTCTCTCATATTTTCCTCTCTTCTTTGTTTTCTCTCCAAAATCTTCTATTTTCTTGACATAATCCTTCATTTTATCATCTTACAAAGAGGATTGCACACTTATTTTGCTTAAACGTATAACTTTCTTTTTCATTTTATTTCCAAATCTATTATTGATTCTATTATATATATATATATATATATATATATATATATATATATATATATTGTGTATGTGTTTATTGGAGAAACTTATACTTTAATATAGTTGTTTATTGATTTTATAGTTTATATATATATATTGTGTAGGTGTTTATTAGATTAAAAACAAAATATGTTTGTTAGAGGGTTGCTATTCGAAGTATATATGTTGTATGTTTGTAGTGTTTTCTGAATATGAGTTTGTGATGTTTTGTGAGATTGTGTTTCGTTTGAACTGATTGGTGTTTGGATTCTGGATTGAGATTTTTCGAACATTATAATATTCCGTTCGAACGAATAAACGAGTTCGAACAGTCAATTGAATGTTCAAACGGTTGTGCTCATGAGTTATAATATAATTAACTTAAAAATAATAAACATAAAAATTATTAATACTTAAACTCATATTAATACTTAAAAGATAATAATTGTAAAAACTATCTGTAACATCCCGTATTTTAGTATATTTTTAATGAAAGATTAATTTAATTAATTTAAATATTGATTATCTTGTTTTAAAATTATGGGAGTTTTAAATATTATTTTATAATATTTGAAGTTGTGAAAATTAACTTTTTATGGTGTTTTCTTAATGTTATTTATTGAGTTGCATTTAAAGTGATATTTAATTTAAATTGGTTTATTTATGAGTTTTAAAATAATTATTGTTTTATTTAAATCTTTCACTGCGTTTGGATTATTTTATTTAGCTAGTAGTTTTAAAATCTTTTTCGTTGGATCATTTTTGTGATCCAAGATGTGAGGGTTGGACCTCATTTCTTTTCCTTACCTCTTTCTTTTCTTTTTCTTCTTTTTTTTTTTCCGGTTTTATTTCTCCCGCGTAGCCTTTCTCTCTCCCCAGCCCGATACCCTTTCTCTCTCCTCTCCCCACACTGTTCGGCCCTTTGGCATCCAGCGCCGCGGCCGGCCATCCGTGACCCTCACCGCCGGCACCGGTCGACTCCTCAGCTGTCGGCGAGTCTTCCCTTAAAATCTCAGGTCGGCTAACGCCGCAGTTAGCCGCCGTGAGCCGTGTGAAGCCGTGAACTTCATTTCGTCCCACCACCGCCGTCCGGCCACCATTTCTTCACCACCTCATCACCAGCCCTCCAGCAACCTTTTAGATCCTAGCCCCGATCCGTCGCTGGAGTCGCCTCCATGAACCCAAAATTCGATTTAAGCTTTCGGCCTTAAACCGCCGTTTCGGCTGTCACCCACGGCCAAAGGCCACCACTACTAGCTTCACCACCTCCCATAGGCCCTACCCTACCGTTCCCAAGTCTTCGTTTGACCCCGTGTGAAATTTGGGTTTCACTGTGTTTCGGCCACAGTGTTTTTACACTATGAAATTTGTTGTTTTGGTGATTCCAAGTATTCTGTGATCCTCCTAAAAATATTTTATAGCGCTGTAAGTATTTCCTAAACAATCTTTTAAGATTTAAATATATTTTTACACTAATTGATTACACTGTGTTCTGGTTGATTTCCGGACTGAGTCCGAGGAGTTTGGGGGTGGATGTATTGAGGACGGAGTATTTGTTGTGTTGGTTATTGTGATTGGGTTATTGTTGGTTATTGGTTATATTGTGATGTGGATTTGGTTATTGGGTATTCTGGTTGTGGTTTGGTACATTGCATATTGCACGCATGTTCATGTTTGTAAATTGAAAACTGAGTTTACGTGTAATTGCATTCATGATCATGTGGTTATTTTAGAAACTGGGTTTTCATGTGAATTGGACTTTTGGGTGCGTGTGTATCACGACCCCAAGCCAATATGGAGCATTATCTCGGTGGAGCTCCTCTGGTCACTCGGGAGCGAAATATACTAAGTGACGTCCCCTAGGTTGTCGCTGGGCGACAACGGGATATGACGAGTTACATGCCGACTCCGTGGACCTTCTGCTGGCAGGGGCTAGAAGATGACCTGGCCACGAACGCATTAGCTGCGGAACTGAGCATCGCTCGTTATGCAGCCAGGACGTGCGGATGGTCTATAGGGGAGACCATGGTGCATATGGATTAATTGAATAAATGGAAAAATGGTTGTTTTCTGGGAAAATAGCGTGAGTTGGTTCTTGTGTCATTTTCTGGAAAATGATGGATATTGATTTTTGGGCCATTTTTTGGGAAAATGGTGGAAATGTTTTATTGGAATATTTTTGGGCCAAATGAGATTTTTGGCGTGTGTTGGATTCATTGCATATCGCATCATATGCATGCATGGTTAGTTGTTTAAATATGTTTTTACCTCAGGATTTGGTTTGGTTATAACTTACATGTGGTACCATTTAATAGTACTGCAGATTATGTTGGTGATGATGCAGATGCCGAGATTGAGGATTTGGCTCCGCCGGGTGCTATGTTTTATTTCAAACTTGTATTATTATTTATGGGACTTTGGCTTTATTTTTATGAGGTTTGTATTTTGAATATTGTATTAAATTAAAATTCTGGTATTAGTTGACTTAATTATTATCCACTGTGTATTTTATTTGTGCACTGTTTATTTGTTGCACACACTTGGCACTTGTCGTTGGGATGCGTGACCATGTTGTCATCACCTGATGTCACGATTCCCGAGACTTTTTATACGTGGGAGTCGGGGCGTCACACTATCTTACAACTAACTTAAAAATTAATAAAATTAAATTATAAATAACTTAAAATCATTTGTAACGATTTAGAAATAATTAAATCATATATAAGCTTATATTTTAGAATGATATGTCAAAATTGTAATTAAAGTTATTTAAAATTATTATAAATCAACCCAGAACTGTAACTACCACTACAACAAAAATTTATTGTTGGGACGATTTTTGTTTAGGACAAAACAAAAATATATAGTAAAAAGTATTATATAGTATATAGTAATATATAGTATTGTGTACTATAGTATTATAGATAACAAGTTATATAGTGTATAGTATTATATACAAGCACATACTTTCCATGGCTTACTTGTAAAATCTGGGATCCATTTTCACAACTTCATCTGCTACGATCAAAGCATAAACAACATCTCAGCTTGACCATACCTCTTGGGGGTTTTATAACCCTCCTTTTTCTATCCTTGACCAAGTTGTATGAACTAACTCCACCTTAGCCCTCATCATCTAAAGTGGAAGTTTGAGTCTCAGCATCCCGACCTTCTAATTTTCTCAAATTATTGTCAGCTTACTTCACCTTAAGATGTATCTTCTCAGGATTAGTATCCTGAGTGGGTTCAAGTATTTTAGTTTTAACCTGAGCCATTTCATGTTCATTAAAGACCACATCTCTACTAATGATATATTTTTGTATCCCTGGCTCATCAATCCATAACTTGTACCCTTTTACTCTCTCAGGATACCCTACAAAGATACATTTCATAGCCATTAGTTCCAGTTTGTCAGTTTGGGTGTGAGCATACGCAACACACCCAAACACCCTCAAGTAGTCATAGTTAAAAGGTTTTCCAATCCACATTTCTTGAGGAGTCTTAAACCTTATGGCTGAAGAAGGACTCCTATTAATTAAATGGACTACAGTTGTGACAGCTTCAGCCTAAAAAGACTTAGGAAGTCTCAAGTTTGACAGTAAGCATCTTACCCTCTCCAATATGGTCCTATTCATTCTTTCGGCTAGACCATTCTATTGAAGGGTTTCCCTTACTATTTTATGCCTAGCCATACCCTCCTTTTGACTTCACTTGAGAGATACTCAAGCCCATTATTAGTTCTTAATTTCTTAACCTTCCATCCTACTTGAGTTTCTACCAATTTCTTTCATTCCTTGAATTTTTCAAAAGTCACTTTTATTTTTAAGAATGTACAGTCACACTTTTCTAGAATAGTCATCAATTATAGAGAGGAAATAACTTCCCCCTTCATGTGAGTTGCCCCTAGTAGGACCCTAAAGGTCCGAGTGCACATAGTCCACGGTTTGTTTTGTAATGTGAGTGGGTGTTTTAAAGCTTACCCTTTTTGCTATCCCAAGGATGCAATCCTCACAAGAGGTAAATTTTTCAGCTTTTTTTCATCTAGCAACCCTTGCTTATGGAGTTCTAAAAGTCCCTTGTGACTCACATGGCCTAGCCTTTTGTGCCATAGAACAACCCTATCCTCACCCTTCTCTAGGATAGAAGAAACCTCACCTATAATAGTTTTCCCAATAAAGGTATACAAACCATTTTTAATGACTCATTTCGTCACGATAAGTGAACGCTTAGCAACCCTCAAAGATCTAGATTCAGATTTAAAAGTGTACTCGGATTTTTCAAACACACCGAGTGAGATTAGGTTCCTTTTTAATTCAGGTATATATCTAACCTCAGTTAAGAGTCTTTCAATACCATCATGGAGCCTTAGTCTCATCGACCTTATACCCTGGGTTTTACAAGACTTATTGTTGCCAAGCATCACAAATCCCCCATCTAAACTTGCGAAAGTTTCAAACTATGTTTTATTGGACACATGTGAAAAGAACATCCTAAATCAAGGATCTATTCTTTTCCTGAATCAATCTAAGACACATTTAGAACCTCGGCACTCTCTTACCCATCACTCACAACGGAGGCATCCCCCTCCTCCTTAGACCCATTTCCTGTGTTAGATCTCTTATTAGGGCAATCTCTTTTGAAATACCCTTCTTTGTGACACATAAAGTATTTTAATTGCTTCCCTTTAGGCTTAGACCTACCCCTCACATTGTTTTTATTCTTGTTTCCCTTTTGATCTCTTTTTTCAGCTCTCCCTTTAGATTTTATTTCAGACATGGCTTGTAATTTCCTAGAGTGTAATACGACCTAAAACTCATCTAAGGTCAGTGTCTCCCTCCCATACATCATGGTCTCTTTCAAACTAGCATAAGAATTATCCAAAGAACTCAACAATAAAATTGCTTGATCTTTATTGTCAATTTTAATATCAATATTAGTAAAATCTAAAATAATTTTATTAAAAGCAATGAGATGGTCAGAAATCGATATACCTGTGGACATCTTGAATGTGTAGAGCTTTGTTTTCTTGTATAGTTGGTTGGCCAGAGATTTTTTTGTGTAGAGGCTCTTTAATTTCAGCCAGATTTCAGCAACGGTGTCTTCGTTGGCTACCTCCCTCAGAACTTTATCTCTGAGAGAAAGAATAAGTGTGCTGTGAGCCTTCCTCAAGATTTCTTTCTTATCCTTCTCTTCAACAGATTCCATTTTCTTTTCTCCAAGAAGAGCTTCTTGGAGACCCTGCTGAGTGAGAAGGGCTTTCATCTTGATCCTCTACAGCCCAAAGTCATTTTTTCCATCAAACTTTTCGATATTGAATCTTGCAGTCCCCATCGAACCAAAGCTCTTGATACCACTTGTTATAATTTCAGCCACCTTACAAACAAGTACTCAAAGAACCAAATTAATGTAATTAGTTGTAATATGCAATTAATATTGAACAACAGACAACCAAAACACCAAGAAAATATATGATTAACGTGATCGGTTTAATTTTCTATTTTAAACACGTTAGAAACCCAAAATCACAATGTATTCTTATGCAAGATCAAAATAAAAGCAAGAATAATAGAAGAAATGTGAAATCAACAAAAGAAACTATGTGGTTGGACTCTAATAGTCTACATCCAAGGCAGGAACAGTCTATAAGTCTTTATTATTGAAAAATGCATCAAAATTTGAGTTTACAATCACTTACAACCTTTGATCACCGCACAAAATATGGATTGGCTTCCTAGTATTATTCTCTAACGAAACTACACCATAAAACACACTTGATCATCTCTTTAAATTCTAATTTGATCTTGGTAGAACTAGGGTTTGAAAACCCCTTCCGTTTCTCTCCCAGGATCGTAGCTTCAAAAGGTAAAGTGACTTTTTTCTTTTCTGCTTCACTTTATTCCCGTAGGCACAATTGCCTTTATATACAAATATATATTTACAACTTTGCCATTAATCAAATATTACAAAATTGCCATTAATCTATTTACAAAACTACCATTACTAAAATACAAATATAAAAACTTGACACATCTTCAACAGATAGAAATAAAGTGAGTTAGATTGAACTCACATTGCAAAGAGGGCTGCACACGAATTTTTTAAAGGTATGTTCTTTATTCACTAAATTGGTTCAATGAAATAGAATGAATTAGTTTATGTTCACTGATTTTATTGTTTGTTTACATGTTGTGTAGGTATTTTATTGTGGGTTAAGTTGTTTGGAATTGCATTGAAGGTAAATTTCATATTTTATAGTTTATACTTTACTCATTCTAAATGATGTATTTGTGTGTTTATCGATATTGTACATGATTTGTAAGGTTGTGTTTGAGGATAGTAGTTCTTCATATTGTTCTAGGTTTGCTACCATTCGAACGGTATTGTTTTGTTTGAACATAAGTTTTATATGTTCGAACGTTAACTTGCATTAAATACAGATTACACATATATAGCAAATATACTTTTTTCAAAAATGTATTTACAAGAAAATTGATACTATGAAAAATGCTTAACAAAAAATAGTTAAAAATAATTAATAGTTAACATAATAATAGTATAAAAAATACTTAATTAATACTTAACATAAGAATAGTATAAAATAATATTAAAAAATACTTAATACTTAACATAAGGATGGTATAAAAGAAAATATTAAAATGGCATATACTTAAAAAACTGTTAAAAAATACTTAATACTTAATAATACTTAATACTTAAAAAAATATTAAAAAATGCTTAATAATTAACATAAGGATGGTATAAAAGAAAATATTAAAATGGCATATACTTAAAAGAATATTAAGAAATACTTAATACTTAAAATATTAAAAAACACCTAATACTTAATAAAACTTTTAAAAAAATATTAAAAAATGCTTAATACTTAATATAAGGATGGTATAAAAGAAAATATTAAAATGACATATACTTAAAAAAAATTAAAAAGTACTTAATACTTAAAACAACATTAAAAAATGCTTAATACTTAACTGAATGATGGTAAAATATTAAAATGGCATACACTAAAAATATTATTAAAAAATACTTAATACTTAAAAAAATTAAAAAATGCTTAATACTTAACATAAGGATGGTATTAAAGAAAATATTAAAATGTCAAATACTTAAAAAAATATTAAAAATTACTTAATACTTAAAAATATTAAAAACATAAAATATTAAAAAATACTTCATACTTAATAATACTTAATAATTAAAAAATATTAAAAAAATTTTAATTCTTAATAACATGTTAATTTATTATAATAATAATCATATTTACAAGAAAATCATAGCAAATCAAATATTTACTAATATATAGAATAAGTTAAAATCTTAATTAGTTATTAAATTTAATATAAAGATCGATAATTTTTTTAACTGTTGTTTGATATATTCTCGTATCTTGCATTATTGTTGTGTATTACTCTCGTGTCTTGTATGTTTCATCAAAATAAACCTTAGACCTGTTTGAGAGTTCTCAATCCGGATAAAAGGTTGATTAATAACTTTTGAATTGTCTGGAGTGAACAGTTTGGGATTATAAGATCATTCTCGCAAACTATCCAACTGTATTTGTTAGCGTCCGACATTATGATTTTGGTAGAATCAACCATTCTTGTTCTTTGTATATGCAGTTTTGGTGATGGTGCATCAACATGTTATTCGTCGGTGCACATGACCAAACGAGCATATTTGGAGAATTATGGGTAGATGCTGCCGAAATTTTGTTGGACATAGATAATAGTTGATAGATTGACGACTATAATCTTTCAATTCCGAATGGGATATGACCAACTATCTAGTGAAAGGAAGAAATTGCATAATATGTTAGATAGATGCTTGCTTTTTGATGCCCTCGTGACTGTTTATAATAGGATATTAGGCGTGGATAAGAGTTGGATGCAAGTTGGAGATCACTTAAGTGAGGATTACAATGTATACGTTGAAGGTATTAAGAAATTCTTGGAGTTCGCATCCTGTACTGTTGATAGTGACGGGCATATTAGATGCCTATAATGCAGCAAGAATTTACATTCATATAAGATAAACTTAGTGAGAGAGCATCTGTTGGTCAAAGGTATTGACCAGGGTTATACTGATTGGGTCTTATACGACAAATCATATCCAACATTATTCGAGCCTCCACATGAAGATGAAAACATCGATGAAGATGTACCGCCAGAGGATATAGAGCAAATGCTGGGTGACATTGGTGCGGGAATGTTTATAGATGAAGGTGATACAAACACATCAAATTCAAATGATGCAGATCATAACACTTTTGCACACTTGTGGATAAGTTATATCCAGGATGCAGAAGGCACAATAAATTTTCATTTATAGTTAGACTGGTTCACATACAATCCATGTGCCGATTATCTATTAAAGTTTTCAATATGTTACTCGAGCTATTAAAGAGGCACTTCCATCAAACTATTTTACATCACAACTTTTATGAAGCAAAACAATTGAAACGAAGACTCGGGTTTGATTACAACGTAATACATGCATATAAGAATGACTGTGAATTATTTTGGCGAGAGAATGAGCAATTAAACAAGTGTCTCATTCGCCATTAATCAAGATGGATATCTGAGAAGCAGAATATGTTGCGAAAGGTAGTACTCCACTTTCCATTTATACCTAAATTATAACGATTATTTATGTCACGTGCAACGGCTGCAGACATGACATGACACTCATCATCCAGAGTTAGGAACGATGGTATCTTGTCACATCTTGCTGACTCCCATATTTGGAAAGAATTTGTTTTGGAGCAACCATGGTTTGCTAAAAAATCTCATAATATACGATTTGGGTTGGCAACAGATGGTTTTAATCTGTTTAGGAGCATGAGTACTAGTTATAGTACTCGACCAGTTGTACTTATACCGTATAATCTTTTATTATAGAAGTGCATAAAAGACCCATATTTTATATTGAGTTTGCTCATTCTAGATCTGAAATCATCGGAAAATAATATAGATATACACTTATAGCCATTGATTGTAGAATTAAAAGATTTGTGGGAGAATGGGATCCTAACATTTGATTTATCAACAAACAAGTAGTTCAAGATGCATGCTAGGATAATAAATGATTTTTTCACTTATGAAAACTTATCAGATTGGAGTACTAAAGGGAAAAAAATGGCATATCCGACTTGTAACAAACATACCAAATCTGAATGGCTTACGTATGAGGGGAAATTATGATTCATGAGTTATCGTTGATTTGTAGCTTGTGATTATAGATGACGTGAAAATTCTAGGATATTTGATGACACTATTGAATAAGGGCACCCTCCACTATATTTGTCTGGTGAAGATGTACTTGCACAATTTGTAGACATCGGTTGTAATGAATTTGGTAAAAAGCAACGGAAGTAAAAATGAACTACAAATGAGTTGAACTGGACAAAAAAAAGTATATTTTTTGAACCCCAGTAGTGGTCGACAATCTATTTGCGTTATAGTCTTGATGTTATGCATATTAAAAAAATTATATGTGAATTCATGTTGGGAATATTTATGTCAATTGAAAAGAAAATGAATGATACATTAAACTCACGGAATGATCTAAAATGGTTGGGAATAAGACTGAAAATGCACTTACAACAAAATGATTCATCTATCTATGTGCTAATTGGGTGGTATACATTGTCAATGAACAGAAGGGCTACATTTTGTGAGTGACTAATGAGGATTAAATTACCGGATAGTTATGTCTCGAATCTAACAAGGTGTGTGTGAACAAATTACTGAATTAAAAAGTCATGATTGTCATGTATTTTTACAACGTTTCTTTCTTGTTGGTATCTGTGGGTACTTGACGAGAGATGTGCGCATTGCTTTGACTGAGTTAGATGTATTTTTTAAAGACTTATGTGCTAGTAAGGGTGTAACCGGTCCGGTTCGGTCCAGTTTTTGACAAAATTTAGGACCGAACCGGTATGATCGGTTTTACATTTTTCAAAACCGATTATGCACCAGTTATCCCCCCTAAACCGGTACTTCCGGTTTTTCTGGTTACTTTTAGTAATTTAGTATAACTATATTAATTATAAGTATAACTATAGTCTATATTAGATTATTAGTATAGTTATATATTAGTATTAGACTATTAGTTATAATATGAAATTATTTCATATATGATATATAATTATATATAAAAATTTCACATATAATTATACATTATATATAAAACTTATATATTAATATATATAAAATATTTTGTATAATTTTAATTTTGTATAAAACTTATATATAAAATATTATTTTTTATATATTTTTTATCAACCGGTTCGGTCCAGTCCGAAAAATCCTAAAACTGGAACCAATGACCGGTTCCAGCCAGTTTACGAATTATAAGAACAGGTCCCGAACTGAACTGGTCCAAAACTGGTCTGATTCGGACCTGTTTTCCTGTTTAAATTTACACCCTTATGTGCTAGGACGTTGAATGTAGAAGGTTTGGATTGTATGGAAAGGAAAATTGCTATAATATTGTAACGCCCGTCCTCGTGGTAGGTATTTTTTTTACAAAATATTTTAGAAAATACGACCGGAATTACCGTCCAGTTTAAAACCTTTCACTGTTCTTCCCAGGGTACAAGACTCTACGTTAATAAATAAATTTTTACTTTTACAATAAAAGAGGCTTGGGGTTTAAAACAGTGGAAAATATAAATCTTTAAAATAAAAGGCATTTTCTTACATTTAAAACCTTCATGCCTAGACTTTCGTGCCCTTCTCCTTTTGGCCGTGTCCCTCCTGAGCGAACTGCTCATTCAGTTCCTGTGGGGGGAGGGGCACACATAAAAATTAAAATGAGTCGAATACTCAGTAAGCATTACTTCATACCGTTAAAATATAAAAACATAGGTTTTCAGTTATGCATTCATCATTCCATACATACTATACGTACATGCATACATGCTTTCGTTTGAAAATATCACTGACGGGATTTTTCTTCTTTAAAAACCGGTTTTCTTTTCTTAAAACGTTTCTCCCGTCAGTGCCTCCATTTCTTAAAGAATGCCGTGCATTCTTACGTTACTTTTTCTTTTCGTAAACGTCAGTATACGGGGGTTTTCATAATTAAAAACGTGTTTTCTTTTGGTAAAACCTTACCCCGTTACTACCTTCAATTATTGAAGAGTGCCATGCATTCATACATTCTTTTCTTATCGCTTTCATAGGCCAGTGCACACTGTTACGCCCTGTGTGTTGGGGTTAGCGGCCTTTTGGGCCGATGGATTCGCCCGTGGCCACGGGTTGGAATCCTTTTCCGTCAGGGATGCAGCACTGGGTGCACTACCAGATACTATCGCCCGGCATTGCAATCTGCCCATTCATTCATTTGGGTACCCCGTTCATTCATTTTATGTGGCCGTTACGTATTTTCATACATTTATACACGCTCATGCATTTCTTTCATTTTTTCTTACGTTCATTCATTCATGGCGACTCTAGAGAGCCGCGGCTTTCATTCATTTCATGTGCATGAGCATGCCTTTCCTTTCTTTTCATTTCTTTTCGTGCTTCCATGGAAAAACGTATTTTCGTGAGAAAACATTCTTTTCGTGAGAAAACATTCGTTAGGGGCGAGAGCCCAAAAACATCTTTTCCTTCATCGTCTTTTCTTTGAAAATACATACAATAGATACCACGTATAAACATCCATTCACATGCATACACTTAATACTTTTGGGTGTGTGAAAAGGGGCTGCCAAAGGAGGCCGTACATACTTATACTTTAAATGCGTTACTTTTCGTTCTTCTTTTCGTAAACACGTCTGGCCTTGAGAAGGGAGACCATTTCTTTTCTTAACTTTCGTAAGGAAAAACGTTTCTTTTTCTTTTTCATATCTTTAGAAAACTCTAGAAGAGTATGAACGTAACACTTACCTGGACTCCATGCTACTTTCATACCACACAGTCCTTTCATACCGTACAGTCCATTCATGCGTGTTAGATGACAACCTACATGCATACATAACCTTAGCGTTATTCTCTATCTAGTGCATAAGCAACTGACTAGAAATAGAGCTATGCTTTACTTAGAGAACACTCTCCTTCTATACTGTGCTCTTTCACGTTTCTTACTATGATAACAACTCTTAGGGACCCATTACGGTCTCTACTTCCTTTAACCTTAACGTTCTACTTCGAGTGCTTACTCACTAGGATGAACTCATGTTCATCTTAGAATTAAGACACTAGAACTTTCGTCCTGTTCTTCTTATTAACCACATTCTGATGCATGACTTAGACTGACTAAGTCATGCATCCCATTCTTAGACAGTACATTCATCCTCACCTTCATACATCTTAGCTCACCCTACTTCTCACGACCTGACCATCCATACACATCACACGGCTCTAAGCCAACCCTGAGGCTTAAGTACCGTGTCATCATACATAGGACGGATTACCCATTATTTATGGTAAATCCGTTCGGCACATGTGTCTAACCAGACAACACACGTACCTTACCCTTTTATCTCTTAAGACCATCATGTAATACATTGATCACAGACTCGTATGGCGAACGCCATACATCGTTACCAACCTTCTCATACCCGGCTAGCACGACTCTTCGTGCTACTCGGCCCTCATGACAGTTTATCCCAACTGTTGACACGATGAGACTCTGTTCATAACCATACTTCTCTTCACGCCATATAGCTCGAGACTGATCCCAAACTACACCGTGACCTTGTCACAGCACCTCACATACGTCTTAGGTCATCACAGCGCAACTCCATGATGGACCACGTCACTTCATGACGTTGCCCAATCATGCTTCCGCTGCACTACTCTGATACTTCTTAGCTACTTCGCACTTCTTCCCGGTCATAAATCAATCACACGGCAACCTCTGTCGCCTTGGACTACAGTCATACTTCACAGCCATTTCGGGACACTGTTCCAAAGTTCTCGACACCATACACCAAGTTCTTCCCCTAACAATTACGCAACCATCATTATCCTTGCGACACACCATATGGTGTATCGCTGCACCTCAGGGAGTACACTCCATATATACTCCCTTCACAACACTACGCCACATCATCGCTATGGCCTACACGCCATACGGTGCATCGTCTCACAACATGGAATACACTCCTCGTGTACTCCATTCACAGAAATAGGTCACGTCACCATTATGGCATACACGCCATACGGTGCAACACTTACCACATAGAGTATATTCTGCGTATACTCTACTCACAGAACCATGCCACATCACCACTATAGCACATACGCAATATGGTGCAACGTCTCACAACATAGAGTATACCTCGCGTATACTCCATTAACAGAACTACGCCACATCACCATTATGGCATACACGCCATACAGTGTATCGTCTCACAATATGGAGTACACTCCTCGTGTACTCCATTCACAACACTATGTCACATCACCATTATGGCATACACGCCATACGGTGTATCGTCTCACCACATGGAGTACACCCTACGTGTACTCCACTCACTGCACTACACCACGTCACTGCTACCGCACATGCACTACAACCACACTTCACAACACAGTTCCCAACACTACACAGCACAGTCCACAATCTCCACAGCACAATCCACAATACTACACAGCACACTTTCCAACTACGCCCAGCACTTCGCATCACAGCCCATCACATCACCATCAAACTACACAGCAGTCCTATAATACTAGCAGCACAGTCCACAACCTAGTCAACTAGCTAGCATCTAATATAAATAGCGAGGGATAAAGAATTATACCATCGACGGGATAACCCGTGAGTCGCTCGTTGACCGCTACAGCGAATAAGCCGAAGGAGCGTACGGGGTGGCTACACCGCGTACAGTAACTGTTTAAGTGTTTGGATAGCTAGGTGTGGTCTTGGAGGGGTTTACGGTGACCTTGATGATGATGACAATGAGCGTATCACGGCGGCTCTTGCAGTGTACAGTGGTGGTCAGTCACGTGCAGTGACTGTCCATCACGTGCAGTGATTACCTACCACATAAAGTGGTGGTTTAGGCTCGGGCTAGGCTAGGGGAGGTTGCTAGTGGAGCCGTGGAGGCTCGGTGGCGGTCGGCACAGCGGTCTACACAGCGATCTACAGTGACTCGTGGGAGATCGGGGCCATGGGTGGTACCGTTGGACTCGTGGTGGCCTAAGGATGCCGGCTAGGGTGGTCGTTCACCGTGGGTGGCGGCGGACGGCGGCGGATCAGGGAAAAACTCGTGCATCACCACGGGTGACACCGGGAGGTGGAGGAGAGGCCTATTGGCTATGGGTTTGCTAGAGGAGGAAGGGGGAGACCTCAGGAGTCTCGTGGTGGTGTCCGGTGGTCGAGGTGGCCGCGCACGGCGGCGCTAGGGGCTCGCACAGTGAACCCGTGCGTGGAGGAGCCTAAGCTCGTGCATGGTGGCTACCGGCGGGGAGAGGGAGGCCGAGATCACTGGAGGAGGCCGGTCGGTGGCTAGGGAAGCTACCCTAGTGATGGTGGCGCCGGAGGACGGCGCACGACGGCGGATCGGCTCCAAAGCCCATTCGGGCTTGCACTGCCGTGAGAGGAGGAGGGGAGAGCGTGAGGGAGCGGGGCCGGTGCTGGGAGACTCGCCGGAGGGAGGCGGTGCCGGTGGGGTAGGCGGTGAGGCAAGCCGATGCCTGGCGGCGCCGGGCTGGGCTGGGAGGCGTTCGGGCGAGAGGGAGGAGCTCGCGTACGGGAGAGAACCGGAAGGAGGAGAGAGAAAGGGGAGGAAAAAGTGAGGGAGAAAGAGAGAGGAGCTGGGTTTTATCCTAAAACCCGTCATCTGTAGATCAATAAAATGATCTACGATGATCTTTAAATACTGATTTGAAAATGCGTAAAAGCTAACTTATTTAAAAACACTGAGAGGAATTAAGATAGAATATTATTTAAAATAATATTCCTTCATCATTTATAAAATGATGAAGTCTTACTTAAAATATTTAACAGAGTAAAACTATTAAATTAATAAAGATTCCATCATTATTTAAATCACATAATATTTTAAATAACTGGAATCATTTATATAAAATGATTCTCTACAATTATAATATTTTTGGAACTCTTCAAAGATATTATAATTGAGTTATTTAAAATATTCTTTATTTAGATAGTGATAGTAATCTTCCATGTAAAATACACATTACTTTAAAACACAAAACTAGCTTTATAAATTACGTAGTATCTTTAAAAACACGTCATCGGGGCCTGGCACGCGTAACGGGACTCTTAGACACTAGAGAGGGGAGTGAACAGGCTGACGCATCTGACGTAATTGCTTACGTCAGAAAAAAGGAAGGAGCAGGGTGTTACAAATATTGTATAAGCTGAAGAGTATTTACCTATCGTTATTCTTCGGTATCATGGTTCATCTAGTCGTTCGTTTGCCACGTGAGGCTCGACTTGCAGGACCAGTCCAATATAGATAGATGTATCTATTGAACGATTTCTTGAGAAGTTGAAATGCACAATGGGTAATAAGGCCCACCTATAATGATCAACTGCATAAATATATATTGACAATGAGTGACATACGTTCTGTTCTAAATACTTCCACAGAGTTGACACGAGATTTGATTGGTCAAAAATAAACTTTGATATTGATCAGGCAAGCCAACGAAATGAGTTTCTATATTTTCTCAAAAAGTACGTCAATTTAGTGCATCGTGTGGTTATGATTTGTATGGAAAGAAGTTCGAGAAAACTCAGTGGTACGTGCTACATAATTGCCCTGAGATAGAAAGCCACTTGAAGTAAGTTGTCATTATTTATTAATTAATATTGTAATTTACTTTAAAAAGTTATAAGAAAATAAATTATTTGGTAATCTTTAATTTCAGTGATCATATAAATGTGCTAAAAAATTGTGAGTAAATGATATAGATCAAAAACATGAAAAGGAGTTCCCGAAATGGTTAGAACAACAAGTAAGGACATTACATATGCGACTTTAAATTATCAAAAACATACATTGATTGTTTATTTTTGTATGTTTATGCTTTATTCAATATGTAAGTTTTATAAATGCATGCAAGTAATCCAAATAATATATTGGACGAACTGTATGCATTGGCGCGTGACCCCTCAAGACGTGCTGCTCAATATTCTGCATGTATTTCTCGAGAAAGTAGGCATCACACAATGGACTGACACCGCTATAGGAAAATACAAAATAGTGGTGTCCTAATCAAATAAAGTCATAACGAAGAAAACATTGAGATCTATGAGGTTATTGTCTGTAACACCCCGCTCCCCAATAAAGACATTTTAGAATTTTTCGGAGAGCCAGTGTGCTACTACTGAACTTGACTAAAACTTTTTCCTTTTAATAACGAGCCAGATGCAAAAGATTTCATAAATAAAATATAATTTAATAAACATTAAAATCCAACATAGAGTCTGCGAAAGCACTTATTTTAAAAAAATATACGGAAGTCTCATGTGCTTATCAAAATAATTTACTTAAATCTTAAACCATAAAAGCTAATCATATCATAATCTGTCTAGGCCTCTGTCTCGCCTCCCGGGGTCAAGTCCTGTCCTGCAGTCTCATCTTCATAAATTTCATCACCTGGGGTGGTTTAAAAACATGAAAACAAACTAAAATGAGTCGAATACTCAATAAGCACACATCATACAGTAAACATAATAAACATAAGGTTTCTTGAAAAACGTGCTTACTTATAAATACATACGTAAATAACATGAACATGAACATGAGCTTATCTTTCACTTGTCATAGGCCGTTACCCACTGTTGACCTCCGTGAGTTAGGGTTAGCAAATCTAAATAGATTTCAATTCCGATTCCGCCCGTGGCCGCGGGTTGTGGAATCCATACATAAGGAAGACATACTGGGTGCACTACTAGCATGTACGACCTGGCAATGCAATATGCCCATAACATAGGTACCGTCTTCATATCATAGTATAGGCCGTTACGTATCTTATCATTCTTATTTCATCATAATCATACTTGCATACTTGTCATATCATAGATTTCAAAAGAAATCACATTCATACTTGTCATATCTTGTCATATTATAGATTTCAAATGAAATCGCATTCTCTCATAACATGTCGTGATGCATGACTTCTCACATAAAATCATGATATTTCATAAATACTTTAATGCATAAATATTCACATAAAATCATGCATGGTTTTTCATAAATTGATTTAATGCATAACTCTCACATAAAATCGTAACTTTTCATAAATCTTTTGATGCATAATTCCTTTCATAAAATCAAAATTCTTTACATAAAATCATGGATTTTCATAATTTTATCATGTCTTGGGTACATAAAAAGGGGCTTCCAATGGAGGGTATTCATGCATAATATCTTTATAAAAAAAATGTTGTTTTACCGTACATACCTGTAAGGGTATGATCATGCTACTTACCTTGCAGCGCTACTTCCTGAATCTCATTTCGTAACTCGTCACCGAAGGGTACGTGACGGGAGTTGGCTGGACAAGACGACGATGGCTCTGGGTGGCTAGGAGTGAGGCGACGCGGTTGGTTTACTGGGTTGGGTGGTGCGACATCGAGAGAGGGAGAGATAGTACCGAGAGAGAGTTCTGTTGCCGAAGGCAACCGAGAGAGAGAGAGAGAGAGAGAGAGAGCTGGCGGTGGTTGTGGTTTCTTATGTTTTCTTCTGCAGGTCTCGGCTAGGGGTGGGTTTTATAGGCAAGGAGAAGGGTATTGTGACCATAAGGAGATGGGATAGGATTTGGAGTTGAGAGTTTGGTTTCCTAATAGGATTTGGAGTTGAGGGTTTGGTTTCCTAATAGAATTTGGAGTTGAGAGTTTGGTTTCCTAATAGGATTTGGAGTTATTAATTAGAGGATAAGGATGAGGCTTATGGGTGGAGATAGGGAGAAATAATGTTTAAATTAAAAAAAAACTAAAATTCTTGTGCTTAAAACAAAAAATCCGTTCATGATAAAATAATAATAATAATAATAATAATAATAATAATAATAATAATAATAATAATAATAATAATAATAATAATAATAATAATAATAATAATAATAATAATAATAATAATAATAATAATAATAATAATAGTAATAGAGGCTTAATTCTAAGTTAAATATAAAAAATAATATGTTTGACAAATTCTTTTATAGGCTTAAACTCATTTATTGAGCCTAATAAAATTATCCATAATTAATCCCTAATAATATAGGATCGGGTCGTTACATTGTCAATAAAATTGGAATGAGATATTTGCAGGAGCTTGTGGTGTATCTGTTTAAGTATGATTGGTGGGATTTAAGCAATCCTCAAAGGGAAAAACGTGATAATGAATATTTTTTTAGTATTAATACATAAAAAAAATGGTATGAAGATGATCCTCTTTTTTTTTTTGCTTCTCAAGCATCTCAAGTATTCTACTTAAATGATCTTGAGTTAGGAAATTAATGGCGAGTAGTACAAAATTTTTCTCCAAGAAATATATATGATGTTATCCTTGAGGTAAAAGGATAAGATGAAGAAGAAGATTATCCCTCTACTCAATAAGCATACTAAGAGAGTGAACCCAACTTTAACTTGTTTGTGGATTTGAGCTACTATTTGATGATTCTAGTACATAGGGAAGATATTGAGGCTGAAATTGTGGATGTGACAGTTGAGCAAAATGTTGAGTTATCTGAAGTATCTACAAATGATGAGGGTGAATCTACAAATGAAACTTATACGGATAATTGACTAGTTTTGTATTCACATTTCACATTTTACATTATGACAAATCTTTTATGTAATGAATGTATCAGTATTTTGAAATTACATAGATGAGCAAAATGATCATTCACGAAGGACGCGTTTAAACATACAATACGTTCGAACGTCAATTTTGTATCGTTCGAACGTCAATTTTGTATCGTTCAAACTTGATTTTGGGATGAAATTTAAGCGTCCCGAAAAAAATATTCTATTTTAACTTGATCGAACATTTTTGCTCAATTTGGTCCCAAAAGATATTTTTTGAGATGAAATTGATGTTTTTGTCCTAAAATACCTTTAGGGACACTGTTATTGGAACAGCCTTAGGAAACTTTTTTTCCATCCCAAGAAGTATTTTGAGACGAAATTCTAGTTTTTTGGGACAAAAATTGTCATCCCACAATGTTGTATTGTGTGAGAGTTGATTAGGGCATAACTAAGCTTATCTCGGTTGTTAATAAGTGGGACATAACTTAATTATGGTCATGATATTAATTGCACACAAAAAATATATTAACAAGAAAGAAAAAAAGAAAAATATGGGTCATATTAAGAATCAATTAAGGTTTGGATATGTTGTTCCGGCAGGTTTTCAATGTACTTTTCGGTTTTTATTTTTTACCAAGTTTTTAATCAAATAGAAATACTATATGAAACATAAAAAGGATATATTAAGTGCTTTTATTTTATTTTATTTTATTTTAGTAACTCATTTATACAAAATTTGTTCATTGGTTTTTATGTATTTATTAATGTTTTTTGAAATGTGTACATCTACTTAATTTCATACACTATTTAGTTAAAAATACTTGAAATTTTTGTACTTACTAATCATGGGAAATGTTTATTTTTCCTTAGTCATGAATTTCTTTTTCTTTTTCTTTTGCATACTTTTGTTAAAACAAAATGCTATTTGTTAGTACCTAATATTGCTATTACAAAATGCTTAATCACTTGTTTGCGTTTTAAAAACCAAAATATTTTGAGTTTACCACTTATCCTAAAAACTTAAATTGATGAAAATAAATAAATTTATTATTTATTTTATATTTTAATAAGTACGGCATCATGATATTGCATAATTAATTACCTACTAATAATTTAGATTTATTAGTAGATAATTAATTAGGTATGATAGCTTTAACCACAATCCAATTAATTCGGTGATCAAATTTCAAAGATCTTAAACCGACCTAGCTAGCTATATACCAACGAAGCTGATGATCTGGCAACGATATTATTATATAGAGGTTGTAATATTTATATGAGCTTAGCTAGCTAGCTGTATACTTGCATGTACGGTTTCTTATTTGAGAGTTAAATTAATTATTAAAATACTTTTAGATTAACAAAGATTGGAGACCACCATTATCAAGCTAATGAAATATTTGTCAAAGAAGATCGATTTGATAAATATATTTAAAAACGCTGAATATATATAACTTTTTTTTATAATTTTTTACACAATTATATTTTAAATGAGATTATTTTATAAAAATAGCATAAGTTTATAAAAAGATCCTAAATTCGAAATAAATCTATATAAAGAATTGTATAAAAAATTATATTAACAAATAATTACTCTTTGTCAATATAAATTATTACTCCGACAAATAAATTATATTGACAAGATAATTAAGCACGCATCCAGCTGGCAACGTGGGTACGTGCTTAATTATCTTGAGTCTTAACTACTATTTTGTTTCTAATGAAAATTTATTAAGCTTAACTTTATATTATTAATAACGTTAGATATAATTTTAGGATGTTCAAGTTTGATATATTTTTCTTAAAAAAAGATGTATAAATTAATTAGTGCTATAACATTTATTATTATTCGTGTTTATGTTTTAGGCATGTATTAAATATTGCATAATATATATTGTAAAACTTAGTTCATATGCCCTTTTCTTTGTTATTTGAAGTTTTTTCAAAGGTAGACAAAAACTTTCCATGATTGAAGTTTTAATTCCATTACAAATTATGGAGATCGAGTCCAAGAATTAATTCCATTGAAGTTTTAAAATGACAAGGACAGCAATCCAATCTTTATTTGTTCAAACTAGTACAGCTTACTGGGGAACTACTAGTCAAAGCAAATTAAGAATTGAGATTAAATATTAATTGAACGTCCCATAAGCACGAAAGCAACCTGGCCTGAACTGTTGATCTATTCCAATGGAAAATGTTAATATGCAACCTGTGAGTTTGTCTTCTCATTTTGATTGTTTATATATTTAATTTTTTTAATTATTATTATTTTTTTATTTAATAATTAAAAAAATAATTTTAAGTGTATTGATGTATTTTTTTTAAATATTTAAATATGTTTAAAACATATAAAAAATAAAAATAAAAAATATGAAATTTGTACCACTGGGAACACCCAGCAGTCAAAACTGGCGGCACAAAAGTAGTACTCCTATTCCAAAAGTAAGACACACGACACGAGCATTAATGCTCTACATATTAACATATTAATCTCTGACATTTAAGAATGAAGTTAACATATATATATATATATACCCTCAAGCTGATGTAACTTGTGTCACATTAGATCAAAAAAAGAATTTTTAATAGAAATTAGATTAAAGTATCACGTCTAGTCATATTAGTTTATAAATTTTACTTCTATAAACTAATTGCCATATGATGGAAAACTTATGCGTCTATCTCTGTCTGTCTCTGTGTGTGTCTCTCTCTATGTCTATATGTATATGTATAAGCTGCGAGCAACTCATCCATCCTCGGTCCTGATATTCTTCATTACTTCTAAACCATGGCGCCTTACCATGACCATAGAAAATTCTGTGATAGTTTTTTCATGCTTAAGCCAGAAGAAGCTAGCTTATGTGAGCTTGTTCGCTTTATGCTTTTCTCCGAATCAGAAACAAAAAGATTCATCGAATGCACTGAAGAGCACAAGCGAGATTTTTGGCCCCGATGGTACATCTTCAACTCCCTGCTTTTGCAGAAACTCTTATCCTGGGGAAAAGTACCCATGGTTCAGATCGGAAATATGATGGAGCTGTGGCTGAATCTTCTTTCAGGAAACGGGGGATTTCTCATGCTGTTTTCTAATATTTTTAAAGGTTTTTGTTTTTTTTTGTTTTTTTTTCTACAACTTTTCCAATCTGCATGAATAAATCGTATGAATGCAGTTATAAATCTTTGGAATTCCTGATTATTAATCTTAATATTGATGATATATATATATAGTAAATGCACATTATATATTGATCATGGGGTTGTCGATTTACATATGCAGGAGAGGTGGTGTGGCCGGAACGGTCATCGGCGACGTTCACATCTGTGTCGGGAAACCTTGACGGACGAGTGGACTTAGACAAAAGCATTAGACATTATGACAGCAGAAAATACAAAACATCGCTTGCTATGATGGCTTCAAAATTGTCGTATGAAAATGAAGCATTTGTTCAAAACATAGTCAGAGATCAATGGAACGTGAGTATAATTAATTAACTTGGCAAAAAATATACATATCTTGATCTTCTTCTTTTTTAATGTTTTTTTCACTTCTTGTACATGTGATGGCTATATATGAAGATTAATGTCTCTTTGTCCATATTTTGCGCAGATGGAGAACTTGGGGTTCCACAACTTCTGGAATGGTAAGTAGTGACATGAACTCTTAGAATTCTTGATATAAATGTTAGCTGCAGGCCTGGTTTATCTTTTGAGATAACAATGATGATGGGTTAATGCAATCTATACGGGTCCATCTTGACATTTATCATGATCATGATCATCACCCTGCATGCTGCATTATTCTAGCTAATGGCTTCATGTCAAGCATGATAGGCATGGATATTTCATATTTATTATCAATAATCACGAGTATTTGTACCAATTAAGTTAATATATATTTGATATAGTAATAGAGAAACCATCTAATTAATTAGTGATATTGTGATCTGTAGTTGAAAGCTATGTATAGATTTAATTAATTAATTAATTATATATACTGATTACTGCCCATTAAATTATTAATTAAATATATAATATTAATTAATTTCTCAAAAGGTGGACTAAGTAGTTTGTCTTTTATCAAGATCAGATTAATAATGTCGTATGAATGAAGGCATGCATTTGATGACTAAGAACAAGAAAATTGACTAGTAAAATGAGGGAAACAACTAGGAAAAAAGACACAAAACTAATTGTACACGCGTCTTTCTAATTGCCAACAACCAGCTCATGAATTAATTAATTAATTAAGATCGAATAGTTCCTAAACATATCTTATGTAAACACAATTATATATCAGTGATCATGCAACGAATTAATATGGGAATTTGTTACTTTAATAAATAATGGAGAGGGGTGCCCTTGGTCATGGGCAAGCCCCTCAGCCTTTTGAATTGCCAGCCAGTGCGGACGGCATCTGGGTCATGTGTCTCTAGTTTATCTACGTAGCACATGATTTACAGTTACCTGGCCTAGGGATATCCACGGAATGAGTACTTCCTATATCCCCAACCTTGCTTATTTTGTAATATATATATATATATACATAATATGTATATATCTAAGTTTTATTTATAATCATTTTAATCATTATCTGATCTATGGCCTCATGTGACTGATAAATAAGTGAAAAATAAAAATTAATATTTAATCATTTGATGTTTTTTGAAAAGGAATATATTTCCATTAAATCAAATCGACATTAAATGGCATCTCAAGCAATATAGTTGACAAGACTTCCGGGGGACCATCTTCTATCCACACAGATTCACTATCTAAAAACATGCCTAACTTTGCTGCACTGTGAGCAGCCTTATTTCCATTTCTCTTTGTAAAGCCCAGTTTCCAGTCTGCATGTCCCTTTATTAAGAATTGTATATCATCAACAATAGCCCTTGCCAAGCTTGGTTGTTGTTGTAACCATTAACATTTTCCACTACTGCCTTAGCATCACCCTCGAATACCACCTGGTACTCTTGACATAACTTAATGCTTCTTAGAAGTGCATAACATTCTGCAGCAAATGCAGAGCAAATATGACTTTTTGGAGCAGAAACCACCACCCCTGCTGTTCCTTACCACTATGTCAATCCCCATCAGACTCTTCTCAGCATCAAAAGCAGCATTCCACTTATAGAGGGGAATGCTAACTTATAGAAGGGATCTGCTGGAGGAATCCATTCCACTTCAGTATTCTGTGAGGTGGTCTGCCAGCATCACAAGTTAATCTATGATGAGATTCATGATATATTTCTGAAGTCATGTAATGCTGATGTGATAAGGGCAAAAGGACTATTAAAAATGTTGTAAAATATAGATCTTGTAGCCCAGATCTATATCCCAGATCTGGACTATTAAAAACAAAATGATTCCTTCTAGCCCAGATCTTGTAAAATATAGAAGCCACTTGATCGAACTGCACATCATCCAACCTTCTGTCCATGTCCAACCATAGCAATCTGAAATCCTAATCATTTGAGCTCCATTTGTTGAGAGGGCTAACTCTCTCTCAGTCTCTCCCCATACATGCATAGAAGCAAGACAATTCCATAGAACATGGATAACACTTTCCTCATTTCTCTGACAAACAGGACACAAACCATCTTCCACGATTTGTTTTTTCCTTAACTGTTGTTTTGTAGGTAGAATATCAGTGAGTGCCTTCCATAAAAAGTGTTTTATCTTCCCTGGGATCTGTAATTGCCATAGCTTTCTCCAAAAAGCCTTAGCAGCCTCTCCACTTGAAGCTTCAGCAACAGACTGTTTTGTCATGAGGCAATGACAATCCAGGAAATAAGCACTTTTCACAGAGAAAATGCCCTTTACATTTCTAACCCATAGCATTTTGTGTCTGTCCTTTCTCAAGCTGATGGGAATACTGCATTTCAGTTGTGCCTCTTTTGGACTAAATACTTCCTTTATTAAGGCAGACTTCCAATTTAGATTTTCAGCATCAATTAACTCAGCCACTGTTGAGTCTGCAGACAATCTATTGATAGGAGTTTGAATTTTATAAGTAATTGGCTGTGGTAGCCATCTGCCATGCCATACCCGAATGCTTTGTCCATTCCCTACCCTCCAAACTGCCCCTTCTTTGACCAATTTAATAGAGGACCAAATGCTCCTCCAAATGTGAGAAGGAGAATAACCTAGTTTAGAGTCCAGAATATCACAATTTTGGAAATATTTCCCTTTAAAAACCTCTGCCACCAAGGAATTGGGTTCTTGAAGTAATCTCCAAACTTGCTTGGCCAGTAGAGCTCTATTAAAACTATTTAAATTTCTGAAACCAAGCCCTCCTTTATTTTTAACTTCCCCTAGTTTTTCCCAACTCCTCCAATGGATACCCTTTTCTTTTTTCTTGTGACTCCACCAGAATCTTGAGAACAAAGCTTCTATTTCTTTTAACAAGGTGGATGGTAGTCTGAAAACACTCATAGTATATGCTGGAATGGCTTGCAAAACACTCTTTATAAGGATCTCCTTACCTGCTGCAGATAACATTTCTGTTTTCCAACTATTAATTCTTCTCCAAACCTTCTCTTTTAAACACCTGAAAGTATTGTACTTGGACCTTCCTACCATAGTGGGTAAGCCTAAGTACTTGTTGTAATTACCACATAGCACCCCATTTGTAGACTCTGTGATCAACTCTCTTGCTGCAGGGTCTGTGTTTGGACTAAAGAGTATAGAAGTTTTTTGCTTATTCATGGTCTGACCTGAAGCACACTCATACTGCCATAGGATCTGTTCTACATACCCCCATTCTACTTGTTTAGCTCTGCAGAAGATGACACAGTCATCCGCAAATAAAAGATGATTAATGGCCCTACCTCCCCTTGATGCTGCAACACCCTTAATCAGACCATTTAATCATTTGATGTTAGAAGATGATAAAATGGTGATAGTTTAAGATTCTACCTATCATTTTATCATTAATAGATGAAATAATGATAATGAATAGTTAAAAGACTCAATTCATTAATAGTATTTTCATTAAAAAAAAAACAGAGGCAAACACAGTAATTAAGTTCTCATGATATTCCCTTCTAAAATCTGATTAACTCCAATAAATTAATGGGCCAGGCCTTCGATCCCCGTAGAATTGAAAATTTGAGTGAGTAGATTATTCACTGACTCCAGTTATTGTCTCTACTACTGCAACTCAATCATACAAATTTTGGGCTAAATAAAAAACGTGAACACTTAATTATAAATATATTTATATTTATATATCTCCATCGCTCTCCTTGCTACTTGTAGGTCGACATTCCTGAACAATTTTATCTCTGGAAAACTTTTCTTTAGGCCGTTGGTAACATTTGTGACTTCTGACTAATCCAGTCGATATTTTAAATGAAGATCAATGATATCATGCAATGAAAAACTCTACATACATAATCTTTTTAAGTATCATCTTGCAATATTTCAATGTTATTTTTGGCCCCCATTTTAAGCAAGCTTAAAAGCAAGCAGCTCTAATACATGAATTATTGACAGATTTCTTAGGGCAAGCTTCAACACAAGCAATCATGTTGCAAGACACGAGTTCTAAGCCTAACTTGATTGTGGTGGCATTTAGGGGAACCTGCCCATTCGATCCAGTTGCATGGGGAACAGATGTCGATTTGTCCTGGTTTGAGATTCCAAACGTGGGCAGGGTCCACAGTGGCTTTATGAAAGCTCTTGGCCTGCAGAAAGACAAAGGTTGGCCTAAGGAAATAAACCAATTAGGAAGTGACCAAAGACAGTTTGCCTATTATGCAATAAGACAGAGGCTGAGAGAAATATTGCAGAAGAATGAGGGAGCTAAGTTTATATTAACAGGACACAGCTTGGGTGGGGCATTGGCCATTCTGTTTGTGAGTGTGCTAGCAATGCATGAGGAGGCAGGGCTGTTGGAGAAGTTGGAAGGGGTTTACACATTTGGGCAGCCAAGGGTTGGGAACAAGAAGTTTGGGGATTATATGAAGGAGAAGTTGAAAAAGTATGATGTGAGGTATTTTAGACTTGTTTACTGCAATGACTTGGTTCCCAGGATCCCTTATGATGATGAAACTATGTTTTTTGAGCACTTTGCGCCATGCATCTACTTCAACAGCTTCTATGAATCAAAGGTCAGTCCTCTCTTTCTGGACAAAGATCTCATGATATATAAGCCAGCACTATATAATACCATTATTTCAAAACTAAATTATTTGAACTTTGTCACATTAACATTTATCAAAATGTACAAATTAGTATATATGGTAAATATATACTATATTAATGAAGCTATTTAAAATGAGTCAGATTAACAGGAGTACTAATTTCTAAAGATGATAAAATAAAGAAAACTAGTACATACACAAAGAGATTACACAAAATAAACTCACAAACTAATGTAGTTTCATGAGATCTAGTAGATCTACTTTACAATAAAAGTAACTTTATAATCTGACGTACTACATCAAACCAAATCAGTTTATGGGTTTACTTTTATATAATCTCTTTGTATCTAAAGTATTTCTCTAAAATCAATGATGAAGAGTACTGTTATATAGGATATTGGCATTACTTAACACAATGCATGGCATCTTGATTGGAATTCAGGTTTTATTGGAGGAGCCGAATAAGAACTACTTCGGATTGTTGTGGGAGATACCAAAGTACGTAAATGCAGTTTTTGAGCTAATACGTGGTTTCATAATCCCGTATATAAAGGGAGAAGAATACAAAGAAAGTCTGCTAATGAAAATGTGTAGGGTGATGGGATTGATGGTTCCGGGATTATCAGCACATCTTCCTCCAGATTATGTTAATGCTACCAGATTGGGATCCTTACCTACAGAACTCCAAAATCCAACGCATCAGCACAAGGATTCTAAAGCTGAGTACTACTGATTGATTGGTGAAATCGTGATAGCTTATAGCTTTTCAGGGTTTTGCTGATTTCAACAGCGAAAAAAAACTATTGGTGAAATTATATATATAATATATAGTAGCTTACTTTTTAGGGTTTTGTTGAATGCAACAGAGAAAAAAAGGAGTCTTTCAAGAAGGATCTATGCAAATTACTAGGATGTCTTTTTACTTCTAAACCAACTGCCTACTTTTTGGTAGTCGTATTATAATTAAGGTTAAAGGATCAAGATCAAACATAAAATCTATATTTTCTAATGACATTTTTATAATCAATATCACATGCACTTTACATGTCTCTCTGTGTGTGTATCTATATATATATATATATATATATATATATTTATATCAATTTGAAAACCAGGCTATGTGGGAACATAATCTGGCAATGGGCTCCACATGAGTAAATCCACTGCCAAAAGCTGTGGACCAACAAATTATAGGTCATCCTAACAACACATATTAATACATAACTTGCAAAAGACGAGGACAAGACATGCATGTTCACTCATAAAAAAAGAAAAATAACTCTAACAAGCAAATAAATTACTCCTTCAACAATCTGTATGAGCTTCTTCTATTGACGTACTTTCAATTCAATATTTTTCTTCCCTCTATAATTTCTTTACCTTGTTATAACGACAAAAAGAGAAATTGAGATTGAGAGCTTGTAATTAATTTGCACATCTTTATAGTGGATTTCTACTGTCCCCTTTATGGCTGCAAGTCAAAACACCAAACAATGTAAATTCGTGTCCCCTTTATGGCCACTGCGCATCTCCTCCATCGCCCTCGCCTTCGAGTCATCTGACTCACTCATGTTGGCTACTAGAATTAATGACCAAATCTAGAATTAATCTAGAATTAATGACCTGATGACATCAACACGTACAAGTGATCATGCTCTATTAACAAACTCAAGAAAATAATAACTCCGTGGAAATCCTATTTATTATACAAAATAAAATTTACTGAACCTTGACATTTATATTTATAAGATTTCCAAGTATAGTAAATAGCATTAAAATATCATACATGTCACTTTTATCTGTAACTAAAGAAAAGACGTAGTTTCATCTGTGATCAGTTTTCAGATACAATACTAATTTCAGAAAAGAAACATTCATGAAATTCATCAGCTCATGATCTGGCAGCAAACCGTGGAGTAGTCCGGCCGGCCATGAACGATGAGCTTGTTGATGTCAGAATTAGATGGCGAGCCCATATTTAAATTTCTATGGGAATTTTTTTTTCATGATGATGATTATGAAATCCAGCATGAAATTTAATTGATTTAATTTTAGAATTAAACACTAATATTGTTTTAAGTGCATCGATATTCTTCAAATTAATAATCTGAAAATTACCGTTACAATGTAATTAACCATTAAGGCATTATATGTTCTTAAAAGTAACAAAACCATGAAGGAGAGTTGTTATATTTGGAGTTTTAAATTTTAATTTATCATCACCATTAGACCTAGCTTACCATAGGTTTATTAAATAATTAACTCTTTTTTGTATGTTTTATCCTAAATTAGAAGGCATATGATGAGCGTATTATAATTTACAGAAATTTTTATATATTTTACCTAAACTTCTAATTATATATACTACGTACCACACATCTTTTTTCTTTTCTTACTTTTACAGTGATAAAATAAATAAATTTGATGGAGTACTTAATATTTTATAAATATTTTAGAGAATGGGTCAAGTCTTTAAACCGAAATTGTAGTCGTTATCAAGCACAATTCACCGGATCTGAAATGCAGTAGGATAAACTAGCTAGTCGATCCTCCATTTTAGGAAAACCACTGATATATATGACCATCAAAAGGCAACAACAAAGATTATTTAGCTATAAAGCCATTAATATTTAAGCAATATTCTTTTCACATATCCTAGCCTTCACATGATATATATATATACACACATATATAGCCAATATTAATTGATTAAGAATGACTACTGATCACTATGACTATGTATTGCTTAAGGCAGAAGAAGCAAGCTTTCGTGATCTTGTTCGGTTTCTTCTTTTCCCTAGTAAACCAACAAAAGCAATTACATTTATAGAGTCTTCAAAGCCTGTTGAGCATATAGATATTTGGCAACGATGGTACATATGCGTCTCCACTTTTCTGCAGAAACTCCTCATTATTTTCGGAACACCTATGGCTTTGTCAGGGGAACTGCTGGAGTGGTGGTTGAATCTTCTTTCCAGTAATGGGGGAGTTTTCAAGATATGGTTAAAAATCATAACAGGTTTGGTCATTAATATGAAAATTAAATCTTCTTTCGTATAGTTTTGTCATAAGTAAATCTTCTTTCTAGCTATATTCTCAATCTCAGAAGCATGCAGTGATTATAATGCCGAGATATTCTACATTCATGAAACTTCACTAGTAGAGTGGTTTAATTAATGCAGGTGATAAGGTGGTAGTGCCAAAGAAGTCGTCGGCGACATTCGCATCTGTGGTGGGACATATTGATCAGAGAGTGACATTAGACAAAAATATTAAACCTACTGACAAAAAATACAAGAAATCTCTCTCTATGATGGCTTGCAAATTGTCGTACGAAAATGAAACCTTTGTTCAAACCATAGTAAAAAATCAATGGAATGTAAGCAACCTAGCATCATTAGCAAGAGAATTTTACATATGTTTTGTTTCTGATCTCTGATCTTATGTCAATGATGGCTAAGATGCTTAGTGTCTCTGATTCATTTTTGTGCAGATGGAAAATTTGGGGTTCTACCAATTCCATAACGGTACGTATTAAGGAAGCATCCTCGTACATGCTCATGAACTCAAAACTCAATTGGCTGAACACTGTTATGGAAATGAGTATAAATCCTCACTAATTGTCTCATCAAATTTGATTATTTAATTTTAGAGCATATATAACACTACGTGGATCTTATAACATTTCATGCTGGCCATATAGGATTCTCGGTTAGTATGGATCTCACATGATGAAGTATTTGTTGTGTCTATCTCTTTTTGTATTGGACCATCTAATTAAATCATATAATTTGAGATGATCTCATGAATATTGTCACTGATGATAATTGAATAACTCAAATTAGCGTTTGTAACAAACTCACTGCTTCAAATGAAATGATCAGTTTTTTATTTTCTTGGAATAACACAATATATATTACATCTCTTCTTTTTTGGCAAGCTAGAGTAACATTGAAACAAACAGCCCTATTAATACAGTGCTAAAGTTTCACAGATTATGTAGAAGGAGCATCAACTCAAGCCATCATGTTCAAAGACACAAGCTCTAACCCTAACCTAATCATGGTTGCATTTACGGGAACCAAACCATTCGATCCATTTGGATGGCAGACAGATTTGGATGTGTCCTTGTTAACGCTTGAGGGCGTGGGCAATATCCACAGTGGCTTCATGAAAGCTCTCGGCCTACAGAAGGCCGATGAAGGCTGGCCAAAAGAAATAAAACAAGCAATTGGTGAACAAAGACAGTTTGCTTATTATGCAATAAGACAAAGGCTGAGAGAAATATTGAAGAAGAATGAGGGAGCTAAGTTTATATTAACAGGACACAGCTTGGGTGGGGCATTGGCCATTCTGTTTGTGACTGTGCTAGCAATGCATGAGGAGGCATGGCTGTTGGAGAGGTTGGTGGGGGTTTACACATTTGGGCAGCCAAGGGTTGGGAACGAGCAGCTTGGGGAATATATGAAGGAGAAGATGAAAAAGTATGATGTGAAGTATTTTAGATATGTTTACAGCAATGATTTGGTGCCTAGGGTCCCTTATGACAATGGAGAGTCTTTTCAACACTTTCAGACATGCAGATACTACAGTAGCTGTTATCAAGAGGTCTCTCTCTCTCTCTCTCTCTCTCTCTCTCTCTCTAAGCAAGTATAAAAGTAAAACTTCAGGTGGAAGATGGGGACATACTAAATATACTACAAATCTTAATACAAAAGTCTTGCGTTTTTATGTTAACTTCTTATTTGTAACACGTAATTTGTAAAGCTTTTGTTCTACAATTACTCTGTTTAATAATATGATTCCCATTTGAGTCCAGCATTGGTTCGAGGAGGAGCCGAATGAAAACTACTTCTCATTGTTATGGGCCATACCCAAGTACCTAAAGGCATTTTGGGAGTTGATTCGAAGTTTCATAATCCCATGTATATGGGGTCCAGATTACAGTGAAACTCTGTTGATGAGAATGTTTAGGGTAATTGGATTAATAATCCCCGGAGTGCCAGCACATCTTACTCAAGATTATGTTAACGCCACTCGTTTGGGTCCTAAAATGTAGGCCTCCAGCATCCTTTTATTCATCTTACATATGAGTTCTTCTAGAAGAATAAGTTAAAGAGTTGAAGATCGATTCATCATGTTCAACTTCTAATTAGTTCATGTTAGGACTCTTAGAATATATTAAGTTATTTATTTATTTGTCCCATGAAATCAAATTTCGTTGTAATCAAGAAGTTAACTGTTGATATGTGGAGGGCTGATTTCCATCAAATAAAGTCCTTTGGAGGTTTGGTTTCCTTGAATAAAATCGATAATTTTTTTCTTTTCATTTGGATTGCATCATTTGGCATCAATGCCATATAGATAAAAAAAAAAAATGATAAGGATATGTGGTATATGATCTCACATTGCTTGGGAATAAAAAGTGAAGCCAGGATAGAATAAGAATTATTTTGATAGCTTGCTAAGAAGGGGAAACTAGAGATTGAGATTGAGAAAAAAAATACAAACAGAGAGAGAAAACTCTTATATTAGGGGTTTTTTGTTATAAAAGTCGAATAATACCTCTAAAGCCCACAAGGCGTGCTTAAATAGCTCAGGAAAAAGAAAAATATATAATTATTGCCTAAAATATAAGATGCGGAATAAAATAAGTATCTTGCCAAAATCTGGTCCAAATACATAATAAAATCATTCCTAAAAAATAAACATTAATAAAACCAAATACTTAGCTTCTGTTTGGATGTTGAGATGAGTTGAAATGAGTTGAATTCTTTATAAATAGTAGTAAGTTTTGTGGGACCTATCTAAGATGAGTTTAAATGTATTTGGATATTAAGATGAGTTTAGATATATTTATGCAAAGTTAGAAAAAATTGTGGATCCCACATGTAAATAGGTGTTGAGATAAAAATGTTGTGGGTCCCACGTGTAAAAAGATTTTGAGTTAAAATAAGTTTAATAATATAAAAGTTGGGTGTTTAAATATTAGACTCACTTTAAAATTAGACTGAACAGAGGTGAACAGAGGTGATCTCAGTTCAATCTAAGTTCGAAACGAGGCCTTAAAATGACGATTCAAAGAGGACCACCAGACAAAACTTGGTGACCACGACTTGCGCGCCCATATACTATAAAGGTAATATCTTCTTTTCCAGTTTCATTTGAAACAAATGACTAAGGGTAATAGAACCAAATGCTCATGCCCCTTTTGAGGAATGAGAACACATAAAGCATGCTTCACAAGTTTGCTAAAAAGCACATTACCACCACCACTTTTTCTTTGGCACATAAACCTCATCGAGGATCATGGTCTAAAATAATCTCATAAATAGATACCCTTTTCATCTTTACTAAAACAGAAAGTATAAAGAAAAAAGACTACATCTATACTAGGGGTGGAAACTGAACCGGTCGGTTCAATTTGGGTTTGAAACTGAAACCAAACCTACTGATTTTTTATTTGTATAAAACCGGTCAAACCGACCAACTATGGGGGAGAAAACTAGCCAAACCGATTCTGGCAGATTTTTTTATCAATTTAAAGTTTCCTAGTTGGTTTTGGGTGGCACGATGAGAGAGAGTGAGAGAACTCAAAGAGAGTAGAGTGAAAGATGAGAGAAGAGAAAGATGGGTGTTACCCATTCATTGTGATAACTCCATAGCATTTGCCTGTTAAAAGATTGCAAGTTATGAATACCCAATCTTCCTCTCGAGATAGGGGAGTACACTGTGGCCGATTTTACCAATTGGAATTTAAACTTAGCATCCCCCCCCCCCCCGGGTCCGTGCGCAAAACATGAAATTCCATTGAAGTCTCTCTATGTGATGAGCCACATTGGTGGCAAGTAGAGATAGGGATAGAAAGTAGGTTGGCAAGTTGGATAGGATACTTTTGATTAAAGTGATCCTACCACCTCTGGATAGATACATCTTCTTTCAAGTAGCCATTTTTTTAGTATATCATCCCTAATAGATTTCGATTTGAATGGGACACCCAAAGGAAGACCCAAATAGTTCTTTGTTAACTAGGATATCTTGCATTCTAAAATGTTAGCCATGCTCTTTACATTTGGAACATTCCCCGCTGAAACTACTTCTAATTTGGCCAAACATAGTGATGGAAATGAAAAAAATCCTCACTAATTGTCTAATCAGATTTGATTATTCAATTTTAGAGATATATAACATTACATTGATCCTACAACATTTAATGATGCCCATATAGGATTCTTGACTAATATGCATCTCACATGATTAAGTATTGTTTGTGTCTCTCTCTTTTTGTATTGGACCATCCTATTCAATCACAAAATTAGAGATGATCTCAATGTTTTCACTAACGAAAATTGAATAACTCATATTAGCGTTTGTAAGAAACTGACGTCGAAACAAAATAGAAGATTAATCTGACGGCTAGCTAAACAACGGAAGCTAGAGATTGAGATTGAGAAAACTCACAAATAGAAAGAAACTCTGAAATTAAGGTTTTAAATAACATAAATCAATCATTCTTTCTGAAACCTACAAGCCGAGCTCAAATAGCTAACGAAAAATGGCAAAATTGTAATTAAGGCCAAATAATGGAATATGGAATAAGATAAATATGACTAAAATTTAGCCTAAGAATCTAGAATAAAATCATTACTAAAAAAAAACATTACCATAAAAGAAAATTAACCAAAAATGAAAGAGTTGACTAAAATTGATGCTTCAGAGGTAAAAATGGTTGATTTTCATATCGACAATGTGCCCACAAGGCAGAGCACAGTGACCACGAAATGTGCACCAAAGAGAGCTTTCCAGATTGAGGTCATGTGCGCAATTTTGAAACCTGTAACCAAAGTTATAGTTAAATTACAGATGTCATCACTTCTTCTCGCCCAACCAAGAGATAAGTCTCCTTGCCCAATCGATAGATAAGTCTCATCACCCAACCAAGTGTCACCCCACCCATCTGAGGGATAAGTCATTCCTCGCCCAAATCTACTGCCTCTCACCCAAATCCCAGGAATACTCATCATTGGGTCTGGATCCTCCCACATCAGAAACTCACTACTTCAAATGAAATTATTAGTACCTGATTTGCTAGAAGTGTTAACATAATATGTATTTGATCTCTCTTTTTGGCAAGCTAGAGTAACATTGAAACAAACAACTCTATTAACATAGTACTAAATTGTCACAGCTTATGTAGAAGAAGTATCAACTCAAGTCATAATGTTCCAAGACACAAGCTCTAATCCTAACCTGATCATGATTGCATTTACTGGAGCCAAGCCATTCAATCCATTTGGATGGACAACAGATTTGGATCTACCTTGGTTTCAGCTTGGGGGCGTGGGCAAGGTCCGTATGGGCTTTATGAGAGCTCTCGACCTACAGATGGCCAAAGAAGTCTAACAAAAAGAAATAAAACAAGAAAATGACCAAAGAAATTTTTCTTATTATGCAATAAAACAAAGGCTGAGAGAAATATTGATGAAGAATGAGGGAGCTAAGTTTATATTAATAGGACACAGCTTGGGTGGGGCATTGGCCATTCTGTTTGTGAGTGTGATAGAAATGCATGAGGGGGCATGGCTATTGGAGAAGTTGGAGAGGGTTTACACATTTGGGCAGCCAAGGGTTGGGAACAAACAGTTTGTGGAATATTATATGGATAAGGAACTTAAAAAGTATGATTTTTCAAGCTTTGGTTTAAAATCTTATCAGTTTTGACTAATATGAAAATTAAGATTCTTTTTGTATAGTTTTTTCATGCATGCACTGGATATCAAATGGATTAGATCCATATGAAAATCTCAATTTGGAAACCAGTGTGGAATGTGACTTGCAAGTAAAATGGCCCATGCAGTTCCTTCCTTTATTCTCAATCTCATATATATATATATATATATATATATATATATATATATATATATGCATTTAGTAATTATAATGTGGTATTTTCTACATTCTCGAGACTTGAATGGAGGAGGCTAATTTATGCAAGATGTAAGGTGGTGGTACTAAAGAAGTCGTCGGCAACATTCGCATATGTGGTGGGACATCTTGATCATCAAAGAGTGAAATTAGATAAAAAAATATTAAATTTGCTGACAAAACATACAAGAAATCGCTCTCAATGATGGCTGCAAATTGTCATAAGAAAATGAAGCATTTGTTCAAACCATAATCAAAGATTAATGGAAAGTAAGCAACCTATAAATTTTAGGAGTGTTCATCTGGATTTTGTCTCGGGAATCTAGCTATACCCAGACCGGAATTTGGGTTTCAAATTCGGGCTGGAACCAGGACCGGATTGACTCGGGTCAGACCAGGGCTGAAACCCGGGTGGATCCGGTCTTTGCAACCTGGAAATCCGGGTTCCAGGTTGTACCCGAATTTATTTTTTTAAGTACAAGCCTATATTTTATTAAATTTTTTTCTAAAAAGTCAAGTGAATAATATGATACCCCGTATTTACGTGTATTTTAATTAAATAATTATTTGATTTATTTTTATAATTGATTCTCTTGTTTTAAAATTGAGAGATTTGATATATTATTTTATAATATTTTTAAGTTGTGAAAATTATTTTTAATGTATTTTTTTAATATTAATTACTGTTTTGTATTTAAATTAATCTTTAATTTAAAATATTTTGTTTATGGATTTTAAAATTATTATTATTATTGTTGATGGATTTTATTATTATTTTATTTAAGTCTTTTACCGTGTTTAAATTGTTTTTATTTAAATTTCCGTTTTCAAATAATTTTCGTTGGATTATTTTGTGACCCAAAATGTGAAGATTGGACCTCATTTCTTTCCCTTCATTTTTCTTTTTCCCTTTTCTTTTTCTCTTCTTTTTCTTTTTCTTTCTCTTTCTTCCTCCTTATTTCTCCTTCCCGCACGATAGACCCTCTCTCTTTCTCTCCTTCGGCCGAACCTCCCTCTCCCAGTCAACACCTCCGCTCACCACCATTACCGACACCGCCCACCTCAGCTCCTTCCCCAGCCGCTGGCGACCCCACCCCTCCAACCTCAGCCCCTCCCGCGCCACCATCGACCAGCACGCACCACCTAAAGCCACAACGTCCCATTCATTTCAGCGCCGCCGTCGCACCACCACCGGCCACCATTTCGTCACCACATCTTTCTCGACCTCCCAGCTTCCTAAAGGATCCAACCCCAGCTCCGATCCGTCACCGGTGAAATCTCATTACCCACATCTCCGATTTGACCCTTTTGGCCTTAAACCGCCACCTACACCGTCACCCATGGCCAAGGGCCACCACCATTAGTTTCACCAACCTCTCTAGACCCTACCCTAGTAATCTCGAGTCTTCCTTTGACCCCGTTTAAAATTCACTATTCTTGACCCACGGGCACAGTGTATTTTGCACTATCCAATTGCTGTTTTGCCGCTTCTAACTCATATGTGATTCTCCGAAAATTATAATATAGCGTTGTAAGTCTACTTCCAAATAACTTTTGAAATTTAAATGTATTGTTGCACTAACACTCATTTACTGTATACTGGTTGGTTGTGTCGAACTGAGTCTGAGGAGTAAGGTCGAATGGATTGGAGAATGGAGTTATTTGTGTGATTGGTTATATTGGGATTTATTGATTGTTGGATATTGATGTCGGGTCTTGTTCATTGCATGTGCACGCATGTTCATGTTTGTAAATGAAAACTAGGTTTTCGTGTAATTGCATTCATACTCATGTGTTTATTGGAAACTGAGTTTTCATATGAGAAAATGAAAAGATACTGTAGGGATGGTGGTATAGTCATGTCTGTGATTCCTGCTTACGGTGCACGTTGTAAGGATGGTGGTAAGCAGGAATGGTGGTGTTGTCCCGCCTGTGATTCCCGCCTACAGTGCATGCGGTAGGGATGGTGGTAGAGTCCCCGCCTGTGATTCCTGCCTACAGTGCTCTAATGGGTATCTATCGTGTGGAAAGGAACTGTAGGGATGGTGGTAAGTAGGGATGGTGGTCTAGTCCTACCTGTGATTCCCGCCTACGGTGGACGCGATAGGGATGATACTAAGCAGGGATGGTGGTATTGTCCCGCCTATGATTCCCGCCTATGGTGCAGGCGGTAGGGATGGTGGTAGAGTCCCGCCTGTGATTCCCGCCTACAGTGTCCGATAAATATTTTTTGTGTAAATCATTTTCTAAGAAAATGACGGATTATAGTTTTGGGGCAAAATATGATTTTGGCGTGTATTGGAAAATATTCATTTTCGAAAAAAATGATGTTTTGAGGTTAAGGCATATTTCATCATATGCATGCATGTTGGTTGCATTAATGCACTTTTATCTCATAGTTGTTTGGATTATTACTGACCTGCGGTACCGTTTTATGGTACCGTAGATTTTGGTGCAAATGAGGATGTGGAGCCTGATGGATCGACTCCACTGGAGGAGTGACATGTGGTCGTTGTTTTGGATTATGTGAATTATTTATCTTTTATCTATGTATTTGACTTTTTGTTATATTTCACGAATAACTATATAATTTTCAGTAATACTTTTATTTTGGATATTTGTATTAAATAATTCTAGTACTTAGTTAGCTATTCTAATTTAACCGCTGCGACTTTTTGGTGCTGTTGTTGCACGTTGCACATACTTGAGCACTTAGCGTTGGGATGCGTGATCCGTATTGTCATCATCCCGACATTACGATTTTTACATTACCGTACGTGGGAGTCAGGGCGTCACAAATGAAACGCATAATACTGCTCTAAAAGCTCAATTAGCAAAACAAAAAATTTCAAACCGTAATTATTTTTTATACAAAAGCCTTTATTTTTTTAAATTTTTTTTAAAAGAAGTCAAACTGGAATGCATAATGTGTTCTAAATCCTAAATGCATAAATTCATCCATGCATGCATCATAATGCAATGCATTACATATTACATTATTTGTTATTTATACATTACATTACAATATACAAAATTACAATATATGAATTGCAAAATCAGTAACATGTCCATCAATGATTTAGGCTGTGTTTGGATAGCGAAAAGAGTTGAGAAGTGTTGTGAATAGTTGTGAGTAGAGATTGGAGTGAGTTTGTGGGTCCCATTGAAAGTGTTGTGAGTTGTTTGGATGTATGAAATATGTTGAGTTGTTGACTTTTGGATAAGAAGTTGAAAAAGGTGTGGGTCCCATAAATATTATAGTAATTTTATAATAGTTATAAAGATTATAGTGATTTTATTTTATTTTTATATATAATAGTAATAAATATTATAGTGATTTTATTTTTAATTTATATATAATAATAAATATTATAATGCATTTTTTTTATATATAAAATAGTGACAAAAATTATAGTGATTTTATTTTATTTTTATATTATGATAGTGATAAATATTATAGTATTTTTTTCCTCTCTCTCTCTCTCTCTCTCTCGCCTCTGCCCGATTCTCACCCACGCCCGAAATGGTTTCAGCCCAGCCCGAGCGCCGCCGTGCGCCACCCAACCTCACCGCCACCACAGGCGACTCCCTCTCACGCCGGCGACTCTCCCAGCCACCGCCGATCTCCTCCACGCACGGCCACCGATCTCTTCCTTTGGCCAGATTCTCCTCACGCCCGAAATGGGTTTCAGCCCAATCCGGCGCCATTGGTACGCCACCCAGCCTCACCGCCACCACTAACGACTCCGCCTCACGTTGGCGACTCCCCCAGCCACCACCGATCTCATCCACACCCAGCCACCGATCTCCTCCTTTGGCCCGATTCTCCCCACGTCCGGAATGGGTTTCAGCCCAATCCGGCGCCATCGGTGCACTGCCCAGCCTCACCACCACCACTGACGACTCCCCCTCATGCCAGCGACTCCCCCAACCACCACCGATCACCCCCACGAGCAACTCTCTCTCCCCTGCAGTATCCCAACTGAAATGGGTTTCACCCATTTCTCTCCACCGTACGTAAGCGGCCACCCAGGCCACCGCACCTCCACCACCTCACAAGGACACAGTGGTATTCACACGTTGACGTTGATCTTGGCTCACGGGACACTGTGGATTGCGAATGGTTGATCTCGGCAGTACACTCGCCGCTGGAAAAGGGTGAGAAGAGAGAGGATGTTAGGCTGCGTAGACACAGAAGAGAGAGGGAGGGAGTCTGAAGTAGGTTGGCTAAAGTTGTTTGAATGTTGAGGAACTCTTGTCCGTACGAGAAGTGTTGAGAAGACTTGGGATACTTTGAGTACCCAAACACAGCCTTAATCTCCACACCAAATAGCAATTTCAAGTAATTGGACTGAGAGATCCTGCAAAACACACAAAGTTTTGAACAATGATTATATACAAGGATTAAGACAAATTCCACTTAATAAATTAAATATTAAGATGAGAATGGATTCTTTTTTTTTTTCCAAATACAGCCACACTAACAAAATATTTTGTAGACTTTTCATTCAAATAGATATCCCTGGACAGCCACTTCTCTTAGCAAAATTAATAAACAAGAACATAAAATAGAGTAGTATTCAACTATCAAAAACCTACACATTCTCTCTGTCCTCACTCGCTTAACAATATGAATATCAAAATGCTTAATACAGGAGTACTTGTGCTAGTATGTACTCAACTTTGTTTCATTGAAGCATGCAACAAAACCTGACTGAAGCACATCCTCTTTGTTTCATTGAAGCATGCAATTTCAAACCTTTTTTTTTCAAGTATTTTTATACAAACTATAGTTCAAATAGTTGGTGCAGTACCATGACCCTGAAGAAATTGGTGCCGATCCCCAAAGTTGGCCTCAAAGTGGAGAAAGCACCACCACATGTCATATGGGATATGACTAATCATAGGTGAACAGATCATGCTCCCACAGAAAAGAAAATAAAAATCTTGCCCAACTTTCTAGTTTTTTATATTTGAGAAAACATATATGTACCTAATAACTATCTTAATTAACCTAATAACAACATAGTGCATGGTGACTTGGTATATATTAAGCATTAACCACTTATAGTGCATGCCAATATAAAACTGAAAGGCCATGCAAATCTCATCAACATTAATGTATATATAGTTTCTCTAGCAAAAACGATGACTACTCCAATTCATAAACTTAAAAAGCTTTAGATATTTAACAAGAAAAATAAATGCACGAGGTTGAAACTTGTAATAGATATTTACAATTAAATATAGAAACGTGATTAGAGGACTAGCTGCTTCACCAAAGATAATGAATCAGCTTGATGGAAATATGAAGCTTTAAAAAATGTAAGCCAATGTAGATCTTCCCACCTAAACAGAACTACCAGGTCAATGAACCAGAACATAGCAATGGGAATGGACCACAAGCGGAAGGCTACAACTTCTAAAGTTTGAAACTAGATTGAATCTGGCTTAATTCTCTAAAGTCTTTGCTTTTCCTAAAAATAATTTGGAACCCAAAGGCCCCAATTTTTTTTTCCAAACTTCACCCAGAAACACAACTTAATCTAGAAAAATCAAAAATACAACATCCTAAAAACCATTTCTTCCAAATCATAACAAATCTTCATTAAATATATATATATATATATATATATATATATATATATGTTTTCGGATATAATAGATCTAAACAGATATAAACAAATCTTCCAAATAATAATAACCCACAACTCTAGCATTTTGCAGCTAAACAGATCTAAACATATACTCCTCAAACATTCTCATAAAAAAAAGCCCAAAATCAACAAAGAGAGAACAAAACAGAGGGAAGAAATAAAACATACCCAAACGGAAATACGTTCTAATCTCTCAAGCACTTCCACCGTTCGGCATCGCAGATAATAGAGAGAGAGATAGAGTAGATAAGAGAGTGATTTCGGGAAGAGCTAGGGCATCGCAGACACAGAGCAGAGAGAGAGAGAGATAGAGCAGAGCAAGAGAGAGAGAGAGAAGATGAGAGAAAGGAATTAGGGGAGGGAGGCGTAGGGCATTGACTTTGCAGAGCAGAGCAGAGAGAGAGAGAGAGAGGAGAGAGAGTAGATGAGAGTTGAGACTTGAGAGTGTGATTCGAGGGGGTGGGGGGGCTAGGGCATCACCGGGTAAGTTGGTAAAGATGCCTCTTATATCTAAACCCGGATACCGGGTTTGAAACCTGTACCGGGTGTCAAAAACCGCATCCAAGCCGAACAAGCCAGGTTTTAGAAAAAGGGTACCAGCAGGGGTTATTCTGGGCCGGAAAAAAACCTGGCCCGGATGAATAGTCTTACCTATAATCATTAGCAAGAAAAATTTACATTTGTTTTGTTTCTAATCCATGATCTTATGTAAATTATGGCTATGATGCATTGATGCTTAATGTTTCTAATTCATTTTTGCGCAGATGGAAAATTTGGGGTTCTACCAATTCCAGAATGGTATGTACGTAGGAAGCATCCTCGTATATACACACATTCCTTGAGAGATTATATATGGCTCATGAATTTGCAACTAAAGTGGCTAAACACTATTATGGTAATGAATATAATTCCTCACTAATTGTCTAATTGAATTTGATTACTCAATTTTAGAAATATATAACATTACACGGATCCTACAGCATGTTAGGCCTTGTTTAGTTACACAGATGAGATGAAATTAAAATTAAAAATTGAATAAAATATTATTAGAATATAATTTATTATTTTTATTTTTATTTTGATATTTGAAAAAGTTGAATTTTTTATTGTATTTTTTGTGGGAGTTTGGAAAAATTATTATAATTCGATGAGATAAGATGGTTTGTGTAACCAAAAGAGTCCTTAATGTTGCCCATACATGATCAAGTATTTGTTGTGTCTATCTTTTTTTGTATTAGGCCATCCAATTCAATCATATAATTAGAGATGATCTTAGTATTTTCATTGATGATAATTGAATAACTCAAATTAGTATTTGTAACAAACTCACTACTTCAACTGAAATGATCAGTTTCTTATATGCTTGGAATAACACAATATATATTAACACCTCTTATTTTTTGGCAAGCTAGAGTAACGTTGAAACAAAAAGCTCTATTAATACAGTGCTAAATTGTCACAGCTTATGTAGAAAAAGCATCAATTCAAGCCATTATGTTCAAAGACACAAGCTCTAACCCTAAACTGATCATGGCTGCATTTACTAGAACCAAACCATTCGATTCATACAAGTACAAATTTCGATGGACGATGTGAACATACTAAATATACTACAAATATGAATACAGAAGTCTTGCATTTTCTTATTTGTAACACATAGTTTGTAAAGTTTATGTTCTGCAATTACTCTGTTTAATGCTATGAATCCCATTTGAGTCCAACTTTTGTTGAAGGAGGAGCTGAATGAGAACTACTTCTCATTGTTATGGGCCATACTCAAGTACCTAAAGGCATTTTGGGAGGTGATCCGAAGTTTCATAATCCCATGTATATGGGGTTCAGACTACAGTGAAACTTGGTTGATGAGAATGTTTAGGGTGATTGGATTAATAATCCCCGGAGGACCAACACCTCTTACTCAAGATTATGATAACTCCACTCGTTTGGGTCCTGAACTTCAGGCCTCCAACATCCTTTTATTCGTCGTATAGATGAGATCTTCCAGAAGAATAAGTTAAAAAGAGTTGAAGACTCATTCATGTTCAACTTCTAATTAGTTCATGGTAGCACTCTTAGAATATATTAAGTTATTTATGTCTCCAATAATCGAAGTACCATTGTTAAGGCCTTTAATGCAGATTATATTTACCATCTGACAATAAAGTAAATGTCATTGTAATCAAGAAGTTAAATTATGGATATATGGAGGCCTGATTTCCATTGAATTAAGTCATTTGGATGTTTGGTTTCCTCAAATAAAATCAACAATAATTTTGTTTTCATTAGACTTAGGTTGCATTTGGATAGTGAGGTGATCTCAAATATTTTATGAATAGTAGTGAAAAAGTAATACTAGAATATTGAATAGTAGTGAAAAATAAATACAAAATAATAATAAAATAATTAATAGTAGTTGAGCGAATACTCCACTACCCAAACTAACCTCTAATAGAGGAAATACAAGAGGTGTTTCCTACTTTTGAACTTTCAGCCAGATGCTGATAAGAATGTATTTGGAAGCTAAGATTTGAAACCATAAGTCTCAGGTTTGAAAATTGGTTACAGAGATTATCCCTCTTCAGAAGGGTTTTACTATTCAACCATCTAGCTTTCTTCTAAATGATATTCTATCCTCCAGTATTTGGGTCTAACATTTTAGGAATGATGGTTTTTCTTTAAAAAATCTACGGGGGAGGATTTGAGAAATTATTATGAAAATTTTCCTTACTATAAAGCTATACAGAATCCTACTCTCTCTCTCTCTAAAAATTCATGTATTCATTTTGAAGCTATGATTTAAGAATAATGCTAGATACAATTCTAGAGTACACAAATCACTTGCACTTTTTTTAAAAAATGGTAGTCTATCATTAAAAAATTAATTTTTTCATATTAGTCTTATATTTATCTACTTTTTCTCAAAAATAGATCATAGAACTTGCACATCCTAATATGCAAATATCATTTCTCATGGTTTAAAGGTTTACCACTCAATGAAGCCATAATTAAGAGTGACATTCCTTTAGTTTCAAGATGTAGTTGCTACGTTACTGCCATTAAGGGCTTGTTTGGGAAGTGAGATGATCTCATATCATCTCAAAACTTCTCATAATCTCCTTCCCAAATATCATTCAAATACAAACACTTTTAAATTTTAAATTTTAAATTTTTTTTCATATAATTATTACAACTTTCTCAAACTTTCAAACAGAATAAAAAAACAATACAAGTTTTTCATATTTCAAGATAAAAATTATATTAAAAACTTATATTCCGACAATATTTAACTTTATAATATTTTTATTCAAAATTTTCTCTCTCATTTTCCAAAACCCAATAAAATATCTTAACTCAAATCATTTCACTACTACTTACATAATTTTCATCTCATCTTATTTCCCAAACATGCCCTAAATCGAAATTGGCAGCTCTTGTTCCTTCTCTCATATATATTGGGGAAATAAGTAGGGGTGAAAAAAAAAAACCGATGAACCAATAAACCAGATTGAACCAAACCGGTGGGTTTGGTCCAGTACCGGGTCCGGTTCGATCCTGTGTTAGAAAAAGAAAAATCAGAACCAGATCGATTTTGACCGATTTTGAGAAAAATGAAACTGTTAGGGATGTAGCCGATACAATATTGGTTCTTCAAATCTCAAAACTGGTATATACATGTTTGGTTCTAAAATATGTCTAAAATTGGATCGAACTGGACCAGTTACACTCCTAGAAATAAGGCTAGCAAGGAATAAAGCTACATTTGATGAAGTTCCTGTGAAATGATCTGAAATTATAAGGATTATTTTCTAGGTGGTTGTTGCTAGGGGTGGGCAAAATTTCCAACCTCCAAACTCCATCTGAGTTCGTCGAGGCTCCGACTTCAATAGAGTCGGAGTTGGAGTTACTTCAACTCCAGCAGTCGGAGTCGAAACCCATGTGGGCTCCAAACTTCGAATTTAAAAAAAAAAATACACATGATCAAAATAACTTCGTTCCACTTCAAGAGGAATGACGTCATTCCGCTTGAATTTAAGAATTTAGGGATTTAGGTTTTGTAAAAATCAGAAATTTTATTCCAGGTGACATTTACTCGAGTGTGACTCGAGCAAACGTCACACAAATTTTTTGCTCAAGCCTTCACTCGAGTGTGGTTCAAGCGACATCACACAGATTGTTCGATCGAGCCTTCACTCAAGTGTGGCTCGAGCGAATGTTCATTTTTTTGTGTCTTATTTATTTTTAAAACCACAAACACAACTAGACTGTTATTTGTTATGTAGATAATTATCATAACATTTAAAATGACAGTTATTTGTTAATTGTTTCATATTACTTGCTCAAATTATGAATGCTACAGTACCATCTCATTCTCACCGCAATTCTCCACAAGAGGATGATGTATAGCAGTTGGCGTCACCAACTCGTACTTTAGATTGTAGGCCTCCATCTAGAGCAGCTACCTCTTGTGCAAATAGTCGAGTCCCAATAGATCGAGAGGACTTTGATATACTTAAGGAGGATGAGTTGATGAATGTTGAGGCCGATCCACCAACACGACCTAGTAAAAAATGGTCATAGACATGGAAAAATTTCACCAAAATTTCTGGTGATCGTGAGAACCCGTAGGCTCAATGCCATTATTGTGGGCAACTATACGATTGTCATCCGAAGAAGCAAGGTACGTCAGTATTAATAGCACATCTTATTAGTTGCCAGCTGTATAAGCTACACAAAGGGTTAATAGCAACTGATCAGACGAAGCTAAGTCACAAGATCTACGGCCACTGATGGCACACAGATTAAGAAGTTATCAATCCTTCATTACAGTGAGAAGATGTTAACGGATACACTTGCGAAGATAATCATCACTGATGATATGCCTTTTACCACGGTTGATAAGTCAGGCTTCCACAAATTCGTGCACACTTTAAAACCACAATTTCCAATGACTTCACGGTATACTATGATGCATAACTGTTTGAAGATGCATGCTAAGGAGAAGGCAGCGATGAAGGAAATGTTTGTCGCCATTAGCCAGAGAGTATCATTTACAACTGATACATAGACCTCCATACAAAATGTGGGCTACATGTGTATCACTGCCCACTTTACTGATAGTGAGTGGACGTTGCAGAAGCGGATTATCAGTTCAAAGAAATTATTGATTACAAATATTCATCCATTGGCAAGGAAATGAATGATTGTATAAAAGATTGAGGGATCAGAAAAGTACTTTATATTATGGTTGACAATACTAGTGCGAATGACATTGCCATTGATTGGTTTAGGAAGAATACGGCGGTAAATGAGGATATCATTCGTGAGAACCAGTTTATTCATGCTAGATGTTGTGCCCATATCATCAATCTCATTGTTTCTAAAGGATTTTAAGAATGTTGATGAATCCATTATTAAAGTCTGGAACCTAGTGAGATATGTGAGGGTTTTCCCCCAACGTCTCCGCCAGTTTAAAGCAATAGCCAAACAACTTGAGATCTCATCTTCCAGTATGTTGCAACTGGACATTCCGACTTGATGGAACTTTACATACATAATGTTGAATGTAGCGCAGAAGTATCAAACAGCGTTTGATCAGATGGAGGTCGAGAATGGAGGTATGAGTTATGCTTTGCTAGAGTCAATTGGGGGGAGAAGGGGGCTCGGTGTGCCAGACACAGTTGATTAGGCCAATGTCAGGTACTTTATTCAATTTTAAAGTTATTTTATGACATAACTATGCGGATATCTGGAACAAAATATCCTACTACGAACATATACTTCAAGGAGCTCTTGAGACTTTATGACCACTTGCAAGAGAGTTGTGTTGACAGTGTGGGTTTGTTGAATGCAATGGCTATGAGGATGAAGTACAAATATAATAAATATTGGGAGATGTGGAGAAGATAAATAGATTATTATTTATGGTTGTGATCCTTCACCCCCGATATAAGTTGGCGATTGTAGATGATTGGATTAGGGACGTCCTCGATGGTGAGGACACTGAAAAGTTTATTAGATCGCTTAAATATGATATTGATGATTTATATAGCCATTACAACGGCAATGATCAGTTTTCAATCGAAGGTGATAACTCCTCTCGCCCGACCGTCTCAACTCTTTCTGGGATGACACACGTGCACAAAGTTCAAATTTATTGCGGCTACGACAGTATCATCAAAATCATGCATCGAAGAATATTATGTAATGTAGTCTAAGGTTGAGCATTACTTTATGAAAAATGTCGAGGTGATACATTCCATATATTAATTTGGTAGAAGGTGAATTCTGGCAAGTTTCCAATCCTTTCCTTAATAGCCAAACTAGTCATTACTATCACTATGGTTGCCTCTAAGTTGACGTTTAGTACTAGAGGTTGTGTCTTGAATGCTTCTCGAAGTTCATTATCTCCAATCACCGTCGAGGCCCTCGTTTGCACACAGAACTGGTTAAGTTCAATGCCCATTGGAGTATATACCATTGATGCTGAGAGCTATAGGCTTGAATAAGGTAATTATATGATTTTAAATGATTATTTACATAATTTTAATGTTTTCATTATTTAATTTATAATTTATATGATTTTATAGACCTAGCTGTGAACCCCAGACTAATTGTGAATGACTAAGAGTCTAAAATCGATGCACCATGGAAGGATTACCATCATGTAAAACTCGCCATAGTTAAAAGGAAGATGTGAGTTTATAATATCACTTGGCTGATAGTTTAGAAATCTATAGTTAAATGACTAAAGAAAAGATAGTACATCTGATCAATAAAAGTTAAAAATTCATGCAGAAAAATTGGAAATCATTATTGAGTCATCGATGACTCAAATGCATAGACTGTCAAGACTGATGCAAGGCATTGTGGCTATTTCATATTTGAATAAAATCTATGACATTATTTAATATTTTGGTATTGTAAATTTAAATTTATTGCGATTTTTAGTTTTAAATTCAAATTTATGGTTTGTGATTTGTAATTTGATTTAGTTATTGTATTTAAATTTTAGCTTTTTAACTTATTTTTTTTACAGTATTTTAGACTTTTTTAATTATTTTTTTACATTATTAAACAGGAGTTGATATTAGGCCGATCAGAACCCATTTTCTCAGTAGGACAACTGAGCCTTAGTAGGGCAATTGGGCTTCAAAATATCCATTTTTTGCTCCGATCGGAGCTCCAAGCTCAAACAACAAGCTCTGGAGGCGAACTTGGACTCCATCGGAGTCTGATTTGGATGGGGTTTTGACCTCCAAGTCAGAGATCAGTGGTGGGCATTCCGACTCTGTTGGAGTTGAAGCCCACCCCTAGTTGTTGCAATTAAATTCTATGATTAAGCCCAAAGCAACCCTTACTTTTAAAATCAGAAAGACTCTTGAATTACCCATATCAAAACTACACAGAATAAAGGTTGGGAAACCTCTCCTTATTAAATGGCAGCATCCTAGCAAATTGGTGAAAAAAAACATGAAGTCTTTGGTGTAGAATTTATCAACTAGAAAACTTGGCTAATGATTATAGGACTGGTACGAAAGATCACATGTAACTAATTCTGGAACTCAAGAAAATAACTACTGAACGGGTCATGAAATTGAAGCAACTTCTTCCCCTATCAGACTACACTAACTCCAGAAAATAGGCACATGTCTCATATCTGCTGTTTTGCAAATGCTGGAAAACCTAGAATTCAACAAGAAGCACGTTTGGAACCAAACTCCATAGAATCAAAAGACCTCATACTGAATCATACATCAAAGACAAAGCGGTAAGGAAGTACATTATATTATTTCAGAATTACATAAATTACTATATATAAACCATAATAATGTAATGAGTGAACATATTCAATTCCAAGTTTTGATGAAAATTATAGATCAACCAGGTGAACTGCATCTCTATTTATCCAACAAGCTCTCAATGTGAAAAGGAAACTCCCAAAAGGAAAACTCTAGGTTGATTTACGTACATACATGTCTTACTATCCATTAAATCCCCAACGAATATTGTGATTCGAATCTCGCATCTTATCAGGAACTTGATGGAGGTATTGGTGCTTTAGTCCACCACAAACACAAGTTGACACCAAATTAGTGTCATAATAATATTTGTCCCCTGCTGTACACCCTTCAATTATGTTCTTGCACTCCATTTTCCAAAAGACTTTAACCTGTTCAGAAACAGCATACCATGAGTAATCTTGGGAGCACAGGACAATGTACAGAGAGAAAGTTTTACCTTCATATGTAATATTGTTAACATATAATAGCAGTCTTTTCAGAAATATCATTCCAAGAAATTATGAAACAATGCCCATTGCATGATGTTAAAACATTTCGGGCTATTTCGTAGGATGGGATTGTGTCTTCAAATGCTCCTTCCTATCTTCAATGGCAATGTTTAGATGCCTTTCAACTATCAAGACTACAAAGAAGTGATATGGGGTGGGTGTAACAAGAACTCTCCGGTAACTAGTAAATCTGTGGTCATTGGTTGTACACTCATGAATAGAAATAATCGTCTAGCTCAAATTTCAGCTTTAGATGATGGTACTGCAATAAATGTCTAAAAATAATTCAGTGGAAGAAACTCAATAGGAAAGGACATGCATGTCATATGAGAAATGTTTACACGGATCAAATTTTGAACAAGAGATTCTACAGAGAAGGTACCCACGATTATTGGTCAAACAGAGTAACAGATGGATGGATGAGGCATTAGAAAGCATGGCAGGTAAAACAACCACTCAAGGTGCCCATCTGGCGGGTTCTGCGGAATGATAGAGCCTTATGGGAAGTACTGGTAACTTGATGGGCCTGATTGGACAAAACCGAGCTCCTCATGTCTTGGGCTCTCTTTTGAGCCGATCTTAGCTTGTTCATTATCTTATCCATGGATGATGATCTCTTCTTTTCCAGCTTCATCTGAAAAAAAAAATGTTTAAAGGGTAATAGAACCAAATGCTCATTCCCCCTTTTGCGGAATGAGAACACATTAAGCATGCTTGACAAGATTTCTAAAAAGCACATTACCACCACCATGTTTCCTTTGGCACATATACCCCAACAAGGATCATGGTCTAAAATAATCTCATGAATAGATACATTTTTCATCTTTACAAAAACAGAAAGAAAAATGAAAAAAAAAAAAAAATTGTGCCTATACAAACCTATTTCATTAATTTTCATTCCAAAGGCACAGCTGAATACTTCCTGTAATCACCCAACTCTTGATACTCACTTGAAGGAAAGGTCACTAGCAACAATTTCACAATTCAACAAATTTATTAAAAAAAAGAGTAGGTTCAGCATGTTTAGGTGTGAGACAGGCTATTCCCCATCAAAAGGACAGACAATTTGGCTAACCTAAGGCCCGGTTTGGATATACAAAACCCTCTAATCTTATCTCATCATTATAACTTTTCCAAACTCCCACACAAAATATAATAAACAATTCAACTTTTTCAAATCTCAAAATAAAAATTATGTTAAAAAAATTATATTCTAAGAATATTTTATTCAACTTTCAACATCTCATCTCATCTCATCTGAATTGCTTAACCAAACGAGGCCTAAAGTTCAAACTTTCCTATATATTGAAACACACTCTAAAATTTTGATAATTTACACTGACACTAAAATAATGCTAGAGCAGACCAAAGTAACAAATATATGGAATTCAAATCACATAGGGAGAAAATAAAAAAGCAAACATCTCTCACAACCAAGGGTAGATTATTGGGTAAATGTTTTCATATTTTCAAGTTTATTTTGGGTAGCTGGGAGGCCACACAAGTGAGTTCTGCAAAGCAAGCGTCGTCAATGCTGACCAGCCTATTACCCCTCCAGAAATAATTGCCACATTATAGTGTCAGCATAGCGAGCAGCTCCCACTGCTCACTTTGATTTCATAGAATGACATAATAAGAAACATATCATTAGGAAATAACCTCCAGTTTTCGGATTGCTGCCTCAGCTTTTGCCTTCTGCAGGTTCTCCCAGGCAGTGATTTTGGCTTCCTCTCTTTTCAACCTGGAAAAATTTAAGGGCATTGATTCATTAATATAGAGTAGTTAAGCATCTGCATACATTTCATGGCTGGCATTTGGCAAGATTTATCTTCTCGTCTGAAACTGTGGTCAAACACTAATGATTAACACTTATAAATGATGGAATCCGTGGACTAAATATCTTAGGACAGGAAATTGCATGCTCTTAACCACACAATTTGGACACTTAACCAGCTGAAGCTCGGTACGTTAAGCGACCATTGTCTTCAACTGTTTCATAGTAAGATATATCCAAAACTTCACAGTACAACAGAGTTGCAAAATCAAAAACACACCTTTTTATTTCACCACACATGGATAAACTATTTACAACGGGGCAACATTAGCAAGAAGGGCAACTTAAGGATTTCTTGTTGGAGGATCTTGCAATGTTTGAGAAAGATAGCCTTGCACCATTTGATATCTCCAGGAAATTTTTTCAAAATTTCCAGTTCATATTATCATTAAATGTCCTGGCAGAATGAAGGAAATACAAGTAATAAAGTGTTCAAAGATCCATACTTGGAAATACTCCTTATATCCAAATCTGAAGATTGAGCATCCACGCCTTTCTTTTTCCAGTCATCAACTTTCTCTGAGCTCTTCCCAGGAAATCGAGCTCTATGTTTCTTGGACCACCTAGTCACGGAGACATGTTCATCTACCTGGACGTCTCTAACTTCCATTTTAGAGGATGGGACACCCTGCAACTCCACAATAGGAACGGCAGATGGAGTAGAGGCAGAGAAAGAAATCCTTCTTTGAGGAGATGAGTGACTGCTACCCTCTGGGCTCATTTGGGTCGCCACGTCCCTTCTTGAAACACCACGAGATATATCAGTGCCTGCATCCTTGAGCCCATCAAGCTTTTCATCTGTGTTTGAACCAAGGGAAATAGTTCAAGATCAGAAAGATGGATCTTACGAGATAAGGATAGAATTAGGCTTAACATATTTAAAGCAAGTATTATTACCCAAAATTGAGATTCTTCTACTCTTCAGATGTCATGAGAATTCTAATTAACTTTCTACGACCAGCATCAAGTACAAAGCCAAAGAAGGAATGCGGAAATTGTGCAGATTGCAAAAAGCCTAACTAAAAGGAATTGACATCCTTCAGGCTGACAGTGACATCCATGAACGATATTTAACTAAGTCTGAATAAAGATGCAAATTCTATTTCTAATACATACTACTTAAAGGAAGTGAGGCTTAAAGGAGCTAATTTAGAAGTACCTTGTAATCCAGGCAACGATAATTGACTCAGCATCTCAGAGTACCCATGCACACTAACTGAACGGGCCATGCAAGGCTCTGTCCGCACAGGAAAGGCCCCAACATTGCCACTAGAATGCATGACCAATCCGTCTGCTGCTATCACACCAGCCGCAAACGGAGAAGCCACAACATTATCCCCATCAAACATCGGCATAGCCGGCGAATACATAGAGTAATATGCAATCCCAGGAGGACCGAGAGGACCACTCTTAGACTTTGGCCGCCTCTGCTGTGGCTGGATAGAAGGCCTCTCAACACCATCTACGGAAATCGGACTGAAAATCCACCTCTCTGCATCTTCCCATTTCGATGGCAACGTCGACCTTCCGTTATTGAAAGGTAGCAACGCCGCGTTCGCTGGCTGCCTCCGATTAGTACTGGTTTGCATCGGTACACGCTCCGAGCTCCAGCCCTTTTGCATTCCAATGCCCGCCTGACGATAATTCGGTGTCCCGGGACTCGGAAACGAACCGGACTGGCGAGACGACACAGCCGAGCTTTTCTTCATGGTTGCCAGCCGAGGCGAAGAGGAGGCGACGGTAACATTGTTGAGATCCAATGAAGCGGGTCTTCGTCTATCTGGCTTCTTGGATAGAGCTTCAGATCTGGATCTCCGATCCTGACATTCTGCGTAGAGAAAGGGGAAATGTTGTACAAATCAAATGCTTAACATAAACAAAGCAAAAGCAAAAGCTTTCAGTTTGTCTTGTGAAGGAAGCGTGCCCTTGAGAGCTAGAGAGAAGGAGCTCCTTGCAGAATCTAGAGGCTGATTTTTGTCTTCAAAATCTGCGTCGCTGTCTTCCTTTAGAACTGCGTATGATACAAGGAAACAGTGAAGAGTGCGTGTCTACTGAAATTTTGAAACTTTCCTGTGCTTTTATGGCGGCGTAAAAAAAATAGACTTTTTTTCTCTCTTTTTAAAGGGCAAAAATATGGAGTACTTGAACACTACTACCTTTGGCATTTTCTCCTTTACTGAAGAAACGACTGTGCTTGTTGTAGTTGTTGTATCCTGTGCGTTTGTTCGGACCCGGATCTAGATCTGGACCACTCGAGCTCTCGTGGTGATCACCATGGTCAGTTCCTGCCAAATGCTGCATCAATAAAATCACAGAATTTTAAACTCTACGAAACAGAGTTTGTCAACTTGGAATCTGGGAGTTCATGCAAAGGAGAAGCGGAAAAGGAGAGCCTGGGCTCAAATGCGCATTGCAATCAGCAAAGCAAGCATGCAAGTTGATCGCATGAATCCCAGAATTATGAAGCTCAAACACATATAGTTGGGCGGGGGATTGGAATTACGAGGGAGATTTCAGAAGCGAGGGAATCGCGGTCGTGGGCATCTGAAGCAAAAGAACAGCGCTCGACGCTGGCGGAAGCAGAGGAGAAGAGGCTGCAGAAGTTGGATTCGAGAGTGAGGATGACGGAGTCAGGGCTACTAGCATTGCGAGCTCTCGAGCCGGCACCTGTCGAGAAAGTCTGCCCCTGAAATCCCATTCCTGGCATCGTGATCAATTTGTTCTTCGCATCACGTTCATACTGATCACTGATATACGACTGAGAGAGAGAGAGTGATGAGATTCGCTTTTCAGCTTAGAATCTGCATAAGAATAAGATAGAATTTAACAGAATTGTCGCCCTTCATGGTCCATTAAGGATTTCTTTTTATTCTGTATTATAAGATTTTCACATTAAACACTTAAGTTATTAAAAAACTAAAGATTTACAACTTTTATCAAGATTTTGATCATTAGGGTCATATCGTGTTAACTGTCTTTTTCTTTTTTCTTTTTTATCTGTTTTAACTATCAAAATTAGAGAAAATTGTAAAGAGTACAATTGAATAATAGAATATACAAAATTCAATATTTCGAGATATAAAGTGCAAATAGTCTTTTCTCATATAAGTAAAAGTGCAAAATATCTAATAATTCAAAAGCCTTTAAGGATTTTTTTTTTTTTTTTTTTGTGAATACATTTTATACTCCAAATATATGCTATGTAATAGATTAAGAGAGAAGATAAGGAGGATGGAAAATTTATTGACAATGGATGAAGGAATTGATACGAGAAATTCTAAGTTTTTAGGCAAATAATAACTAAAGGAAAAAGTTTTATTTATAAGCCGACGTGGATAACATACTTAATAAAATACTTACATGGTATAATTTAGTTTAAAAAAATAATTAAAATTTTATAAATTAAATATTACTATTTAAATAATGTGAATGATATATTCTACCTACCGACTTACGAATAGAATAATTTTAACTAAAAAAAGTTTGAAATACAATTGTATGCAATCACTAAGGGCTTATTTGAAATAATATTTTATTTAAAAATTCTCATATCATCCTATCTCATCTCCTTCTCAAACATAACTCAAATACAAATATTTTGAAACTAATCATTTCAACTTTTTCAAACTTTCAAATAAAAAATAACTTAACTTTTTTAAATTTCTAAACAAAAGTAATATTAAAAAACTCTATTTTAACAATATTTTAATTTTATAATATTTTTATTCAATATTTTCTCTCTCATTTCCTAAAATGTCATAAAATATTATTTTGATATGAAAGTAAGTTGAGATGAAATGACTTGAAATGAAAGTTAAAAATAAGTTGAGATGAAATGAGATGAGTTGAGATGAAAGTTAAAAGTTAAATTAAATATTATTAAAATATTATTTTTTTAATATTATTATTATTTAAAAATTTAAAAAAATTAAATCGTTTATATTTTATGTAAAAATTTATGAAAATTATAATAATAAGATAAAATAGATTAAAAGTATTTCTCGATCTAAACCTAATTTAACTTAAATTATCTTACTATCATCCACAAATTATTTTATTATTATTAATAAAATTCCTATTTGATCCAACTCACTTGCACTGAGGAACAATGGAAGGACAACAGAAAAGACAACAAATTTTGCTCTTTTAATAAATAAGAGTTTTATTTTGTTAATGATCAAGTGTAGTTGGCTTTAGTGCGGAGTGTGGGGGGGGGGGGGGGGGGGGGGGTTTTGCTTCTTTTAATGTTTAAGTCTTCATTACCTTGACTATAAATTTGACTGGAAGTAATTGACAGTAGGGCCCATGGGTCATATTCAGATCTGATTTTTGGGTTTATGATATATGTGGGGCAACCAAGACTTTTTACGAGCCTGTCCCCTTTGGCCCCTTTCCTTGACGAAACTACTCCGAAAATCTAGCAGTCCAAGGACAAAGTATGGCAGCACAGCATCATCACATGTCGCGAAAGTAACTTTCCACCCTCGAGAAAGGTAACTTTCCACCCTCGAGAAAGGAAGGTGAATTTTAGAAATTTGGATTTTGCTATGCATCTATTCATCATCACATCCTACAATCTTTTTTATTTTTTATAAGATATGAGACGTGAATACTAAATAATAACTGATGAAAAAATTTATTTCAAAAATTTTAAAGTAAATATTTGCACCATATTAATGGATAAATTTGGAACACTCAAGTATGAGAAATTATTGGTCTAACTAGAGATTTTATAAAAATTATAAATATATTGCATGATGAGTATATTTTCAAGATAGGCTCACTTGGACCTATACTTCAAAAAGATTAATCAATAATATAATTGGCGTCGAGACTGTACTCTAAAAACTTATTATAAAAAGCAAAAACTTTTCTTTCATAAGGAATATAAAATCTTATATACTATCTACCATTATCATAGTCTTCTCCCTTATTGAAATAAATTATGATACTATTTGTAATGACAAGGAAGATCCTAAGTCACATCTGGGCATATACTTAAAAAAGACTTATAAATTATATAATTAGAATCTCATTATAAAAAGTAAGAATTTTTTTTTTATAAATAACATGAAATCACATACACCATATATCATTATCAATTAGTATAAGATATCACAATATATGCTTTACAAAATGACGATGTTGCATAGTTCTAACTAGTTAGTGCTAGCTCAAAAGATGATAAAAAGGTTAATAACATTTTATTTATATTTGCGAATTATATAAGATAGAGACACGTGTATGCTTTCACACATTTGACCTTATGCATGCCTGAGATTTTGAAATAAACCATGTTTAGACTTCCCAAACCAGTTTATAAAAAGCTACCACCAAGCTGCAGAAGTGTGACCATTTCTTTCTGTTCCCCCGTGAACGGTGCCGCTGGGATTGCTAAACTGTTTTTCTTTTCACAAAAAAAGAAAAAAAAAATATTTTTTTGAAGTTCTGAATTAAATTTAAGAACATTAAAATTAAAAAAATAGATTATTATTTACAAATTATTCACTATGATTTTATTAAACTATTTTCCTTTTATTCACGGATGGACTATGCTCTTAACATCAAACGCCGGAGCCCGAATGTCTTTGTGGTTCAGTTCTAGGGTGCTTGGTTTTTGCACTTCTTCCAGCAAGTGCCAGCACTAGGTCTCGTTTGTTTTTATAATTATTCTCATATCATTTTATCTTATTTAATTATTATAATTTTTTTAAATTTTTACGTAAAATAAAATAAATAATTTAACTTTTTCAAATCTCAAAATAAAAATAATATTAAAAAAAAATACATTTGTGTTGTAGTGTTTTCTCATTCCTTTTTGGATAACAACTATCCATCTTTGTAATTGTTTCTTTCTCTTATAACTTAGGGGTTGTTTGGATTAAGAGTCTCTCAACTCATCTCATTTTATATAATTATTAAAATTTTCATATAAAATACAATAAAAATAATTTTAAAAATAATATTCTAACAAGTATAATGATAGATTTACTACTTCCTACCACTCATTTACTATTCTTTTTTTTTAAAAATTTTTTTTATTATTTTTTACTTAATGGTTAAGAAATTGACTATTTGTGAAGTTGTATATCTTTTTAATTTTTTTCTTAATGATTAAGAATGTTAAAAAAAATACTTAAATTAAAATAATAAAAATTTCAAATACACTATGAAGTAGTACATAGGTGGTAGGAAGTATTAAACCTATCATTATCATTTTACAATATTTTATTTAACTTTTATCTCATCTCATCTCAACTCACTATCCAAACCTCTCTTACTCTCTCATTTTTTATACTACTCAAAATGATTCCATTATTTTTCAAAAAAAATTAAAAAAAAAACTATTTAATGATGTGGACAAATAATATAAATTGTCTCTTCATAATTCTATTAAAGAATCATGTCCTTGTTCTTTCGCGTAGAAACACTCCTTATGTTTCATTCTCGGCTATCTATTCAAATAAGAAAAATGTTGGTTTTTACTTTGAATATTATCATGGTATTAATTGATGTGGTGCATTTTAATGATTTTTCACTCAAATGATTAATCTATTAAATTAAAAAGCATCAGGTAAATAAATATGATTAGAAACCATAAAATTAAAACGATAAAGTGGAGGGAAGTAAATAAACATGAATGCCTCGAGAAAATAGCTCTCTGTGGCTTTGTTTACAACATATTAAATAATAATGATCATATACACACTATAAAAAATTTATTTATTTATGATCAGTTATTTTTTTTATGAAAATGATTATTTTTTGTTAAAATAAGTTTGTTTTTGTATCAAGTAGTTATTTTCATAAAAAACAATCCGTCACAAATTCTCATTTTTCTTGTTGTGATATATATATACATACACGATATTAATATAACGGCATTAATAATCCAACAAAAAAAAAATTATAAATCGGTGTATAAAACACACTTAAAAAAGTATTGATATGATATAGTTTGATTTAGAAAAAAAATTTTAAAATTTGAATCTTATAAATCAAATCTTACTATATACATGATATAAATTATGTGTTCTATGTACCGTCTTACAAACAGAATAATTAAAATAAAATAAAATACAAATCTTGTCTTTTACATCGCTTGTGACCTGGCAATATCCCAACTTGAAATTACACATTTATATCATCTGTCCTTTCGGTTGAGGTTAGATTAGTATGATGCCCCAGTCCAAAAAGTGTCACTCAATGATCATTTCTCCACTATATTCATTTAACTTAGGTTTGCGGTTGATGATAATTAATAGCAAATGCAAGGTTCAAGCTGTACCAATTCAATCTCTCATTTAGAGCCTATGGTTCATATATTTATAGCATTTTTGCAGTACTTTCAATAATTATCTTACTTATGAAGAACTAAAAAAGGACTTGTACGTCGCCGTCGGATTTAGGGATCAACTAAGGGCCCAATACAAGTTATAATAGATGATCTATAAATAATAATAAAAAATAATAAATAAAAATAAACATAAATACCTCGAGAAAATAGCTCTATCTGAATTTGTTCACAACATATTCAATCATAATGATCATATACATTATATATACGATATTAATAAAACGACATTAATTATCCAAGAAAAGAAAATTTATAAATCGGTGTTTAAAACACCCTTAAAAAAGTATTGATATGGCATATATAGTTTGACTTAGAAAAGAAATTTAAAATTTGAATCTTATAAATCAAATATTATTATATAAATTATATAAATTGTGTGTTCTACACACCCTCTTATATATCGAATAATTCAAAAACCCGACAATATCCCAACTTGAAATTACACATTTACATCATCTGTCCTTTCGGTTGAGGTTAGATTAATATGTCTGCCTAGTCCTCAAAAGTGTCACTCAATTAATCATTTCTCAACTATATTCATTTAACTTAGGCTTGAGGTTGATGATAATTAATTGCAAACGCAAGGTTCAAGTTGTGCCAATTCAATAGAGTAAATTTAGGTGCGGTTTGGATAGTGGAATGAGATGAGATGATTTTAAATGAAAGTTGAATAAAATATTATTATAATATTATTTTTTAATAATATTATTTTTTTAGAATTTAAAAAAAATAAACTATTTATTATATTTTGTATAAAAATTTAAGAAAATTATAATGATGAGATGGAACACTTCCACTACCCAAACCCAAATGGGGCTCTAATATCACATTTTGAGCCCATGATTCATATATTTATAGCATTTTTGCAATACTTTAATAATTATCTTACTTATGAAGAACAGAAAAAGGAGTTGTACGTTCGGATTTAGGGATCAGCTATGGCCCATTTGGATATAGGCTACGATTGATCATCTATAAATAATAGTGAAAATTAATAAATAATAATAAAAAATAAAAATAATTTGTGAATAGTAGTAAGTAGTAAATAATAATGAAGTAATCTCAACTTACCAAACACAGCCTTATAATATCTTAATATATATGTGAATAACTGTAAAATTGTTATAATTAAGATATTTTATTGGATTTTAGAAAATAAAAGATAAGAAATTGAATAAAAATATTATAAAATTAAAAAATTATTTACATATTATCTTTATTTTGAAATTTGAAAAAGTAGTATTGTTTCTTGTGTTTTGTTTGGGAATTTGGAAAAATTATAATAATTAAATAATAATTAAATAAAAAAATTGAAAATTTGAAATTGAAAGTATTTTATGTTTAAGTAATATTTGTAAATGAAATATCCGAGAATATATAAAAATTCTTGAGAATAATTATTTTGCCAAACAGACCCTAAAAACATAGAATCAGGATGTATATATGTGCAAGCAGGATTTACTCTCTAGTTGGCATTTTCCAACCAATCATTAAATGGGGAAGCTTTCATGAATAAATGAGAACTAAAAAAACAGTTGTTTTGTTATTTAGGTGCGGTTTGAATACTGAGTTGATGTGAAATAAATTGAGATGAAAGTTAAATTAAATATTATTAGAATATTATTTTTTAATATTATTATTATTTTGAGATTGAGATTTGAAAAAGTTAAATTATTTATTATATTTTATATAAAAATTTTAAAAAATTATAATAATAAAATAAGATTAAATGAGATGAGACATTTCGTATATCTGACCAGTTTTTCTTCGCTATTCAGATCAGTACCAATTTCAACCTCAGTTTACAGGGAAAATGTATCTAAACTAGATAGCTTTATGAGCAATATCTCTCTCCTTGCAAAATATCAAGGAATCAGACTGATAGGCTGATTCATTACCAAACTTCTGCTGAAGCATTGAAGTAAGCAATTATTGCCTTCAAGTTTCAACTTGCCCATTTAAATCGTCCTTCTCAACCTGAGACCATTGGCCCCGGCATTCGCAATAAGGACTAGAAGAGTTGTTCCAAAAGAAAGGAAACACCAAGCCCAATTTTAATTGTCTTCCAGGCTACTAGAAAGAGTGGGTCCTTACTGTTGAAAGATTCTAGGTAAACCCTTTTCATATTTTATTGGATACAATAAATGTATTTATAAGCTATTTTTTTGACACATCACTTATGCAAAAGTAATGTATACCATAAATAATATAACTCGATTACATAATTATTACTTAGGACTTCTTCACATTAAAATGAATAACTAAAAAACATGAGTTTTGAAAAATATGATCACCAGCTCCAAATGAAACTCGAAGATTCATAGGCGAGTTTGTAGAACATAAAGAAAGTACACTCATCACAAATTCATTGAAAATGAATATGAAGAATGAAAGTTGGCATCTTGAAGGTGCTCTATTGGGTACTGAGGATGATGGATGAAGTCTTGCTTTCACCAAGTATAGATGTTTAAGATATGGGGAAAGTGCTACCTCCAGCCTCTCGCCTCCCATTGTGCAACCAAGAGGCCTAAGTGTGAGTGACCTCTGATTGACCAAAATTATGGCATGTAATACAGTTCTGAAGATGGTATTCGGAAAGTCACTTTGTGGTTTAGTAGTAATTGGGTTAGAAGAATTGGAACTATGGAAATTATTGTCATGGAGTCATTTAATTGTGTCGCTTATTTTAGATGTGTTAGTTTATTTACGTTAATAGTTTGTATTAATTATGTTTAAAAGACGATCAATTTTGCTTAATACTATTGTGAAGATTTTCAGAAAAATTGAAGAGTCAGGTGAGTGGGAATCTTATACTAAACTTTGCATGAAATGTATAGACTGAGGTTGATTTTATGAAAAGTTATGCATATTTTGTTATGAGATGAGAACTTGGGAAAAACAACCTTTGTCATTTATCTACATTACTCATGAGATTCGTACAAGGAGAGAAAAATATTTTGTCATGATTGGTGTAAATATGAGCAAGTTTTTGGCATTTAGTTCTAGAATTTTGTAAAAAAGAGTGATTATGAAAACATAAAAATTTGTGCATAGTTTTATGAAGATGCTCCGACTCTATTTGTTTTTTTTAAGTACATGAGAATGATCTGAATATATTTTGTACTCTGTTATAAGTTATGGCATTTGGAAACCTTTGGCATAACATTCTGATATTTGAACTATCGCTCTGATATTTTAATAACATGTTTTGTTCTGCATACTGAAATTGAAAATATTTTGTTATGCATTCTGTATTCTATAAATACTCATGTTTGCATACTAGTATATATTCTCTGCTTATTAAAATGTTGATAACTCACCCTCTTATTTTCACAATATTTTCATATATTTTGGATGTTTAAGCTGAAATTTAAGAATAGGAAGCATGGGTAAGACTATGTGATCATAGTGTATTAAGTACAAGTAGGGTAGTAGTGTTATTGAAGAATTTTATTTAGTAATTTTGTTTTCCTCTATTGATTTGGTATTTTGAAAAGTTAACATTAATTTTGAGACTTTGTGGTGTTCTTAGTTAATTATTTTGGAGTAATTGGTTTAAAACAATGAGATCTATGAGTAATTGAGAAATTGGAGTCTATATCTATACAGTGAGATACGATAAGTGACAAGAAGTAACCTTCCAACCCATCTGGGACTGGGGAGTTACATGATCTCCACGCTCGTAGCTAGCGCGGTCGAACATATCTTTTACCTAGCTCTCCGAACCGAGCTCCGCCCTTACACCTAGCATACTTGAGCCATCTTCTGCCTATCTCTCCGAGCAGAGCTCAGCACTCGAAGATATTCATTGCTTAAACAAAAACTAACAAAAAATGAGGGACCAGTTCTCAAAATTTATTTTTTCTACAGGTTTCCACAAGCTATCTTTGTCATGACTTGACATGAAGATTCTCGAGGCCTTCTTGTTGAACAAATCGACCTTAAAAATTGTGGGCATACTGTTGGTGATAAATCTACAAGGCCCAATATAGCATTCCAGGCCCAGTCCATGAGATAGCCATCATCAGAAAGCAAGAGAGGAGAAAGGAAAGGACAAGATAAAAGGAGATGTCAAACACACAAAGAGTAAAGTGACATAAAACTGTCATTCCTCACCACTCCCAAGGGCCTGAATAAAAGGGAATCTAATGGAAAGATAAGGGCGACTACAATTGGAAGACGAAGAGACTCTGGATAAACCATCTTCTCTAGGCCAAAAGGGATCGCTGACCCCTATTATACAGTGAGGGAGACCATGAGAGATTGTAAAATACTTCTATTATCATGGATTTGTCCTCCAAGCGACCCATGGACGTGGGCCTTGTGCCAAACCACATAAATCCTTGTGTCTCATTCTTTATTTATATTTTCTATATTATTTTTTTATTTATTGCTATGGATGTACGTACAGACACGATACCGACGCCCCCAAACTGTGACGCCCAGACTCCCACGTGTAAAACAACGCAAGAATCGTGACGTCGGGATGATGACAACACGGGTCACACATCCCAACGATAAGTGTCAAGTGTGTGCAACATGCAAAAGTGCACAACAATACGCAGCGGATTAATAATATTAAAGTCACTACGTACCAGAATTTTTTTAATACACAAAGGTAATCAAAATACAGTATATTGAAAGTTATACAGTCATCCACAAAATATAAATAAGCCGAATATAACACATGGGAAACAAATCCCATACCAAAATCAAGCAGCAACCTACATGCCACTAAACTACAGAGCCGATCTCTAAGGCTCGTCATCCTCGTCCTCGACCTGCACCAAAATCTAAGGTACCAAAAGGGTACCGCAGGTAAGTATAATCCAAACAATCCCAAATGTAAAATAACATTTAAGCAACCAACATGCATGCATATGAGAAAATATGCACAAACCCAAAAATATTTATTGGACACTGTAGGCGGGAATCACAGGCGGGACTCTACCACCATCCCTGCTTACCACCATCCCTACCGCGTGTACCGTAGGCGAAATCGCAGGCGGGAGAACACCACCATCCCTGCTTACCACCACCCTACGCGTACAACGTAGCGGGAATCGCAGGCGGGACATAACCACCGTCCCTACTTACCACCATCCCTACAGTTCCTTTCCACACAACACCAAAAACCCAATGGAGCATTGTAGGCGGGAATCGCAGGCGGGACAACACCACCATCCCTGCTTACCACCATCCCTACAGTCTCCTTTCCTTTTTCCCACATATGAAAACCCAGTTTTAATTAACACAAAACATGCGTGCACATGCAATGTACAAATCCACAATAAATTCCAACAGTAAATTTCACAATCAATCCAGATCACAAAACAACCAATCACAGACATAATAAACCAGTCAGTGCAAAAATATATTAAAACCTTAAAAGATGTTCGGAAAAATACTTACAACGCTTTAATATAATTTTCGGAGGATCACGAGAGAGCTGGAAGCGCCAAAACAGCAACACCACAGTGTAAAAATACACTGTGACCGAAATACACAGTGAACCCAAAAATACCCGGGACCAAATGAAGACTTGGGAACAATAGGGTAGGGCCTATGGGAGGTGGGGAATCTAATGGTGGTGATGGTTGGCCATGGGTGGCGGCCGAAACGGCGGTGGAAGGCCAAGAAGGTCGAATCGGATAGGGTGCTCGATGGGACGGCTCCGGCGACGGACCGGAGCCGGGGTTGGGTCCAAATGATTGCTTGAGGGCCGGTGGTGGTGTGGTAGAAAGGTGGTGGCCGGAGGTGGCCGGACGGCGGCGGAATGGGTGAAGGAACACCGCGGCTTCGCACGGCTTCTGGAGGCTAACGGCGGCGCGGCGTGGGCTGGAATTTGGAGGGGAGGCTTGCCGGCGCACGGGGAAGCCGGTGGTACCGGCGGTGTCAACCACCGCCGGCCGGCGGCGGTGCAGGGGCGAAGAAACCGAAACACGGGGGGGGAGAGGAGAGAGAGAGAGGGGGCAGCTCGCGCGCGGGAGAGAGAGGAGAGAAGAAAGAGAAAAGAAAAAGAAGAGAAAAAGAAAAAAAAAGAAGGAAAAAAAAAAGAAGATCCAGTCTTTTTCAACTTGGGTTTCGAAAGTGATCCAACGAAAAAGATTTTAAAACTACTAAATAAATAAAATAAATCAAACTCAATGAAAACTCAATTAAAGCAGTAAAAATATTAAAATTCAATAACAAACCAATTTAAATTAAAGATCAATTTTAAATCCAACACATTAAATAATAATAAGAAAATCCATTAAAATAATTTTCACAACTTAAAAATATTACAAAAATAATATTTAAAACCCCCATAAATTTAAAATAAGAGAATAAATTTTTAAACAAATTAAAATAATCCTTCTTTAAAAATACACTAAAATCTGGGATATTACACAAACTGCCATCATGGACATCAGACTGCATCATCGAGACTTCTGTGGGCCGGGCATGACACTTTCTCCGATTTCGGCCTGTTGTGTGAATTTATATGTTAATAGGGTCTAAATGAATTTTGCCAACCATAAGGATCCAAAAGATCATATAACTTATTTTGATAATCCTAATAGCATGGACCTAACGTATATCGATGTTTATAATTTCTTTGTGGATCCTAAAAGAGACAATGATCTTTTGATTAGTGATGCATATGACTATAACAATTAATTTTTCTTTTTATTATGTAATCACACTGATTATGTCCAAAGAATAACGCAGTAGTTGTAGCATAGCTTTGAAGTGTTGATTCCTCAGGGAGACAGATTAAAGAAGCACAAAAAGAATAAGAAAACTAAAGAAAAATATTAATAATCAATAAGAAAGAACTAGTTTTAAATTCAATTTAACAACTAAAACTATAATGATAAAAATAAGGATTACTCAAATTACTAATAGCTAAGCATCAGGAATTCCTTACTCAAATCAGGTATTTTTGTTCATTATTGGTTCATTGAATTACACAATTGGGAATTTAATTCCAAAGTCTCCAATTGGAAGATATAGAACTACAAGCCATACTAATCCAAAGATAACTCTTTGAGAAATCATTCACCACTTTTTAAACTTTGTGAATTATCATCTTTATTGACAAAACCCAACGATGACAGTATACCCAGTGAACAATATTGCAGCAGAGAATTAAATCAATAAAGACAATAAATTAATCCAAACATAATCATAGGTATTAACCATTCTATAGAAAAATCATGATTGAGTCTTTGAAGGGAATCAATTCCAAGATTATTTAGAGATGAGAAAATACCATCGATAATTAGAGAATGATAAACAAGAGTTTGCATCAATAAAGAATAATCACATGAATAAAAAAAAATAAACTGAAAATACCCTCAATTTAAAATTGATCCTTCTCACATTCAAAAACAAGAGTTTGTTTTGGTTTGCATCGATAAAGAACAATCACATCAGCTAAAGTGATCCTTCTCACATTCAAAATTCAAGTTGATAAGTCTTGTACGTGTCTCACCTAATCCCTCCATCAGATTTGTAAGTCCCTTATATGTTGTCACTAACCAACAATATCATCATATTTGAAAATTGATTATTTTATTATTTTGAAAAGTCTTGCTCTATTAAAAGTCTTCTTAACATGGTGATTTGGCTTTGATTTAAATGTGTGCTACCGCCTCCACTTTTATGCATTCTGAAATTAAACAAAAAAATGTGTTTATACTATATCTCAAAATAGTAGAACCTAAGTTCAAAAATATAAATTAATTCCTATGATATTTATTCCCATTTTAGCATTTTAGTCCAATAATAGGGTATTTAGAGTGTACTTTTGTACACTCATCACACACTATGATTGAGTTTTTTTCTTTTAGTACATGTTGTTAAACTTTCATTTGCATTAATGAGTTTTTATACATATTTTTGTTTATAAGTAGATATGGGTTCTATTGATGTATTGACCGATTCAATATGAATGGTAAAGATCTGTATCTGGCAGATAGTTATACAACAGTCACAATTCTTAAAAATAGAAATATTTTTAATATTTAACATTAAATATAGTCTGCATCAATACAATATTCTATTCATCAAACTTAATTGAAGGGTCCGGAAGAGCTAATATCATGTTACCAAAAGGAAAAAAAATTATTTTTGACTATTCTTTGTATTCTTGAAAATAGAAGAAACGTACTCAGTTTTAAAAATATTCATCATAATGATTATCATGTTGAAACTGCCAATAAAGGTAATGATGAATATCTTTACATTATAACAATAAGTTTAGGCTAGAAGTTGCAGTATATATAGATGACTTAAATCTTGTTGGGACTCCATAAGAGCTCATAAAAACTGCAACTTATTTAAAAAATGAGTTTGAAATGAAAGACCTTGGAAAAATAAGAGTTTGTCTTGGTTTGTAAATTGAGTACTTTTCAAATGCAATTATTCTCTATCAATCAACATATATAGAAAAAGTCATAAAACACTTTTACATGGACAAAGCTCATCCTTTAAGTACTCTAATGGTTGTCTGATTGCGATGGTTAAGAATTCTTGATCTTGAAGTACCGTATCTTAGTGCAATTGATGTTTTGATATATTTTGCAAATTGTACACAACCAGATATTGCCTTTTCAATCAACTTACTAGCAAGATACAATTATGCACAACTCGAAAGTATTGAAATGGTGTCAAACATGTTCTACGCTAAATTAGTAAAATAGCTGACATGAGATTATTTTATCCAAAAGAATCAAATCCTCAATTAATTGGTTATGCAGACTCGGATACTTCTCTAATCCGCAAAGAAGAAGATCACAAACATAATACCTATTCACTTGTGGTGGTACTGCTATTTCATGGAGATCTATCAAACAAACATTAGTTGCCACTTCTTCCAACCACTAAGAGAATATTACAATTCATGAAGCAAGCCAGAAATGCATTTGGTTAAGTTAAGTAATTCAACACATTAAAAAAAAGTGTACTTTATCCACAATCAAAGATAGCCCAACAACATTATATAAAGATAATATTACTTGTATCACACAAATCAAGATATTAAAAGTGATAGAACTAAGCATATTTAACCAAAGTCCTTTTACACAAATAAGCTCAAGTAGTGATATTAATATCAAGCAAATAAGATCAAGTAATAATTTGAAAGATCTATTCACTAAAACATTACCAGCTACAACATTTGAAGTTGGTATACAGTATTGGAATGTGCATCAACTCAAAGATCTTTCATTATAAATTACTGAGCCTCTGTATACTTTTGAGGGGGAGATAATGATCATAAGGATTGTACTTTTTTTCCCTCGCTAAGTTTTGTTCCACTGGATTTTCTATTGTAAGGTTTTAATGAGACAATGTTAAAGCATCCCAAAGTACATAAGAACATTGTACTCTTTTCATTTGCCATTGATTTTTTTTTTCGGGCTTTTCCTTGGTAATGTTTTAACAAGACATGTTTCTTTGTGTTTAATCATCCAAGAGAGAGTGTTATAAATATATACATGACCTTAGTGGATGACCATTTATATTCCACCTTTTAGGATTCTAGCCAATTCATGTATCAATTCTTGGAATCTTCAAATTTATGAATGGATCTTGTTAATTCATATATCACCATTGAGAATTGCTACGGATCCGCCACTGTTTACAAACACACACCACACCTAATGTGGATATTAACTTTTTTTTCCTTCTTGAAACGCACGTTTTACCCCTCCAGATGACCATTTCCCATTTTGCATTTGAGAAAGAGATCATGCCCGCCTCGCCCTCTCTCATTGCCCAGCACTGACTTTGAAATTGTCGTCGCTGTCCACCACTGAGTCTTTGAAATTTCCCAGCACTAGCTAGTCATCAGCCTCCTTCTGCCCAGGACCACCCAGCCTAAAACAGCCCCTTGTTGAATCTCCCCACAGACCAAAGGTAACTCCACTCCTCTGTTTTGCCAACCTGAAGCGCCACCCAGCTCTGTTTCACCATCCATCTTTTAGCAACTCCACTGCTTCTTTCTTTTGACTTTTTGGTCACGATTTTGTGGGCATTCTCATTAGAGGGTCATGATGTTTTGATGCCAAGATATTTCTTTTGTATTATATATGATCAGGTTGTGAATGCATATGATGTTATTCATCAAGAGGTAGAAAAGTTGGTGGCTTCACTTCCTAATGGTAATGTTCTTCTTCTTGAAAATGTGAGATTTTACGAGGAAGAAAAGAATGACCCTGACTTTTCAAATAAGCTCGCCTCCTTAGCTGAGCTTTATATGACTGATGCTTTTGGGACTGCACATCAAGCTCATGCATCAACTAAAAGGGTTACAAAATTTTTGAAGCCACCTGTTGATGGTTTCCAATTGCATAAGGTGGATTTCTCATTTTCATTCGTTTTTTATGTATTGATTTCTAATTATTCTGCTATATTTTCTACTTTCTCCAAAAAAATTTATGAGGCTTGGAATTTTTGACTAATTTCATATATTTCATGATCCTCAATTAACTGATGCCAACTAATATAAAATCCATATATCTAAGTAACACAGTTTGAATAGGGAAACAATAAAGTTGGGGTGGATAAATGGAAAGAATCAATGCTTCCTTCCTGTGTATTCTATGATATGTATCTAGTTCTTAAAAGCTATAAGTGGTATAAATGAATTATCAATCCTTCATTTTATCTTTCTAGGAGGAATCCTTGAGGGTAGTTGACCGAGTTCATTAGAGTTGCATTTTGCATGTTTTAGTTAAGTTTTAGGGTGCCTTGATTTTTGGATTTGATGATGATTGTATCAGCCAAGTTGGTGCCCATAGGAATTAAGTCTTTTACAATACCTTGATTTTTGGATTGCTAAGTAAGTTTAAGACCTAGCCCCTGTCCATCACCTACGCGTGAGAATTATATGGTATTCTTGATTTTATGTTCTTATGTATAAATTGGTTCTAAATCATATATTGTTGCAGGTCTTTAAAGAGTGTCATTTGCGTGATGGTAAAGGAAATTCGTTTGAACTCTCTCTTGTTGGCTGCAAATGTATTGGACCTTGTGTGCGAAACAAAAAGAATCAGAACTAGGTAATACAAAATTACTTGCATATGATGGTGAAAATAAAGGGGATAGAAAGAAGAAAATAAAGCACAAAAATGGATAGTTGAACAACAAATGTTTTCCATTAAGTTTGTAAAGATGTTTCTATAACATCAACTTTTGGAATGTGAACATTCAAGTAGCTAATTTTGCCTTTTTCTTTTGATTTTTTTTTTTAATTTTGTAGTTAAATGGAAAACTCCATCTTTTTGTCAATTTTCTTTCTGGTCTGATGACAACTTGCCATGGTTTCTTTCACATTTTCATTGTTGAGGAATTTAATGTTTTCTTTTTTTCTTTAGCATTTTTTTAGCAACTCATTCTCTACATCATGACCTAGAATTTGTACACAGATTAAATATTTCAGTTTGAACTTAAAACCTAGAAGTTAATTATATAAATCAGAAAAACAATATAATTGCATCCATGTTTTGTTACCCCATGGATATAAATGGTTACAGTATTGTACAAGATACTCTGAGAGATTCAAACAAAAATATGAAGCTGGTCTGGGTTAGTTTTGTTTTGTAGGTTGTATTTTAGCAAAAAATATGGAATTTGGGAGTATTATTAAGGTCAAATTTTGAAAAAAAAAAAATAGTTTTATTGATGCATTTATCTATTTAGGGAATATATTAAGGAGCTACTTACAAAATCACTTAAAACCATTCAACTAATGAGAAATTTGAAGAATCTGTGGGGGGAGTGGGTGGTGGGGGAGATTGGGTGAAGAAAGCTGTTATACAATTATTTTAGAGGAAAACTAGAAAAACTAAAACTACTTATTTGTTCTGGTTAGGTTGTGGGAGAATCATGGAGGAAGGAGGAAAATTTCTGCTTCACCGAAAACTATTGTGCCTGTTATTCATTCTTCTATGACATTGTGAATAGAGGAGAACATCTTTGAGTGAGATCTCATTCTTTCTTATCCACTATATTTTGTAGCCCAATGACTCCAATCCTCTTACCTATCACACATTTCCTTTCTCTTCTTTATTTTTTTACTAAACTTCTTATATTGAATTCTTTTTGTTTGCCTCTCTTCCAATGTAAGCATCAGTTAGATGCAAACATAGCTTTGTCGTTGGGAGCTTTTATTGAAGTTAAGGTGTCTAATGAGCAGCTAGTAGTACTGCTATCAAAACTTTGAAGTTCTTTGGTGACAACCACTTTTGCATCCAATTTGATGTGGAGCATAAGCAAAGAACATAGTTTGTGTGTTCATCCAATCAGATCTTGGTTGTAATTGTGGACAACTATTTTAAAGTGTAATTCCGGTATGCTTGGCTGTAATTGTGGACAGATCTTGGTTGTAGTTGTGGACTAATATTGTCAAGTGTAGTGTCATGGACAGATTAGTTCTTGTAATTTTAGAAATATTTTGGTGGTTAGTATATTTTTTGGCAAAGTTTGCTTCTAATTTTGGACAGAATACCCTACGATTTTGGACAGATATTGTTATCATTACAATCATAATCAACGGAATGCAATGTAAACAATTACATTATAAACACGTTTTTGTAAGTAACATTCAAAGTTACATTCCAAAATGTCTTACAAATATTACAACATTACAACTTTCAAAAAGGCACTAACTAGATGAACATTACAAATGACCTAATATCCATATCTTAGCACTGATCGACATACATTATTGTTTTTCGAATATAAAATAATTATAACATAAATCACAACAAAATAATATCCAATCCAGCTTCATCTTGAGTTTCTTTGCCTTTTATATTGCTTCATTTTGGTGCAACTGTTCAATCATGCAAAGGAACATAATTTGCAGTTGACCTATGCAACTATCCTATTCCAATTTGTTTGATTTGCATCCCATCTAAAGAAGCCCTGAAAATAGTTCATCAAAATTTATTATCATAAGCTAGTAGAGCAATTTACATTCATTGTTGTCCACTCTAGGGGAAAATTGCTAAAAGAACAAGACATAATCAATAGAACAGTAAAATGTAGAATTACTTGCAAGCATTCATGAACTAATTACAAATACAGAACATTTCAGATTTTAGAGTCCTTTGATTTCACAAGATTATGAAAAAGTCTAACTAATTACAAGTAAATGCTTCAAGTTCGTGTAGATGAGACATTTTCTCCTTTGTCTTTCTTATAAATTATTCCCATTTGTGGAAGCATAGTTCACTTAAGTGTTTCAATATTAATTTTCAATCTGAAGTGTTTACCCATATAGTTACCATAAAAAAGATAAATATTAAGTTCTCCATCACCTAGGTACAATATCATAATCCATAGTGTAGCAATAATAAGTAAAGAATTGAAATTTACCACCAACAGATTCTGATGTATAACATATCCTTAGGATATCTTGAATCGATAATACAACCGACTTTTGTAAACCGACTTTTGTATAACAATTTTCAAGATCATAAGAAAAAAAATATCCATTTTAGAAGATGATGCTAGAGTGGAATCTAAAAAAAAAATGTAGTTTTAAATTGCATCTCAAATGCCAGCACTCATTGTCCCTTATCTATACTAGGAAAAACTGCACACAAAATTATAAAAAAATGAGAAGATGCAATTCAAGAATTGCAAAGCTTTTCTTGATAGGTAGGCAATAAATTTTATAAATAGCAATAGGCATAACCTATGTACATGGGTTGTATACAAGAGAAACACCTATGTGTGGCCTTGGCACACGGTGAATGATAAATTGTCAAAAATAATGTGAAAATGTATTTTTGGAAAGTAAAGATCGGGAGAAAATATGGAAATCAAGAAGATGAAGGTTATGATTTTTCTCATGCATTTTTTCCACTAATTAGAAAAATTAAACAATGACTTTTAGGAATTACGCTCTTTCAAATTTGACATTATATGAATGAAAAATCAACACCTAGAGAAACTTACAAGAATGCAGACACTTTTTTCTCGTTAGGTGAAAGAATGAAGATAATATCATGATCTCATAGTAGAACCCTCTACATACAACACAAACCATGTATACAGTGATCATGTACAACCAAAAGACCATCAAGATTCTAGTCTAAAACATCAAAAAGCCTGGAAAGAAGTATCCAAGCCACTGGAAGTACATTAATTAAACACTATCCAAGCCAAGCCATTGGAAGTACATAGATAAAACATGCTATGAGCCAACTATCTAACATATGGTAAGTGTATCAATACGCCATAAGAGCTTCAGTACAGATGTAGGACTAAATCAGCGAGAAGAGTAGTCTACAATCAACTAAGTGGTCTACACTCAAACCAAAGTTATTCATTAAAAAAAAGACTCAAACCAAAGTTTGTGAATTTAGTCTTTAAATGTGGAAGAGAATTTGTAAGGTTTATGAGCCTGAAAGCTAGCAGGAGGTTCAAAACAAACTGCAGGATTTATGTGAAAATCAGCTATTTTTTGGGTTATAATTTAGACTCTAGCATGCTTGAATTTGATTCACTTGCTTATATATGAAAATTTTTAATCATTAGATTGCACTTTTAGTACATAAAATAATAAATACCATTCTATATACTAACCCTAGATAGTCAAAATCGTAGATCATCACAAAGAAGAAATGACAGAGGAAGTTGATGGGAGGAATTACTTTGTGTGGAAAAGCTTCAGTGTGAAATCGAAGTGTGTGCGCGTCGCTGGTGAGAATTTGAGTATGTGAGGGAAACCATAACAGAGAAAAGAATGAGTGCTTACTGGCATCGAAATCATAGAGAAGCAAAAATGTATGGTGTAACCCTAGAATCATAGAGCAAAAATGAGGTATCCAAAGAAAAATTTGAAGAACATTAATGGGTTTGTCGATACATTACCTGTTTTGTCACAGATTATTGGGGTTTTTTTTTTCAAATCATGGTGTGTAGTCCACTCGTCGCGGATCTAGAACAAAGGATCGAGGATGAGCCGATGGAGAAATCATAGGGATAAGTCGATGAAGATGAAGGGAGAGGGGAGATGAAGCACGGGTCTGAGGGCTTTGGGAGGTAATGAGTGAGAGCTTGCATGTCACTTTGAGGTGCAAACTTCATGAGAATGAAGGAGGGGGGAGAGAAGAACTGATGAGGATGAAGGGAGGGGGGAGATGAAGGGGATTTCTACATCGCACCTGAATGAGATCAAGTTTTTCGCTAGGGAGGTCTGAGGGGGCTTTGGGAGGGAACGGGCGAGGCATGCCTGAGGGGGTTTCCAGGTTAGGAACCGATTCACTTAGTGAACCCGGTCTGCCACGTATGGTGTCCAAAGTATGTGTTGGTGGACCGGCTGATACGAACCATTTTTCATCACGATTTCCTATTCTTTATCCTCCTATGCCTATAAGAGGGTGTCTTGAGGATTATTTGTATAATACAAAAAAATTGAAGTGAATGATATTGAACTCCTAAAGAGCTAAGTCATTGTTGCAATCTTTCAATTCTCTTATCACTTCTCTTAATTTTATAACGTTTTAGGATATTTTTGTTTTGGAGTTGTATTTTTGAATAAAAGTATAGGCAAAGATAGAAAAACTAAGGCTTAGTTTGGGTGCTCAAAGTACCTTAGCTCATCTGAGATGAGTTCATACGGCTCAAAGTAGCTGAGCTTCCAAACACGTTAGGCAACTTTTAATAAACACGCTTTTCAAAAACCACGCGTGTAACAACCCGATTCTAAGAGTATACCATAAGATAAGTGTTATGTTTTTATTTTTTATTTTTACATATTCCTTATCATATTATTATTATTATTATTTATTTTTATTATCATCAGATTTTATAGGATTATTATTTTAGAGTTCTATCTCCATTAAGATTCCAAACCTATACCCACAGTTCCACTCACATGCACATGCACATGCACGTACGCCTCTCTTCTCCTCAGCTTTAGGGTTTTGTTTTTATCACATTTTCACATGTTAACTTCATAGTTCATGCAACCGTCCCTATATATATAGAACTCGTACATGATAGATGTAAATATCTTCAACCTAGAGCTAGGGTTGCCGCAGCAACTCCATGGTTTCGCAACAAACCACCTCGATTAAAACCAAGCCCCCATGCTAAAGTCATCTACATCGCACCCACAAGTGGTGCCGTCAACCTCGTTAGGCCAAGATGGAAGCCACTGTTCCATTAAACATAGCACTTCTTTCTTCCCCACCATGAACCACAAGCCAGCCACCCATGTTCAACCCGTGATGCACGACCTCCCCATGAACTACCTCACTTCAGCCACCACTGTCTATATATAGACCCAGTATACGTTCATCTTCGGGAAGCTCTTTGGTTGCCGCTCAACCTCCTTTCGTATTGGGTGGAGAAAAAAGGCCCCAGCTCTTTCCAACAAACGGGCGGCATGTGCTCAAGCCGTGGAGGACTCTCGCCGTCATCACTGCACACTGTCACCACAGAAGACATCAGACCATCCTCAACCACCAAGGCACGCCGCAGCAGCCACGGACGTGAAGCCCGAAGCCTCTGCTTCTCTTCCACGGTGGCCACCTCAAGGGACGTCGAACCACCTCTCCGACGACACAGAAATTTTCGGTCATCCTTGTTACGTTGCCGGAACTCCTAGCCACCTAGGGCCGCCGTCGCACTCAACCCTCTCTCGGTAAGTCTTGCCGCAAGCCTCACTCCCACTCTCCCTGTTTCTCTACAGAATATATATTAGTTGCTTTAGGTTTTAGTTTACTAAGTGCAATTGTGGACGAGTTTACAAATATGCCCTTTTTAATCAAGTATCTTGAAAGATTGTTTTAAGTATAATTACATTTATAAACTTACACTTAAGTATATGTTAATTATGAATATTATTAAGTCAATTTATTTGAAGTTAAGTTGGGCTTAATAATTCAAGTTGAGTTTAATTTTATTAAATAAATAGATTAGTCAAATGCTCAATTTTATAAGAAAGTGTGGAAATAATTTGAAATATATTTTAAAGTATACTATTGAGCTTAATATTTTGTTAATATTCTTTTATCTATTTAGCATAATTTTAATAAAATTATTATGTTTTACTTTAAATAGAAAAATTAAGAAATATGTTAAGAGTATATTTAAACAATATTAATAATTATTAGATTTCTTGTAAGATTGAATAATTATGTTAAGAAATGAAACCTATTTTAAGAATTGAGGTTTCTATGACTTATTTAAAATAGCCCAAGTATTCTACTAATATGTTTTAGTATTTTTTTTTTAGTAATTTAAAATATCAGGATTTATTGATTATGGTGTTAAACAAAAGATTTATTTGGCTATCTTTTAGATTATGAATTTAATTAAGGAGGATATTAGTACATGTTGTTTTAAACATATTTAGTGATATCTAATACTGCGTATAGGTGACGAGCTATGAAGTGAGATTCAAGAAGGAGCACAGCAAGGTAAGATATTTGATCACAAATTAGGATTATCACAGTTAAGCTTATATATAAGTATTATTCAAGCCAATTCATTAACAGCCATTTTATGTACCACTCATGTCATATGCAAACATGTCATCCAACATAGCACACGATCATGTCATTTTGCATCATGTTCAGATTCAGAAATTATAATTATGTATGTATTATGTCATGTATCTCATGGATATAAGACACGTAAGCTATCTTAAATTCAAATATAAGATAAAATCAGATTAGTTAATCAGATGGCCCTTTAGATGCATGGTACCAATGCAGTTCAGATCAGGGTGGATGTGCAAGCCACGGACTCAAGCGTGGTCCACCATAGTATGCCAGAATACTATCAGCAGCTCCCCTTGCTACAGCGGGACATGAGGCTGGTGTACAACCTCGCACACAGGGTTAAGTGTGTTGGCCAGTCAATTCAGTCAGTTAAAACAGATTAGTTAGTTAATTCAGATAAATCAATCATGCATAACATTAATATCAATATGAACAGTCATGAATTTTAAGCTCTCAGCATGAAATTTTTTATGAAAACCTTATATTTAGTATGTTAACATTGGGATGGATTTCTTACTTAGTATTCGACTCATTTTAATTTCTTTTTATATTTTTAACCACCCAGGTGAGGATGATGAATACAAGCAGGCAGACCAGGATTAGAATGAGCAGTTATTTTAGTTTCAGACCTTCTAGAATAAAAATTGATTTTTTATGACATAAATTTATTCAGTTTATTCATTTAAGTTTTTTAAGACATTTTTTATCAGACAAAGTTTTATGAAATAAATCTTAATTTCATTTATTAAATATGAGATCTCTTGCCGGGTTTATTTTATGAAAAACATGCGACACTCCTAACATACGGGAAGGGGGTGTTACAACATGCTTCTCATCACTGTAGCTGAGAAAGGATTTTCCATTGATGTAGATTCAGAAACCAGTTTCCGTCTGCAACCCTACTTCTCTCTCTTTCCCTCTCTTTTGGCACCCTTCGTAGCCCATCTTCCCCAAAAACATCTCATCCCCTATCACAATCTACTTTCTTCTACACGGAGGGATTCCTTGCACCTACACATCAACAAGCCTCTGTCTCCTTTGTACCCTCATCTCTCTCTCTCTCTCTCGATCTACAAATCCTACGTGCTCTCTTCTGTATCCCTCCTCCCATCGAGGCGAATCTCTTGCCACTGTGTCCCTATGAGCCAAGATTAGGGCCACGTGAAAATACCACCATACGTGGTCAGGTTTAACTTTTCCTCGATGGGAGGCCTGCACCATAGTAGTTGTTTGATGGAGGATTAAAGGAGATAGCCCTGTCAATCTGTGCCGTTGTCAACTCATGCACCTGAATCTAGGCTTTCATTGTAAACCAACCATGCCCAAAGCCAGAATACACACCAAATCCACTTCTTGCACACGCCTTCGCACTGACTTGGAACACCCAACACTTGCAGTGTCCAGATTCTCCATCACGAAGCCTAGAATGTGTTCCTTCCGGATAAGCACAAATCATCATCCCTACTTTCTAATTTCGGTTTCAAATGAATTTATATATAAGCATATATTTTTTATTCATACTTGTTCATTTATATACTTTTATACCAATTTAGGGAAATTTTCCTTGCTTACTGTTTATAACTTTCCTCTTATTTTGTCCTGATTTCCTATTTCTTTTTTTCCAATGTAGTGGAAGAAGTTTTTAAATTTATTAGCATTGTCTGTTGATTGGTTTGCATTGTATTGGGAAAACTTGTTAAATTGGTTCGCTAAAATATATATTTCCCCTATGATGCTCGGTGATGAATTTGGTTTGCAATAGTCACATGTCTTCTTCTAGAAGTAGCAGAAAAAAAAAATTTTATACACCACTAGAATCGGAGTGATAGAGAGACAACACAAGATTTGGGATACATCTTTTATTTGGACTGATTAATTTGGTTTGAAGTAGTCACTATTATTATTTTTATTTATTATATAAATGATCAAAATAGTTACTAATAATTTAATAATCAAAATAGCTACAAAAATTATCAAAATATTTACTAATATGGGGATAGACTCCATAACTAAAGCTGATACATCTTGGGTGTGGAGTCAAGCTTTGATGGTCATGATATTATCGACGTTAACAATTTTTGATTTATTTGAGTAATTAGATGATGCTTTATTGTAAGAATCAGTGGTCATAGATCATGTTACTACAGACCATTTTAAGGTCAATGGTCATAAATGGTTTGCATAGTGATAAAATAACATGCACAACTCAAGAATCTTAGGTTTTAGCCATGATACATTATTTAACCAAGAAGAAAAGACATAAAACTACAATATAGAAATAATAGCCCTATTGATCGAACTAAATTTATTTAGATGAGTACAGGGATGCAGTGTGAATAATGGCCCTATTGAATAATGGCCCTTTTGAGCAAGATGGCAATGCTACTCTTGTGTTTGCTCATTGGTAGCTTTAAAATATGCCTTCATAGGCCCATATTTTGATCGTTGGCATGCTCAGGACACTAGCTATTGAATCTCTGGTTGTAGGCATTATTAGTTCATCCACCTTGCCTTTCCCTATCTTTAATTGGGTAAGATTGATATTTTAGGTTTAATTCTCTTCAACTTTCTAAAGTAGCTTTCTTTGGTTTTGCTTGAATTTGGTTGAATGACAATCCGTTCTATAGAAAAGTTTGGTAAACAACGGTATTTGAAAACACTTAATTTGTAAAAAATAAAATAAATAAAAAATCATGGTTTTGTAAACCCTCTACCTTCCTAAAGTAGAAAAAACACTATGTTTTGTAAACCTTTTCTTATATAAAATTTCATGGTTTCCCTTGTTATGTTTTAAAACATGTTATCTTCTACTAATTTGCTTTGATTTCAGTTTCCATTGTGCTTGTAAGTGTTAAATTAGTCATTTTCATTTAAATTTTCATCATATCTGTAATAACTATGTCCTACTGATGCTTATATAATGATTTTGTTTCTGATGCAAGTAAGAAAAAATTGATTAGTATGAGTATGAGTAAGCTTTAGGTTGCCTGTTGGTTTAGGTATATGGTTAGTGAAAAGGAAGTTCCAGTTTTAGGGTAGTCAGAGACTCATTACTGTTAGTAGACACTAGTAGGCATGACTATTAGTAGTATGTATTTACACCCTAATTGGCAACATCTAGTATACTATATGAACAGTATTTATTCATTTGTGTTACTAGTTGTAGTGTTGAAATCATAGTATAGAATACATCTCCCAGTGTTTGGTGTTTCACTTGTTTTTCATATGATTGTTAGTGTCATATCAGCTTCAGTGCATCTTATTTTAAACCATCATGGTACACTCAATTGACGAAAATTATATTAATTTCGTGCTCCTTTTTTTTTTTTAGCCTTTAATCTATATTACAACGATACTACCTGAGATCTTCCATGCGTGCTTCGAGGGAGGTATGAATATTTTGTTATTCCCATAATTTTTACCATATTCATGAATATTAGTTAAACTTTTATATTACTATTCTAATTGATAATATAATACCATGTTAGTTTACCATGTTCATAAATATGAGTTAAAGTTGTATGTGAACGCCACAGTTTACCATATTCATAATTATTACACAAGGAGGAAATATTTTGAACATTTTAGAACTAGTAAACTACTACCCTAAGAAGTTTTTTGGATTGCATATTCTTATGTTTGCAATGACTAGCACTTGATGGATGAGTCTAAGGTCCAGCGTGATCACAGCCTATGGGCCGATAGATTGGAGGAGATGTTGGTAGGCATCCTCTACTAAGAGAACATTGAGGAAAAATTGGTTGGCTCAAAGATCACCAACCGAGATCATCTCAGACTTGCAGAAAAGCTCACTAAATTGGGAGGAAGCCAATTGATGAGTCACAAATTAGGGGGAAATCACTCGTCTGAGGCAGAGGCAATGATTATTCACTGATTTAATGGGCCAAAAGGGAATGGGTTGGAACCCACAAACAAAAAATGTAATTGCCACGAAGGAACATTGGGCTAACGCAATAAAGGTAAAAAAACGTTTCACCAATATAATTTAGTTGACATTTTCAAGTTAGTGTTGTTGAGGATTTCTTCTCATTCTCTAGTGTATAATGGCAAGTCTAATATAACTTTTTCCTAATTCTAGGTGCGTAGCCAATGGAGGAAATTCAAAACTCATGGTTGTCGAGACTACGATCTTTTATGCACCATTTTTCGGACAATTTGTGGCCAAGTGGGTCCTCCATTTTGCATCCACGCTGAAACCTCCTACGAGTGAGGAAAAGGTGAGGGCACGGGGCCTTATTGTAACACCCCGTATTTTAGTGTATTTTAATGAATGATTATTTTAATTAATTTAAAGATTGATTATCTTGTTTTAGAATTTTGGGAGTTTTAGAATATTATTTTATAATATTTTAAGTTGTGAAGATTATTTTTATTGGGCTTTCTTATTGTTAATTATTGTTTTGAATTTAAATTGATCTCTAATTTAAATTGGTTTGTTTATGGGTTTTAAAATTATTATTGTTTTATTAAAACATTTCACTGTGTTTGATTAATTTTAATTAGTGATCTGCAATTTAATTCCTCTTTATTTTAAAGGATGTTTTTGTCGTAGTTTAATAATTTACTTTAGCTAGTTTTGAGTTTAAATTGATTTATTTAATTTACTATTTTAAAAATAGTTATTTTGAGGATTAGTTGTGACCCAAAAGTTGTGAGGATTGGACCTCATTTTTTTTCCCCTCATTTTTTTTCTCTTCTTTTTTTTCTTCTCTTTTTCTTTCGGATTTTCTCTCTCTCCTGCGTACCCTCTCTCTCCTCGCCCGATTCTTTCTCTCTCCTCTCCCACGTCGTTTCTTCCTTCAGCCGCCAGCACTGCAGCCGACCGTCCGTGGTTGACACCGCCAGTACCATCGGACTCCCCGTGCGCCGGCGACCTTGCCCCACCAATTTCAGCCTGTGCCGTGCCGCCGTTAGCCGCCATGAGCCAAGCGAAGCCACGGGCTTCCCTTCGCCGTTCTGCCGCTGTCCGGCCATCATCGGTCACCAAATTTCTACAACTTCACCATCGGCCCCTTGCTATCCTAACCGACCCACTTTCGGCCCCGATCCGTTGCCGAAGCAACCCCCACAAACACCAACTCCGTTTTGCACTTTGTAGCCTTCTACCGCCCATTCGGCCGCCACCCACGGCCAACCTTCGATACCATTAGCTTCACCACCCTCTATAGGCCCTATCCTATCAATTTCAAATCTTCGTTTGACCCCGTTGAAATTTGGGTATACACTGATTTTCGGCCATAGTGTTTTTACACTGTTACGTTGCTTTCCAGCCGCCTTTTGCACCTTTGTGATCCTCCTATTATTTTTATAAAACGCTGTAAGTATTTCTCCAAAAGACTTTTAAGATTTAAATATATTTTCGCAATAACCTGTTTTATAAACTGTGATTTGGTTATTTAGTTAGACTGTGTTGGTTATTGGAAAATTACTGATAACTGTTGGTTGTTGGTAATTGGTTGATTTCATGGCATTGTGCATGCATGTGTGGGTGTGTATTTTTGAAAACTGTGTTTTGTAAAAAGGCTTTTGGGTGCGTGTGTATCACCCTCAAGTCGAGATGGGTTATTATCTCGGTGGAGCTCCTCCGGGCACTCGAGAGCGGTATATACTGAGTGTCATCTCCTGGAGCTGTTACTCGGGACTTGGACGAGATGATAGCGCTCTCGATCCAACTCCGTGATCCCTCGGGCTAGCGGGGATCAAAGGATGCTTGGCTATGTACGCGGTGGGCGCGGAACTGGGCATCACTCATGTTGTATCACTCGCACGGTCGCTACCTGTGGTGTGACGAAGGGAGCCAGGTATGTGGATGGTCCCTAAGGGAGGCCATGGTGCATACGGATAAAATTGGAATTAATGTAACTATTCTTGGATATTAATTTGTGCCAAATGGTGATTTTTGGCGTGCGTGAAAAACTTGTGATTTTACGAGAAATGGTATTTTTTTCAAGTTTTGTGTTTGGTCATCATGTGCATGCATAGTAGCTGTTGTGTTTATATATTTATGTCTTAGAGTATTTTTGGGTTTTACTTACCTGCGGTACCATTTTCTGGTACCGTAGATTTTGATGTTGTTGATGCAGGTTTTGAGGAGGCTGAGCTTGAGGAGTGGCTCTGCCGAAGGAGTGATCTGGGATCACTCGTATTTGTACTTTCAACTCTTGTATTATTTTTGGGACATCGATATTTTTTTTAAATGCTTTTGTTTTCGGATATCTATTTAATTATATAAAAGCCCAGTTTTAACTTGCTGACTTAGCATTCAGTCCTTAAAAATAGGCTTAACAATCCATAAATTATCAGCACACCTTACAAACCAACAAACCGTTCATTTGTAAAGGTTCAAGTAGTGTAATGAACTAACGAAGTTGCAAACCATTTATTTGCAAAGAGTGAAGAGGTACAATGATTCAGCATATTTACAAAGGTCAAGCGGTGCATTTGTCCAAGTATTCTGTTTTGCACTAGCGAAACAGCGTAACCTTTCCCCACCGTGAGCCACAACCAAGCCACCCCACAGCACTAGACTTTGAAGAACCAAACTGAAATCGATGGAAAAGATTTAGAGCACCACTTAGACATCAATCGGTGTAAAAAAAATAAGAGCATCGCTTAGACGAATCGATGCAATTGTCAACGTGCTCTATAGTTTATTTGTAAAGTTCATCGAGATAGTTAAAAACAAATGGCCAAGCACTCCCATGCAGAGAAGCAAGAATAAGAGAAACCACTCTCAAGCACATTTCCAAATCTAAACCCGTGCCATAGAGAGGAGTTCCTTACCGAGAGATTGTTACGTGCGGCGACAGCCTAAGTGACCATCGACAGTGGCACGGCTGGGAGTGGTGGTAAAGCATGGGGAGAAAAGGAGGGAGAGCAAACTGTCATTCACAACGGAGAGAGTGAGAACGTAGAGAGAGAGAGAGAGAGAAGGGGCGGCTTGGGGGTGGCGTGGGGTGCCTGGTGGCCCTGTCTATGCAAGTGGCGACGTCGAGGTGGGGCTGGCGACGTGGCTTACGGTGGGGATAAAATTCCTCTGTTTTTGGTGGTGTAAAACAGAGCACCCCTTCCAAAGTTTTGCAGTGGCTGGCACGGTGGCGTGGGCAGCTTTGTGGAGTATGTTGTCGTTGCACGGTATGAACCTCTCTGCCATAGTAGCAACCATAGAAAGAGAGAGAGAGTGAGTGAGAGAGCGAGCGAGAGATTGAGAGATGGTTTCGCTGAAGCTCCAGAAACGGCTCGCAACGAGTGTTCTCAAGTGCGGTCAAGGCAAGGTCTAGATCGACCCAAATGAAGTCAATGAAATCTCCATGGCCAACTCTCGCCAAAATATAAGAAAGCTGGTTAAGGATGGTTTCATCATTAGAAAGCCAACCAAGATTCACTCACGTTCTCGGGTGTGCTGCATGAAGGAGGCTAAGAGGAAGGGACGCCATTCTGGATATGGTAAGCGTAAGGGTACAAGGGAGGCAAGGTTTCCCACCAAAGTGCTATGGATGAGGAGAATGTGTGTGCTCAGGCGCTTACTCTAAAAGTACAGGGAATCAAAGAAGATTGACAAGCACATGTACCATGACATGTACATGATTGTGAAGGGTAATGTTTTCAAGAACAAGCGTGTCCTGATGGAGAGCATTCACAAGTCCAAGGCTGAGAAGGCGAGAGAGAAGACTATGTTTGATCAATTTGAGGCGAAGCGGGCAAAGAATAAGGCCAGCAGAGAGAGAAAAGTTGCTAGAAGGGAGGAGCGATTGGCCCAGGGACCAGGAGAAAAACCTGTTGCGGCTCCATCAGCTTCTACGCCTGTCACTGCTTCTCAACCTACTCAGACAACTAAGAAATCCAAGAAGTGAGACCGAAATGAAGAGCACCGAAGGATGTATGACTGTCGATGGCCCACGTCTAGAGTAGTTTTGACAAGTCTGTTTGCTATTTGTTTGTTTTGGAACTTAGTTTATATCCTAGATACAAGGAGACTTGATGTTTTGGTACTTAGTTTAAGTAATGCTTACTTTATTATGCCGATTGGTTCTTACGGTTTGAATTTGAGTTAGTTCGAGAGGCCTCTATGTTGTTTTCTTATTACACGGACAAATGTCCAACAAATTTGCATTTCCTTAAAAAGCAAAAAAAAAAAAAAAAAAAAAAAAGAACCTAAGTGGTAGGAAAAACCCTAGAGATGGAGAAGGAGAGACGTACGTGCTTGGGAGTGCTTAGTTGCTGCGGTGCTCTGTTTTTCTGGGGCTAAAACAGGAGCATTCAGTTCTTCTTCTGCCATGGTTGGCTGCCCATGTGAAACAATGCCAATATTCTCTACCTTCCATGTTCGTCCCAAGCTCTCTATGGATTAGCAAGACTTCAAGGTAAAATCAAAACAAGTACTGCCCTTTTTTTTTTCTTCTCTCTCTGTTTTTATTTTTTTAACGAAACACTTTTAATTTGTTTAAGGTTTAAATTGATAAAAAAATCCCCTAAATATTATTTTCTATGTTAAATTTGTTTTTATATTTTAAAATTGAAGTTTAAATCGAATTATTGCATGGGATAAGAACACCGTTTGCAAGCAATGTAAGAACCAGATCATTTTGATGACAATATCGGCCGTTGGGCTTGGGAAATGTGGCAGCTTATTGGAGAAGCCTACCGTTGAGAATAAGACGCTTGGAATAAATTGTTAGGCACTTCTTTTTTTTTTTAAGTACCCCATTATTAATGAATTTATTATTTTAATTAAGACTTTACAATCTCCATCATAGTTGAATAAATTGTTAGACAGCCTGGAAGGTGCAACCCTCGCACACCCCAGTGAAAAAAATGGTTAAATTTGGATAATTGAAAGCAGTGAATATGCAAGTATTTGATTGATGGTTTTGTTTTACTTCTTGATTTGGTTGGTAGGTTTGCTGGCTTTAATATCCATCTTTTGTGGGTTGTATAAGGTTTCAGTATTAGATGGATGCGTATGTTTCAGTAAACTCAAGCCACACAGGAGATGGTGGAGGACAGAAGTTGTGGAGAGTGGATCGACTCTGCAATGTTTTGGTTAGAAAGAATTTTGTATATATCCATATATATTAAATCCCATTTTATAACCTACATATTCGGATATATACAAATTCAGATATATTTTACAATCACTTCTCTATGACAATTCGCACATTTGTGCGGGTTATAAACTCGTTTGTATTAAACTAAAGTTCTGGTACTTAGTAGACTGATATAATTATTTATCTGCTACGTTTTGTTGTGCACTTTTGCATGTTGCACACACTGTAACACTTGTTGTTGGGATGCGTGATCCGAGTTGTCATCATCCTGACGTCACGATTCTCAATATTTTTTGTACGTGGGAGTCGGGGCGTTACAGGTGGTATCAGAGCAGTTCGGCTCTGGGTAAAGCCACATGTCCTATAGGTGCGGTACCAGAAGTTTTAAAGTTAGGATTTGAAATTATTTAAGTTAAAGTATGTTGTTCTTATTAGTTTTATTTATTTTAGTGTATACTACTTTGTTGCTTATTTATTTTATTCTGTTAGTTTATTTTAATTGTTTTATTTTTGGTCGCTTATTTTATTTGTTTTGTCGTATGTTATTTTATTTATGGAATTTTATTTTATTTGGGAGATTTTGTTTTGTTTTGGTTTTATGTTGTTTGAGATATGTTACTTTAAATGTTTTAATTTATTGTATGTTATTATACTTGGTTGGCTTTATTCTATTTTATTTCATGGCATTTTGTTGTATTTTAATTTATTTTTGCCATAATTATATTTTAATCAGTTTGAGTTGAAAAGTGGGTTAAGGGCTACGCTATGACAGGAAGATGGTATGACTGTGAATGTCATTGTTAGGCTTGAACATTTAGTGTAGTAGGCCTAAACTCTTAGCGATTAGTATGTTTTAACATCGAGACTCGAAGGGAACGACATAGTCTAAGTGAACTTTATGGAGTTGAAACTCAAGTTGCAGCTAAGGTGGGAATAGTTTTAGTTTGCCTAGGATACTTGAGGTCTTAAGTTCCGTAAAATTAAGTATTGAGTCTATGGAGTAGGAGATCATAAGTTCAATGAATTTCGACGATAGATTTATGAGAAGTTATCTAAGGTTTGAGGTCCTATAGTTTTTAGGAAATAAGTTTATGGGATATAAGGTGGTAGGTTCAACAAGCACTTGAGGGACTAATTAAATTAGAAGTTTTAGGTTTTGTCGACTCAGTTAAGCACTTTGGTATCATTTGGGGTTTTAGAATTTTGCAAGCTTTGTAAGGTGAGTGTTTTAGATTTGAGGTCATCGATATTGAGAATTCTTATCTGGTTTAGGTTTTAGAATTGCAGATTTGAATGATTGATTTGTAATAAGATTTAAGTTTTTAATTCCTCGAGCTTGGTGTGCTAGCTTGATTTATTTTGGAGACTGATTAGTCTGTGATCATTATAATGAGGTTGATCAGAGTTGAGTTACTGATATGGAATGTTTCTTTAGGAGAGTACAGGTTCTAGTCTCATTTTTGGTTTGGATGGAGTGGTTTTGGTAGGTGTTGTAAAGGAGTCGTTACGATAGTATTAAGTTCAAGAGTTTTGGTGAGTTGATCGAAGTGTACAGTCGAAGCAAGTTACTCGATGAAAGGATGATTGGCAATAATTATTTTGATTACTTAAAGGAATTAATTGTGACTTGAGGTCACATAGGAATTTAAATTTTTGAGGCTATACTTTCCTTTGAAAAAATTGAGTGTCCAGTTGGGAGAATTAAGGACATTGTTATTTGATTTAAAGAAAGATTGATGGGTTGCCTTATTTGGTGTATGATAAATCTTGGAAGTTAAAGTTTAGGCATCAACGGTGGATAGCATGATCAAGTATGTGAGTTAATAAAGTATTAGGATCCTTGAGTGTTGTGCAATAGTTTTTGGTGGATTGAAGATTCGAGTAGTATGACTTGCCTTGAGGTTTAATAGTGATGTGCTATTGAAGGAGCTAGTTGTGCAAATACTAGCTTATAGGAATAGTAGGTAGGCGAGTTACCAAGAAAGTTTTGATAAGGTTTTGGTAAACTCAATGGTAGTTCATAGTGAGTTTAGTCACCGCTAGATTAGATGATATTCAGAATTTAGATATTAAGATTTCGGGTTTAGGTTGTCGGGTAGAAGTTTATAGGCGTTCTTATTGGTTGACCGGGTTGGATTCGAGCCTTTTAGAGTATGTTCCTTTCTTGGGATGAGACGAGTGTATTTTGTGGTAATGTTACTCGTTTTTAATTGCGATGCTCAAGTTGATTAATATTGGTTTTCTGTCGATGATCGTGGATGTATTTTTACGGAATATTGATCTTGTTTAAAGTAGCGGGAGTTGATTGAGTAATATGTGTGATAATTCATGATTTTGGAAAGAGGGTATTTCCCCCAATTGTGGCAAGAGTTTCTTGGTTAGTAGGTATGGAGCTATCTTGTACTCGATGGTATTAATTTTTATGAGGACATAAATTTTAGGCATGTGGCGAATATCAGAGTGCGCAGTAGGAGCGTGATATTTTGGTTGTAATTAGGAGTTCAAATTTTGTGCTGATGTTGAGGAATTAGTGACGACTTGGAAATTTTGAGAAAATACCTGTAATTGGAAATTAATCTTTGTTTATACAATTTCGTTTTGATGGTTAACTTTGGAAGTGGCCATTAGGTTGCCAAAGTGTAATTTACAACGAAGGTTTGGAAGTTTTACCGTAGGAGGCAATAAAGGTTAGTTCAGATTATCAAATGGAGCTATTAATCTTTGGGATTCATTGGGTATTGTATTAAGGTTTTGCGGATATTGAGATTTTGGATTACATGGCCGCTCTAGGAGTAATAGTCATGATATGCCATTGGGAGACTAGTGTGAGTAGGTTGGATATTGCCATGGTTTTTGAGAAATGTGGCACGTGCCGGCAAGTTAAGGCTAAGCATCAAAGACCCGTTGGTAAACTTTAACCTCTCCTTATTCCTGAGTGGAAGTGGGATGACATTTCTATGGATTTCTCTGAGGACTCCTAGTGGAAAGAACTCAGTTTGGGGGATTGCTGATTGGTTGACTAATAGTGCCCATTTCTTGCCTATCAATAATACCGACTCTTTAGAAAAGCTGATTCGGTGGTATGTTAAGGAGATAGTGCGTTTGCACGGAGTACCCAAGAGTATTGTGTCGGTTAGGGACTTGCGGTTCACGTCCCATTTTTGGAAGAGTTGCAGGCAGCTTTAGGTACTAAGTTAAAGTTTAGCACTGCTTATCACCCTCAGACTGATGGTCAATCTGAGCGTACTATTCAGACTCTTGAGGTTATGTTGCGGACTTGTGCCATGGAATTTCAGGGAAGCTGAAAAAATTATCTGCCGCTTATGGAGCTTGCTTATAATAATAGCATCCATGCCTCTATTCAGATGGCTCCGTATGAAGCGTTGTATGGGAGGAAGTGCAGATCGCCTTTGTGTTGGGATAAAGTTGGTGAGAGTAAATTAATTGGGCTCGAGTTAATAAAAAAGATGTTAGATCAAGTTCGAGTGATAAGAGATAATGGCGAAAGCGCAAAGTCATCAGAAAAATTATGCTGACACGAGGAGAAAGGACTTATCCTTTGAGGAAGGTGATTGGGTTTACCTTAAAGTCTCTCTTATGAAAGGTGTTAAGCGCTTTGGTAAGAGAGGAAAACTTAGCCCAAGATATGTTGGACCTTTTCAGATTTTGGAGATGAATGGGGCTGTTGCTTATAGAATTGCTTTGTCTTAGTATTTTGGAAAAGTTCTTAATGTGTTCATTGTGTCCTCATTGAAGAAAAGTTTTGGTTAGCAAGAGCTGCGTTTTGTCGATCCAAGACGCATCGAACTTCAGCCTGACCTTACTTATGAGGTTGTCCTGACACAGATTGTAAATTGGAAGGAGTAAAGGTTGAGATCTAAGTCGATACCTTTGGAGAAGGTAGCTTGGGGTGATCTATTGGCTTAAGATTTCTCTTGAGAAAGAGAAGCAGTCATGATGGAACAATACACGTGTTTGTTTGAATGATCGGCAGTATGTCTCTTAAGCCTACTTTTAGTCGCATCTCATGCCTGTCTTTAGCATTGATGTTTGACCCTACAATTTCGAGGACGAAATTTCTTTTAAGGGGGAGAGATTGTAACACCCTGTATTTTAGTGTATTTTAATGAATGATTATTTTAATTAATTTAAAGATTGATTCTCTTGTTTTAGAATTTTGAGAGTTTTAGAATATTATTTTATAATATTTTAAGTTGTGAAGATTATTTTTATTGGGCTTTCTTATTGTTAATTATTGTTTTGGATTTAAATTAATCTTTAATTTAAATTGGTTTGTTTATGAGTTTTAAAATTATTATTGTTTTATTAAAACATTTTACTGCGTTTGATTAATTTTAATTAGTGATCTGCAATTTAATTCCTCTTTATTTTAAAGGATGTTTTTGTCGGAGTTTAATAATTTACTTTAGCTAGTTTTGAGTTTAAATTGATTTATTTAATTTACTGTTTTAAAAATAGTTATTTTGAGGATCGGTTGTGACCAAAAAGTTGTGAGGATTGGCCCTCATTTCTTTTCCCCATCTTTTCTTTTCTCTTCTTTTCTTTTTCTTCTCTTTTTCTTTCGAATTTTCTCTCTCTCCTCCGTACCCTCTCTCTCCTCGCCCGATTCTTTCTCTCTCCTTCAGCGGCCAGCACCGCCGCCGACCGTCCGTGGTCGACACCGCCAGTACCATCAGACTCCCCGTGCGCCGGCGACCTTGCCTTACCAATTTCAGCCCGTGCCGTGCCGCCGTTAGCCGCCATGAGCCAAGCGAAGCCACGGGCTTCCCTTCGCCGTTCCGCCGCTGTCCAGCCACCATCGGCCACCAAATTTCTACCACTTCACCATCGGCCCCTTGCCGTCCTAACCGACCCACTTTCAGCCCCGATCCGTTGCCAAAGCCGCCCCCACGAACACCAACTCTGTTTTGCACTTTGTAGCCTTCTACCGCCCATTCGGCCACCACCCACGACCAACCTTCGATACCATTAGCTTCACCACCCTCCATAGGCCCTACCATATCAATTTCAAGTCTTCGTTTGACCCCGTTGAAATTTGGGTATACAGTGATTTTCGGCCACAGTGTTTTTACACTGTTGCGTTGCCTTCCAGCCGCCTTTTACACCTCTGTGATCCTCCTATTATTTTTATAAAGCGCTGTAAGTATTTCTTCAAAAGACTTTTAAGTTTTAAATATATTTTCGCAATAACCTGTTTTATAAATTGTGATTTGGTTATCTAGTTAGACTGTGTTAGTTATTGGAAAATTACTAATAACTGTTGGTTGTTGGTAATTGGTTGATTTCATGGTATTGTGCACGCATGCGTGGGTGTATATTTTTAGAAACTGTATTTTGTAAAAAGGCTTTTGGGTGCGTGTGTATCACCCCCAAGCCGAGATGGGTTATTATCTCGGTGGAGCTCCTCTGGGCACTCGGGAGCGGAATATACTGAGTGTCGTCCCCTGGAGCTGTTGCTCGGGACTTGGACGAGATGATAGCGCTCTCGATTCGACTCCGTGATCCCTCGGGTTGGCGGGGATCAGAGGATGCTTAGCTATGTACGCGGTGGGCGCGGAACTGGGCATCACTTATGTTGTATCACTCGCACAGTCGCTACCTGTGGTGTGACGAAGGGAGTCAGGTATGTGGATGGTCCCTAGGGGAGGCCATGGTGCATACGGATAAAATTAGAATTAATGTAACTATTCTTGGATATTAATTTGTGCCAAATGGTGATTTTTGGCATGCGTGAAAAATTTGTGATTTTACGAGAAATGGTGTTTTTCTCGAGTTTTGTGTTTGGTCATCATGTGCATGCATAGTAGCTGTTGTGTTTATATATTTATGTCTTGGAGTATTTTTGGGTTTTACTTACCTGCAGTACCATTTTCTGGTACCGTAGATTTTGATGTTGTTGATGCAGGTTTTGAGGAGGCTGAGCCTGAGGAGTGGCTCTGTCGAAGGAGTGATCTGGGATCACTCGTATTTGTACTTTCAACTCTTGTATTATTTTTGGGACATCGGTATTGTTTTTAAACGCTTTTGTTTTCGGATATTTATATTAAACTAAAGTTCTGGTACTTAGTAGACTGATATAATTATTTATCTGCTGCGTTTTGTTGTGCACTTTTGCATGTTGCACACACTGTAACACTTGTCGTTGGGATGCGTGACCCGAGTTGTCATCATCCTGACGTCATGATTTCCGATACTTTTTGTACGTGGGAGTCGGGGCATCACACCTGTACTAGAATCTGCCACATATGAGCCAATAGACATAGATGAGCTAGACATAACTGGGGTAATTGGGAGATAGAGACACTCTCGTCATCGAACAAGGGAGTCAGCCTGGGGTAGCATATCTCTAGAATTGAGCAGAATTTTAGAAGTTATGGCCGCCAGCACCGCCGCGAGGACTAAATTGGATAAGTAGTTGTTCGGGAAATGCAATAGAAAGCGTAGCAAAGGCGGAGGGTCTGAAGGTTCGAATGCATCATTTAGCAAGATGGATCTATGTATGAAGTTTTTGGGTGAGATTACCATGCGGTTCTTTACACATCAATATAACAAAGCAATAGCTCAATTTATGAATGATAAGGCGGTTGATATGTTCTTAATGTAATGCCTCGGGACTGCAAAATAGATTGGATCTTGCGGTTAGAGTGACATAGCATATGTCTGGAACCTAACTTTTCTTTCTTTCATTATTATGGATGTTGTTTTTCATTGACATTGTTGTTTATGAGTTGTTGCGGATGTTAGTATTTATTGTGGATGTTGTGTGTTTGATTTTATGAGTTACATATGATGAACATGTTATTGATAGTTTATAAAATTAGGGATTTTTAATAATTTGCATTATTTGGTAAGTGTTTTTTTGTCATTCGTTTAAAAAATTACTAATTATTAGAATTGATAAATATTTATTATTTAGTGGCATATTGGTGACATGTGGAAAAAGTAGTGGTTTTACCCCAACATAACACCTAAAGGGGGGTGAATAGGTGTAAAACGATTTTTATGATCTATTCAAAAATATTGACAAGCAAACAATTAATCAACAAAACAAATCATACAAATAATCAACAGAGAGATTTGGTCACGAAGTGGAAACTCATTTGAAGATGGCTTTAGTTTTTGGGTCTCTGACCTCTGCTAAAAGGTAGACCATAATGTTGTATTTATACCTCTCAATAAGTGAGGCGCTCAAACCCTAGATTAGGTTTTCTGAACATTGGTTTGAGTAGAGTGTCGAGTGCAGGTCGACACACGTTGCACTTCTGAAGCCGCTCAAGTATCGCTTGAGCGAACTCTCTAGATGACCATCGCTCCAGCGCTGTGTCGAGTGCCAAGTCGAGCGAACTCTCTATTTTGAGTTTCGTTCGAGCACCAATCGAGTGGATGTCAAGCGAACTCTCTGTTTTGAGTTTCATTCGAGCACCAGTCGAGTGGATGTCAAGTGAACTTCCTATTTGTGTTCTGCTTGAGCCGTGTTGAGCTCACTTGACCCATTTTTTACCTTAACACACTTCAACACTTGTTACAACACAATTTTACAAAGATTTTCACAAAAATATGCTAACACACTCATTTTTACATTAACACATGTCATATACGAAATGTTTTCTATACTTTTTGACATGTTGCGTCATCCTAGACATGCTTATTATGTGCAAATTGTTATTGCTCAAAGTGTTATTGGGCTAATTATTTTTGACACCGCAAAATGGAGTTTGGAAGTGAGTTAGATGATGAGCCCCAGGTGGAGGCAAACAACACCACTGAAGCTAGATCGAGTAGTAACTAACCTCCAAGGTGAGACGATTACAAAGCTTGGATGAGGCGTGATGTATCTAGTAGTCACCAACCTCCAACGTGGGATGCGTGATGTATCAATGTGGGATAATATGGCCATGCTTATGCAAGCAGTAGTAGAGGAAAACGCACTGTCAATGTTTGAGCGAATGCTGAAACATAATATTGGCTTATGCAGGCCAGAGTATGTACTTGCAATTCTCAACAGACATCTGAAAAACTGTTGGAACATGTTTCAGATGGAAATATATGCATTTGAAGCGTTATGCAATACGTTGCGGGGGAATGAATTTCTCGAATCAACAAGAGAGGTTTTTGTGAAAGAAGCTTTGGGAATGTTTGCATACACAGTCGGACGTGGCCAAGTTCAACAAATCACATGTGACCGATTTCAATGAAACCGTTAATCGGCATGTCTACGTAGTGATGCGTGCCGCATGTAATCTTACTCCTGATGTGATTGCACTTATATATACTACTAGGATGGCGCCTTATATTGAAGGCAATCCAAAACATTATCTATGGTTCGAGGTAATGATTTCTTACTCTAATTTAAAGAAAATGAAATGTGGTTGAAAATGAGAGTGTGTGGTCGGTCCCATTTTATTAAAAATGTTTGAACTCACAATATTATTACATGATTGCAGAAATGTTATGGTGCAATTGTCAGGACTTATATCGACGCATGGGTGCCCACGGAGGCAACTAACGCGTATTCATCTCGGCATCAACAAGTTAGTCAAAATGTACTGGCAGCCTGTGATTTCGAATTCACGTTCATATACGCTGATTGGGAGGGCACTGCCCATGATGCTTGCATATTTATGGATGAGTTGAGTTGTTTAGAGATAATTTTCCATGGGCTCCTGAGGGTAAGTAATGTTTTTCATTAATTTATGGAAGAGCAGTATTTCGTACTGATGTAATGTTTGAATCCCACATTATTAATATTTTTATTGATTTTCTGGTTATTATTACTTGGTTGATTTTGCATTTCCGTGCACGCAAGGATTTATGCCTCTGTACCCCAGAGTGTAATATCATAGGTTTGAACACCACAACAATAGTTCATTCCATGGATATCAAAATTATTTTAATTATCGACATTTTTCCCTCTAGAATGTGATTGAGCGCACATTCGATGTGCTAAAAAAACTTGTTTCAAATTTTGAAATCAATGAACCCATACAAGCTAATACGGTAGCTATGTATTGCCATTGCATGTTATGTCATGCATAATATTATTCGATCTATTACATCGAATGATAATATATGGCGTCGATTTACCAATCCGGATCTTTATGAAGGACAGACTGTTAAGGATAACCCGGATTATCTGTTGCATATTCTTAACATGTCATCTGCCTCAACACAAGTCATAGTTAGAACCAAAGGCTCTATTGCACTAAACATATGGGCACATAGGGAGGCAAATTGATACTTGCCTTACATTTTATAGTATTGTATGTTTTTTAATTGTACGTGTGGAACATGTTTTGGAATTTTGCCTGAATGAACTAATTCTAATTTTTATTATAATTTTGAATATGTTTAATTAAATAAGTTTTGGAGTGAATAACAATGCAAAATAACGCACATCCGAGTTGTCATCATAATATATAGCCAAAGATTGATTTTTACAAATTTTAATTCAAATAAATTTTGGTATGAATAATTTTTTAAATCAAAATTAAACATTATCATACCTGTTAAATGAGAAATACAATTGATGTTGAAGTTGGGTGTGAATAGAAGTAGAAGATCGAATATTGATTTTTATTGCTTTTATGAGCACATATACAAGAAAAAATTTATAATGGGGGGAGCATGAGGATGACCCTGCAATTTTAAATGAGTTTAATTAAAAAAGTTTCGGAGTGAAAAAAAAAATTCAAAATAGCGCACTGGAAACAGATAATAATATTTAGCCAAAGATTGATTTTTACAAATTTTTATTTAAATAATTTTCTCTAATACAAAAAAATATATGAAATGTACAATAATTTTTAATACATTATTGCAGGGTACATTTATTGAAATAATTTTGATTTAATACATTATATATCAAATTTTTATTTCAATGCATTGTGAATTTTTAATTTGTAATAATATTCAAAATTTGTATTTCAATACGTTATTAGAAGGTATATTTGTAATAATACATTATCGGAAACCATGAATTTATAATTTATAATAATATATAAATTTTGTATTTCAATGAAACAAATAATTTTTTAAATCAAATTTCATTTTAAAAGTCTTGGAGATTATTTCTTATAATAATTATATTTATTACTATAATATATAAATAAAATCATTATTTCATCATTATTACTAATAAAATTAATTATTGATAAGATTCACATATATATTTCAACTACTTATTTAAAAATTAACAACTTATCATACTTCATACATCCAAACAATTCAAAATACTATTAATAAGAGTTACAAACTCATTTTAATTTCTACTCATAATTATTCTCAACACTTCTCGCTATCTAAATATAGCTTAAAACAGAAAATCTTTTTTACAACGTGAGAAGAATCTTTTTATTTTTCTTTTTTGGTTTTTGAAAATGGAATGAACGTAGGACTAAAATTTGGATGAATTTTTGTGAATGAAAGGTTTCGAAGAACGTTTCTTTTACAAGCTACTGAACTTCGAAGGGCCACGGCCCGCACTCTTATTTTACAAGGTTCAGTAGACACGACCATAACCGAGACGCCGGAGAAACCACCGGACGATGGAGGACGGGGAGATAGACGAGGGAGCGATGGTGGTGGACGATGATGAGGCGCAGTCAGCAGTCCAGCGCAAGATAGAGAGGTCGGCGCACGAAATGCTGCAAGAGAGCAAGGCCTCGGTGGAGGATATCGTGGCCAAGATTCTCTCCATCAAGAAAGAAGGGCAGCCCAAATCTCTACTCCGAGAGCTCGTCACTCAGATGTTCCTCCACTTCATTACCCTCCGCCAGGTACCTTCCCTTTCTTCTCTCTCGCTAGGGTTTGTAATTTATGGTTTTGTGTTTTGTTGTTTAATTCAAGCGATATAGTTTCTTCAATTCGATTAAGCTTACCTCTTTCCGTGAGAAAATATAATTTCTTTGTTAGGATTGTATCTAGAGCCAAACTAAACTGGTACTCTTTTGCCTATGTACTATTTGATTGTTTACAAAATCCTCTCAATGATTCTTTGTGTTGTTCTGGCACAGGCTAACAGGTCCATTTTACTAGAAGAAGATCGTGTAAAAGCAGAAACAGAGCGTGCTAAGGCACCGGTGGACTTCACAACTCTTCAGCTTCACAATTTGATGTACGAGAAAAATCACTATCTTAAAGCAATAAAGGCTTGTAAAGATTTCAGGTCAAAATACCCTGATATTGAACTGGTTTCCGAGGAAGAGTTTTTCCGTGATGTACCTGAAGATATCAAAGGCAAGACATTGTCCAAGGACAGTGGGCACGATCTGATGTTGAAAAGGCTCCATTTTGAGCTGTTCCAGGTGCTTGCTCCTCATTATATTTAGTTACTATTGCCTAGGATATGTTATATTCTTTTCCCCAGAAACTTTGTGCAATCAGGTTACTCATTGATTTAGGAGTTATTGGTCAATTGTAATAGATTTTAATGGCATGAATATCCATGAACTTTTTGTATCTTTAGACAATCATGCATAGGTGTTGCTCTTGTACATGTCCCATGTGCTTGGGCTATGCCTACTTCTCTCATCAATGAAATTCCTTTACCAATAAAAAAATTAATAATAATGCAAGTCCCACTTGTATATCATACTTGGCCGAAGGCTAGCTGGTACTTAAAGTGTGGCTCTTATTGCCTGATCGACTTATTGATAGAAGAGGTGGTGAGATGGGATTCGGGAATAATATTGAAGTTTTGCATTTCTTTACTTGAACTCAGTTATGTAATTCTTTGCTGTCAAAATTGTATTTGATTGTTTTTTCCTTCAAAATGGCTTATGGAATAATTCTATTACAGCTTTTGTTTAGCCTTTTCAAATTTAACATTGGATGTGGAAGCTTTGGGTTTTGGCATAACACATAACTTGTTCATAAGCTTGATGTATCTTAATACAAGTATTGCATTACTGTGTGCCTTGGGCTCTGAAGCCTATTCAAGAAATGAAAAGTTGGACTAATGACTCTTCCTAGTATGTGTATGTGTAAGTGAGTTCATATACCAACACACATGCCCTTGGGAATGGACAGCTATGAATTCATTGAAGATGTGGCCAGATATGATATTTATAGAAATGATCCTTTTTAGAGGATGCATGGTGATTGTGATCTATCCTATAATCAATGTCAAGTGTGTCCTTCTTGATTTGCAAATTTGATTTCCTTCTGTAACGCTCCAATGGAAGACCCAAACCACATGATCTATATTTGAAAGGACTAGTCAATGATACAATTGGAGCCCCATTGGAATCTTATAAAAAGCAAGAACTTCTCATTCTCAAGCAATGTGGGATCTCATACACCAACTATGTTTTTTTATTTATCATATAGGGTATCACAATCTGCCCCCCCCTCCCCCTTAAATTCTTGATGTCCTTGTTGGCCTCATCCTTCATAAGTGGCATGGCTCAAGTCTCATATTTCTAGTTGGGATAGACTCTGATACCATTTGTAACGCCCCAATGGAAAGCCTAAGCCACATGGCTTATACCCCAAAAGAACTAGTCAATGATACAATTGAAGTTCCATTAAAACCTTATAAAGAGCAAGAACTTCTACTTTCCAAGCAATGTGGGATCTCATACATCACCTACCCTTATTCTTATCATATGGAATATCACACCTTCCCTCCAAAACAAGTCAAGTTTGTCACAATAAATTTGTATTTCATTTAAATGCTCTCTGTTCATGTTTGATATTGTCACTTTCTTTAATTTTTCGAGTATGGTATTGGGATTGCTGATTTAGTAACATCTTATCAGCGAAAAGAGCTATGCAAACTTCACGAGAAATTGGAATTGCAAAAGAAAAAGCTTTTGGATGCAATTGCAAACCGCAAGAAATTCTTGTCAAGTCTCCCTTCGCACCTTAAGTCCCTTAAGAAAGCATCCTTGCCGGTGCAGAACCAGTTAGGGGTTCTGCATACAAAGAAACTAAAGCAGCACCATTTGGCGGAGTTGCTTCCACCTCCTTTGTATGTAATTTACTCGGAGTTCTTGGCACAAAAGGAAGCATTTTGTGAAAATATGGACTTGGAGATAGTAGGAAGTTTGAAGGATGCTCAAACTTTTGCCCGCCAGCAAGCAAATAAGGACACTGGTACACACTTTAACCACTTTTTGGATATTCATCTAATGTTTCAAGTGTAGACAACCTCTATTATTGATATATCATGGTCAAAATCTTGGCTTTTCTTTTGTTTTTTGGAATTTATGCAAATATGCTTTCACATAGTTGCTTTTCTTTGACTTGGTGATGATAGAATTCTGCATTTTGCACAAACCAGGGGGATCAATTATTAAATAATTCATATATGTTAACCCCTAGGAGGTTGGCTACAGAACAAAAAAAGAAGGGAAATGAATACTGATGTGGTTTAATGGTTCAGGCATATCGACTAATGTAGAGAGCTCCAGATTGGAGGATGATGCACCTGATGAGGAAGATGATGGCCAAAGGAGAAGAAAGCGGCCAAAGAGGGTGCCAAGCAAGGAGAACCTTGATCAGGAGGGATTATATCAAGTTCATCCTCTTAAAACAATCCTTCATATTTATGATGAAGAGGTGTCTGATCTGAAGTCTGCAAAACTTATCACTCTGAAGTTTGAATACTTATTAAAGTTGAATGCCGTGTGTGTTGGGATTGAAGGGTCCCATGACGTATCTGAGAATAACATCTTATGCAACTTATTCCCTGATGATGCTGGCATTGAACTTCCTCATCGGGTATGAATGTTTTGTCAGTCTTCTTGGTGATTTTCATTTCAGTATTCCCATTCTCTATCCTTTTTTTCTTGCATTTCCCCTTTCTCTTTTTCATTTTTACATTGATAACAATTGATCTGGATCTTGGTGCAGGCAGCCAAGCTTTCAGTTGGTGATGCCCTCACATTTGATGAAAAGAGAACATCACGTCCATATAAGTGGGCCCAGCATTTGGCAGGAATTGACTTTTTGCCAGAGATGTCTCCATTGCTTACTAGCCATGGAGCTCCAAGTGGTGAAACAGCTAAAAGTGATGCTGTTATATCTGGTCTTTCACTATATCGTCAACAGAACCGCATCCAGACAGTTGTGCAAAGAATTCGTTCTCGGAAAAAGGCTCAGCTGGCTCTTGCGTGAGTCACTGTTTTGTATGTTTGGAATACTGGATCATCAAGGACAAACTAGAAATCACTAGGAGAGTGGTCAAATCTGAATTTAAAATTAATGTTTTTGTTCACTTTTTTTAGCCCTTTCTTGACATCCTTTATTATAATATATTGTGACTAATATATTGGTCATTTAAAGATCTTCATCCTGCTCTGCATGTTCATTACTTATATTTGCTGCCTTTTAAAAGTGGGAAATTTATATGCTGGGGCTCCCTATGCCTTGTTTGCCAGCATCTCAAGATAAGTGTTATGTTGAAATTTCAAATTCTTATTGGCTTACAGGGCACAGCTTGATTTGCTTATGAAGCTTAGGTGGCCTACTGTAACTTGTGAAAGTGTTCCGTGGGCTTTGCATAACCCTATTAGCAATTTGCATGGTTGGTCAACTGTAGGACACCAATCTATTCAGGCTTTATCTTTGCCCATTGTAGAAACAGAGCAAGTTCAGGAATCTATAGATGCTGATATGAATGGCCGATCTGGTACTTCAAAAGAAGAGCTAGAGAGTGCAAGGGAAGATGGGGAGCTTCCATCTTTAGTTCCCTCTGCATCTGTCACAGGTAATGTTAAACTTAATCGTTTAAAAGGATCTAATCATGAGCATTCCAGGCAGCTGACTTTAATTTCAAAGAGCCTAGTACCTCCAATATCCAAGACAAAATCCCAAAGTTTTAAGAAACCTGATGACGATTTGGATCTGATGCTGGACACTGATAGCGATCAGGATGGGCCTGCATATATTGAGCTTGAGTCAGAAAATACTGCTACTCTATTTTATGAGGGTGAAAAGTCATGGGTGAATTATGGGGCCAAGGAATTTTGTCTTGTTTTAACCAGGAACATGGATACTGACCACAGAATTTGGAAGTTAGAAGCCAAGGTAACTAAATTCTCTCTAAGTTCTTGAATTTTGTCCATTCATTGATTGTTGGATGCTTCACATTTCATTCAATTATGGCAGATCATGATCAGCATGGAATATCCTCTAAGGCCTCCACATTTTGCATTGAGTCTTTACAATAAATCCTCTGGGGGAAATCATTCAGAAAGTGATGGTTCAGAGTGGTATAATGAACTCTGTGCCATTGAAGCCGAGGTAATCAATAACTGTCTTGGGAATAACTACTTTCAGTACTTTGAATATGCTGTGGCCTACAGTATTAATTCTTTAAAACGTGAAAGCATGATGGAAGGGATTATAATCCTTTTTTTTTTAGTAAGTATTATAATCTTATTCCAACTAAATAGCCTGCCCTCGATGGTATAGATCACAAGATAATTTTTGCATTTTAACTTTTAAGTTTTAAGTGCATGCTTTAGAGTAGCTTTCTCTGGAAGAACTTCTATGATCTATCCCATATTTAATTATGGATTTGCTGCGTTTTTCTCCCTAAATTCCAGAAGTTAGTTGCTACTGACTTCCTGACATTTTCCCAAGCAAAACACAGCTTAAATGAGTCTATCATTTCCTTCATAATAGTTTGCGGATCATTAATATCATTTTTTGCTTCTCCTTGGTAATTACACGTGCTTACATACTGAAATCTTCTTACAAGTTATCCTTTACCATTTGCATCTTGTAGGTCAATCTACATATATTAAAAATGCTACCCGTGGATCAGGAAAACTATATTTTATCTCACCAAGTGTGTTGTCTTGCAATGTTGTTTGACTATTTGATGGATGAGGCATCCCCATCCTCGGAAAAAAGGAAGGGTATTTCCGTGGTTGATGTCGGTCTGTCTAAGCCTGTCAGTGGTAGGCTTCTTGCCAGATCATTTAGAGGAAGGGATCGTAGGAAGATGATATCGTGGAAGGACATGGAATGCACTTCCGGCTATCCTTACTAGAACTTTTGATATGGGATCCAGAGGTGATGAAGTTGGTTATTGCTGCTGCCAGTAAGCCAAGTTCTGAAAGACATAATAGAAGGATGGATGGTAGATTCTGTTGCTTTGATAATTGAAAATATTTGATTTACCTATAAGCATGAAGCACCGATGTTGATTTGATTAATTTGCTTCAATTTGTGAAATCGTGGAGCCAGAGTCCGGAGGGGTTCTTAGCCATAAGTCATGTACTACATTGTGCCGATTTTAGGTTACAAAGGTATGGAGTCTCGAATGTGTTATGTAGTGATTGAGATTTAGATGTTTGTCGATTTGTTGTCTCTTACTGAGTTGTGAAGCAGCTGAGATGGCTAATACGAAGAGGTAATAGCTAGATTGAATCTTGTAATTTTGCTGCATTTTTAGTTACTTAAAACCTTTTTATTTTCCCTAGCAACAGAAACAGTTATGAATTTTCAAGGTTATTGTATTTGTTAATAAAAATTCCAACAGAACAGTACAAGAACATAAAAACTCTTTTAGATACATGAATCTTCAAAAAGTGAATATAGAGCTCAAAGGCTTTGTTGCAACTCCGATGAGATGATCTGAAATTGGCATGAGATACCCATAAGTTCCCGATGAAACCTCCTCGAATCGGTTTAGTGCTAGGAAAATTGCTTGAAATATATGAGATGCTTTAGCAAATTTGAAGAAGATATCAGGAAGTTGGAGATGGCATTGGGAAGCGGCAGAGCGGGCAGAAATGGCTCATCTCCAGCCACCGGACTATGCCGTGCTGGCATGCATGTGGCTAATTTCCATCTGCCCTAGGCAATACCAAAACCCTTCCAAGCACACCATACTGCGTCCCAGCAACCCCTCCTACATACAGCTTTCTAACCTCACACCTCCATTACTGACTCAATCGACTCGGTAATCACTCCCACACCTCTCGATTTGTCATCCTTCTCTTCTTATTCTCATTCGTTGTTGTGGTTTGGATATAAGGGCCGTTGCTGCTGCCACTTTAGAATCTCTAAAGTTAGTGAGCAACAAATGAAAAATAACAGTAATGCTAGATACAGTTATAAGTTGTGTAAATGTCGCATACTCATTTAAAAAAAGTGAGATCTATCATCAAAAAGTTAATTTTTATGTGGGTCGCGTATTTACTAATTTTTTCAAAATATGCACTCTAATATCATTTCTCGAAAAATAATTATGATTTGGTTTTTATAATTATAAAAACAAATTCTTCTATTTTTTGGGATTGCTTTGATAATTGAAAACAATTTGATTTCTCTACATCACTTAATTTTATCAATTCTAAGGATTGCGCAAATTGCAGCTGATGTTTCAAATAAAGGAGAACTGTAATAACTTTGGTAGCTCACATTCATATTGCTCTAAAGGAGTGATAATTAATTCGAAAGTATTCATGAACGATGCACAAAAAAATCACTGTGTCCGTGCGCATCCCGTGGAAAACAGTCCCTGCACAAATAATTTTTTATAGACAAAAAACATTGCTTTCTCCGCATCACAGTAGAAAAGAGCACTGGACTAGACTCTTGTAAGTGAGACTACAATTGTCCGCATTGGGTGCACCTTCTACACGCTTCAAAAGATTTTAAGCCATAATTTCGCATGGTTCTCATCCTTCTACAGTTCGAGATTGAAAGCAAAACAAATGAGATTAAAGTTCCTTATAATTTTATAATTCAGAGGGATATAGATATGATATGCGGATTTCATTGTATTTAATATTAGAGGAATTTACTATACATCATCTACTATTCACTCTCACACTCCACACTCCGCACCTATAACTTTTTCATAACGTGTGGAAGTGTTTTTCATAAGATATAGGAGTGTTTTTCATAGAGTGTAGGATGTAGGACGGTGAATAATGACTAATATGAAGAATTTTTCAATATTGGAATTCATATTGTTTGTGGACATCATATGGTATTGTGAAATCTATAGACTAATGTGAGATGAGATGAAATGGTTTTAGATAAAAATTGGAAGTTGAATAAAATATTGTTAGAATATTATTTTTTTAATATTATTATTATTTTAGATTTTGAAAAAGTTGAATTATTTATTATATTTTCTATAAAAATTTAGGGAAGTTGTAATGATGAGATGAAATAAAATGAAACCATTTCTGTATACAAACTGAGCTCAAAAACATTTTTATTAAAAAGTTATATAGTGTATGGAGAAGAAAAATAACATGTGCACTCATCTTCTTTGATGTCATAAAAGACCATGTATCACAGGTAGAGAACGTTTCATTTTGGCCCCTACATCCAAGGAAACATAGATACGTCAAAAAACGAAGTGGAGGGATTGGTTGATGCGTATCCTAAGAAACCACCTTACAAGACATTATGTACTTACAACTCTTTCACAATCCATTTCAAACCAACCAATATGATTGTACTACCTCATTAAAAATAATTTTAATTTTACATAATTAACCTCAATTTAAATGGAGTTGTAAAATAGTAGTAAGTTTGTTGTTTTCTATTAGGAAAGATCAAAAATTTCATGGGTGTACATAAACCAATAAAACCGGTCAGAACAAGATTGGCTGTTGGATGTCAGAATCGGCCGAAACCGATGGAGAACTAGTCAGTTAGTGCAAGGTAGAAATAGACATCGATCGATTTGCCTCCCTATTTGAAGCCTGTGCAAATTGATGAACTAATTAATTATATATTTATATATTTTGTTCTTATATAAAATGTTATTGTTTAACTTAAGTAAGTTAAACGATGTAGTTTGGTTTAATAAACCAAATAACATCGCTTTAGTTACTGCTGAAGCCCTAACCCCCTTCCTTCACCCTTTTTTCGACCTCACTGATCTCTCTCTCTCTCTCTCTCTCTCTCTCCCCTTTCACAGAACAACAATCCACCGATGGACCAAACTGCAGATTGGCGGTCCCACAAGCTATTCCTCGCCTCCGACCATCCTCGTCCCCTATTTTGTCCCATGAAGAACCAATGTCTATAGGAGTTACTGCTTGCGCAACGCTTGTTCACCCATTCGGCTTCTTTAACAGTAATAAATTTGAATAGTAAAGTTTAATATTTTTCAAAGCTGCTATATACAGTTGCCGTTTGCAAGCGGCGTGCAAATGGCTTTTAAAAGTAATATTAAAGAATGCAATCGTTTGTGATTGGGTCCCACACTCAGTAATAGTTTATATCCTTCTCCACTCAGCGTTTTAGAGCCTCGGAGAGAGAGAGAGAGATGGAACCCCCACCATCACAAGCCATTGAGACTTCTGGCAAGGACCTTGAGTTCCAAGTTGAATAGGATGAACAAGACAAGGCCATCGATAGTTGGTAATATCGTATTTTTGTTCTCTTTAAGTCCTTAAAAAGATCTAATTTTTTGCTGTTATTATTAATGAATCTTTTGATTTTATTTCTAGGTTACAACTGTTCTTGCTGCTATGACCGTTTAGAGAGCTGCTTCTTCGATTATTTGTGATTGCACAACATACTATACTTTCAGAAGTCTTAATGGCTTATGAATATTACTGTCCTCAGACCATTGCTTTCGAGACTGATGCCAAAAAGATCAGACCATTAATAATTAAATCTTAAAGGCGAAGGCAATGCCCTCTTCTACTAGCAGATCATGACTCTCAATAGAAGGTTGAACCCTTTCAACTTTAGCGATAGCCTTGTTTTCTTCAGGACTCCCACCTTCTAGGAAAGCTCCAAAAATCTTCCCATCTTTGATCCAGTACGTTCCAAACTTTGGATTTGGTGATGCTGGATTGTTGTCCCCAAATAGCACGTCTCACCAACATTGTCACCATATAATTGCCATGACAGATCGAACTCTCGAGAATAGAAGTATGGAAGGTAGTCGTACTCCTCAATTGTCTTCCTCTCCTCACTTGCCTTGATGGCCTGTAGAAACAATATGAGAACAAATCCTTTTATATAACCAGAAGCACATAAGTGCAAAATTACCGAGAGTTGAAGAGAGCGAGAAGATTTAACAGAATGAATACAATACAGAGTTGGAAGTCATCCCCAATGTTTGTTAATTTTTTTTATGATCTAAGTGGCATCTCTGATGGAAATACCCGTAAATCAAATAAGTTTGGAGCATCTTGAGCTTCTTCCCCAACCTGTTAACAACTGAGGTCCTCGTTTGATTTGCAAAAGAACCTGGACCGCATCCTGGAAGTTTTCTGTGAGCTACGTTGGAACGTTCTAAGCCTTCGAATTTTCCATTAATTCTTTTATGGTTTTAGCATTGTGGATGATCTTGCACTCTTCATTTGCATCTTGTAACTTTCTGTACTGCCTCTTACCGAAGATCCATTGAGCAAAAATGAGTGCATTTGGTGAGAGTAGTTGAGAGAAAGAACAGGATCTGTTGAGGAAAAAGAAGGGAGAGAAAGAGAAAGTAAAAAGAAAAAGAAAAAGCGGGATGAAATTGTCAGATGGTTACATGCCGACTGCACGCAATGATTGCAAAAAGAGTTTTCCAATATTTTTTGCTCACAAGCTGTCCCCATCTACCGACATTGGACTGACTGAATCTCTACCCTCCCTTTGGTCAGTAGGGTCGGTTTGGACTACTTAAAATGGGCAGTCGGTCATTGTCGATTTTTGGGCCAGAACTGCATCCATCGGTCGATTTTTCAGCACTACAATTTCCCAACCAAAGGTTTGTAGCTTCACTGATTAGAAATTATTTATGATCGGATGATTTAAAGTAAGACAAAGATAGATACCTAAAAATACTTACTAAGCATTTTTTGAAAAATCGGTGCGTTATAAATAAAATGTCTTAAATCTAGGTAACATATATTAATATATTATCTCTCTTTGGACTAAAGTTTAAAGAAAAATACTTGAAGACCTCGATCCCTTTTATTAGGGACTAAATTGACTAAGTCAAATCTTCTGGAAACCTATCACTAAGGAAAAAGATAAAATCAAGAGATAAGACAAGAAAGAGATAAGCCAAAGAAGTTGGCTCAGACTCCTAAAAGGAAAATGTATCATAAGTCAAGTTGAACTCTATCATTCCAAGAAAATAACCTCTATATAAGGAGCAGCTCTTCCACAAATCTGATAGACTCTCTCCAATCACTCTCCACCAATTCTCTAAAGGGACTTTTTTGAAACTAAATTCTCCTATTGTATTTAGCAATATGTGAAGTTATGAGACATTATAAAATGATTTTCTGTTATAGTGGATTTTACCTCCAAACAACCTGTAGACGTAGGCTTTTATGCTGAACTACGTAAATTTCTATGTCTCCCTTTATTTATTTTTAATTTGTTTATTTATTATTTGTCATATGGATGAACACGAAGAGTACTGTATCGATGTCTGAATCATCTCATGAGTCGGGAATGACTATTTCTTCCCTTTCGGTCTGTTGTGCGAATTTAGGCATTAACATCTTTAAAAGAGAGGGAGATCGAGAAAGGATTAATATTAGTGAAACTCATGTTCATATTTTTCTTAATGAATGAGAGATTCTAAATTTAAGTCTCAATAAACTCAACCGCAATTAATTTTGCATGGAATCGCCACGTAGATAAAAAGTCTCAATCTTTAATCTATTTGCCTTTTAAAAAAAGAGCAAAAACTTCATGTTGTAAATCATATAACACGCAAGCAAGAAGACTCCCATGCAATTATGTTCCACACATCTCCGTTTCGTCCGCACGCGTGGTAATGGAGATTTCTGTTAGTTATTCTTTATAGTTTATCCCGTCTGTCTTTTAATGTGGGTTTTGAGAATCAAGTAGAAAATGACACACAATAGTTAGCGTTTATGTACCTTGCCCGAATGTGGTTCGATATGAGACGTCAGATTTAGTTATGTTTGGATGTTGAAATGAGAATTTTTAATTTGAGATGAAAGTTAAAAATTAAATAAAATATAATTTTTTAATATTATTATTGTTTTGAATTTGAAAAAGTTAAATTGAGATTTGAAAAAGTTGAATTGTTTATTATATTTTCTGTGAAAATTTGAAAAAGTTGTAATTGTTTATTATATTTTATGTAAAAATTTGAAAAAGTTGTAATGATGAGATAAGATAGGATGAGAATTTTGTATTTGAAAAAACTTCCAAACCTAACATAAATAAAACTTTACAATCTGATATATTACATCAAGTCACGTAAATTTTTAAATTTACTTTCATAAAATTTCTTTGTACACCAAACATTAATATAATGAAAATTGATTCAGACAACCATTTCACAACTATATAATATTAAGCAAAACTTTTAAAATAGTTGACATCTAATGTAACCTCTCTGTTTATAGGTTGATTATTTCTTTTTCTGTATAAGACACTATAAATGACATGTTATTCCTGAAATGTTCACCATTCTTATAAATATGACGAGTCATAAAATATCCCACAATTTTTATGGAGTGGCATGCCTATTGTGTTTTATACATCTATCAATAATGTACATAATTTTTGAAGTATGAGCTTTGATACTTTTGAACAACACCATTCCTTTTTACCTTAAATGTCTATAAATTTGATAATTTAAATTTAACATAATTTGAAAGGTCGTGTTAATAAATATTATACAATTTGAAATTTAAGAGATGTGACACACTTCCATTTAGGGGCAAATTAGGAATCTAACTGAAAAAATTGGCTTTTATTATGGACCCCACTATATTACATAATAAGAGTATAACACACTCTTTAAAACTGTATCTAGCATTACTCATATTTCTACTCTGGTAACTTTTTATCTTCTTCCTTCAGTAATTAATTACAATTAGAAATCGAAAAAGATCACTCCACAATCAACCATATATATCACGGGTACACCATTAGTTACACTTGGGAGAAGATATCAGTTTATCCATTCTCTTATTTTTCCTCTATTTTTCTTTGATTTTCCAATGCTAGTCTGCTCTTTTGGTTAAACATGCTCAAATACTGGTGCCTCGATAGAACATACGTGTCTAACTCGTCTCAGTTGTGACCACAACCATCGTGTCCCTTCATTTTCAGTCTTATGGACCAGTTACCCTTTGTGAGGAAAAACAATGCACCCCCTAAGGTGTTATCTTTTATTGCCTAGTCATAAAAGAAATCCACGTATATTCATTCCTCTTATCTTTAAAGATAAGCAGATGTGGCTTTCAAAAATCTCCACAAGATTTGCAGTTTTGGGTAAGGAGTAAGTTTTGCACTTCCCTAAATCATAAGCCGAAAACCCACAAAATGATAAAGAAATGAACTTGAACTTCAATAATATTTGTACTTCAACACATCCTCATGTGGTATTCTTCTTATTAGTCGTGACAAACAAGATTATAACATGACTTCTCCGGCCATAATGGAGAAATAAATCTGAAATATTTTATGAGGTGTTGGCATGTTTGGTTGTCTCTATGAAAGAAAGTAGTCTAGCAAGAGAACACTTTAGTTTTGCATGATTACAAACATCTCGTACCAGAAGCATGAAGCAATCCAATATAATTGAAATAATTTGATTGAGAAAGAAAGTAATTCTCTGTAGAACATGAAGATTCTATGGTCAACCAAAAAAAAAACTGATGAGTTTTACTCTGAGTCCTTTTGAATCCAGAAAAAGAACTGTGCCGAATACAAGATCATTTGGAATTGATAGTACATAAAATATTTGACAAGCAGAACTTACTGGAGTGGATTTACAAAATTCGGTCAAATCATCCAACAGCATTTGGTCCCATCTTTTCCATTTAACTTCTTCCAACTTCAAGAAGTCAAGAACATCAAAATATCTCCCCCTAAGTTCTAATATGTTTCTTCAGCGCACAAACATACTATAAGCAAACAGGAAGAAAATTTAAAACGAAACGAAAATTACTTGCAACACAATGATACAAGTGGCAGTTAAATTGAAAGTGTTACCTTAGATACTACGCCTATGCTTCTGAAAATGTCTGAGAATGAAACTGTCAGCATATAAAGGATAGTTCTTCTTGATAAGGCCTTTTATGCATTTCCAATATGAAAAGTCAACCAGCTCTCCATCCTTTCGAACTATGAACAAACAGCGTGATCTTTCAAATTCAGGATGATACCCAATCTGTCAACCCAAAAAGGCAAATATGAATCATTTCCGATTCAAATGCAAAGATGTTACATAAAAAAAATATTGGAAAAGATATTTTGTAATGCCCCATGGGAGGCCCAAGCCCCCCCATCGGGTTTATACTCCAAAATAGCATGTCAATAATACAATTATAGCCCATTGGAATCATTATAAAGAACAAAAACTTCTCCCTCCCAAACAATCTAAGATCCCATTCACCACCTATACTCATTAAATATGAGGTATCACACATTCAATGTAGAATGTTATTATACTTTTATGAACAATAATATGAAATTCAAATGCAAACAAGGGACTGCCCTTTGGCATCTAGCCCCACATCTCAAAAGAAAAAGTTCACTGCCCTTGAGACCTGCTGACCCAGTTATTTGCACCTGAAGATAAGCTGCCATCATTTTGGTAACAAGGTCTAGGAGCATGTATGCTGTTGCCTTGATCAAGAAGAGAAATCACCATGGTTTAGATGAAAACCAACAATTTGGGATTTTTGGGACTTTGCCTTGGTTATGCAAAGAAATCAGCATGGGTTTTAAAGAAAAACAACAATAGCTTCTTTGGGATTTTTCGGGACTTTGAACTGCACTTTAGCATGTTCTTGACTGATTAAATTTTATTTTGCATGCCTACAAACACCAGAAAATAAGGAATAAGTTATGTCCTCATAAAAGAGACAATTGCACAGTACGTCAAACATCAATCTGGGTATTTTGATAGCCAACAGAGTATTGACCATGGAACTAGAAGATCACAATGCCTTCACAACACATAATCTAAATTCCCGACATGATTTGTAAAAAAACAAGAAATTCCAAAAGGAAGTGGAAGTACGAACATAAATCAAACATGAGGTGATATAAAATCAAAGCCGTTTGTTTTTAAGCCAATAAAGTATTTAGTTAAAGCAAAGTAAATCAGAAAGCAACATTTAGGAATATGAATTGTGTTACTGAGATTGGTGACCAGCCTCTTCAGAATTAAACCGATCTTTTTGGCCTTTGGGGGGGGGGGGGGGAGAGAGAGAGAGAGAGAGAGAGAGAGATATACTGTGATATAAGCAATCCCGCATCCAATCTTCTTTTCAAACTCAGGATGAAATGGAAGCAACCTCTCAAGAATGGTTGTCTCGTGCTCTGCACTTAATCTATCTCCACTTTGATATCTGTATCAAGATTTGACATTTCCACATAATGAAAATTCGAAATATGAATGAAAACTAACATTATTTATACTCATCTTGTGAATTAGTTAAATTTTGTGTTTCCTTACTAAGGAGTTTGATACCATTACATCGCCTATAATTTGTGTTTTTATTCTCAAATTCGACCACGAAGAAGCACATTTTATTGCCATAGGAAAAGCCTAATGACTTCTTATTTTTAATGTTATAGGAAACATGAACCAAAAAAAGAGGTACAACATGCAGCCATGGTGCCTTGCGTCCAAATAACTTCCATGTTAAGAAAAACTGGCTATATGAATGATGAGTTAAAGTACAAATATGCACTAATGAAGGCCTTCAACAGGACCACGCCCATGCCATTACAAAATCCTGTCCAATATATGAAAATCGAGGTACCCCTTATAGATTTGCAGACTCTCTCTTAACCATGCATCCCCATTTTACGAACTGAAACTCACTTTAACCTTTTCTTTTATGTAACTTCTTAATGCATACTTTTGTGAGGAAGAGCAAGGATCTTGTAACTTTGAAGAGTCAAATTACAGGTATATACAAGTAATCAAACATGAAAAACCAAGAATCCTATCGAGTCAAATATAAAATAAATTGATGACCATAATTTTTGAAAACCCAGAATGCAATTGTCCTTGAACTACATAATACATTAATAATATTCATATTCTAATAATAATAATATTAGCAGATAAGTTAGTACTTATGCAGTCACATACACACCATATACCATACAGCATGCCTAAAGGCAATCGAACAAACCCTAGGGGTTGGCTCAGGTTTTATGAGTCTTACTCCTAATGGTTTGCTCCCTTGAAGTCTAAGCTTCAAACCAATGGGTGCATACAATTTCTAGGAGTCACTCCCCATCGGTAAAAAGCATATGATTTACCTGACTTGTGTGATGGGGAAGCCTTACATGGGTCAAAAGTTTAGGTTAAAGACATGTTGCGTTTGCATGGTCTGCGGGATTCCTCAACATTAAAAAAGGCAATCAGACAAATATACAGAGCAACCCACCTTTGTGTCATTTTATGTAATTACTTTTTCCCAGTTTTAATCAATCAATTACTTCTCTATCCAAAAGACGGTTAAATCAATTAAAACCCCACGTTTCTTCCAATCATCCCAAGCCCGCCCTTTGACCACAAAGCTACTCCCTGACGATTCTGTTAGCACAATGTCTACATTCAAAGAAATTGGATTCACGACTCAATTAGAGCTCCATAAAGTATAATAACGTAAGAAACATAAACAAAGTTCCGTCATTTGTAACTTTTTTTATAAAGTACAATAAAACTTTATTGAATCAAATAAATAGGCGTTGCCCAAGTAAACAGGGAGTAAACTAACGCCATGTAGAATTTTTGGTTTAAGGCAATCAATAAATGAAACTATTAACATCGTCCACATTAGATAATAGAAGTCTTCTACTTGTCCCCCTAATAAATCGTAAAACGCAATGAAGTCATTCCGTTCCTACAGTTCAAGAAATCGAATTGCAAAAGCAATAGAAAAGCAAAAGAAAGTATAAAAAAGAAGGCCCTTTGGCTTTTGCTTACTTCCCAGAATGAATAATCATCCGAACAAAGCCAACAAGAGGAACCGTATCCTCCAGAATCCGGTCCTCCCAGTCAACCCATTTCTCCTCATTATCCCTCATCTTCCCTTCCTCACTCTCCTCGCCCTCGTCCGAAATCCCGCCCGAGTCCTTTTCCTGGGAGACAACGGGCTTCCTCAGCAACTCTGAGCCGTAACCGTCCGGTCCGGTCCTAAGGGCACGGAGACGCCGGGGAACCGACGCCTTTGGGAAGAAAGGGAATGATAGAATAACGGGTGAGAAGTGGAACTGGCTAGGGTTTGTGGGTAGGTGGACACGTGGCGGTGGTTTAGATATGGAAGCCATGGCCGTGACCCTAAGCTCTGCTGCTTGCACTTTGATACTGCTTTTAGCTTTACTTCAGTATTTTGCTACAAAGTAGAGGAAGAGGTCCACCGTATTTCGGCTATGGCTTCTCGGTTGGAACGGGTTAACGGTCACATGTTATCATCATCGCTCCTTTGTATATTTTCTCATTTAATTAACTTTGATTGAGAATTTGGTAATGACAACTATGTGGCTATTTTATGATTTTATCACTTAATTAGTGGTATTAATTATCTTTTAATTTTGGATTTTGTATAATCGTAATTTATTTTAAAAAAAATTATAAAAGAGTTAGTATATTAATTTAGCAATGCTAATTAATTATTGAGTTTTTTTCCTCAAAAATAATTAAGAGTTAGTATAAAGGTTATGAAAAATGTTACGATAAGAGTGTCCTATATAACATTTTCTCAAAAAAAAAAAAAAATCAGAACTTAGATTAACAGATTCTTGTGACGTTGAGAGAGTTATAACTTATAAATAAGTCAAGTGAAACAAGCAACAAGTTGTAAAATTTTTTGACTAGGTGCTTGAGACGCCTTGTTTGCTTTCACAGATGAGATAAAATGAATTGAGATTAAAATTAAAAAGTTGAATAAAATATTATTAGAATAGATTTTTTTAATATTATTTTTGTTTTGAGACTTTAAAAGATTGAGTTATTTATTTTATTTTATATAAAAATTTGATAAAATTATAATGATTAAATAAGATGAGATGAAATGAATTAAGATGAAATATGAAAATAAACGAAGCCGACATTTTATTAATACGAGACGAAAGTTATATCACACTTTTCACATTTTAAGCGGTTTTATAAGTCAATAACTTAAATAAATAGCCATTTCAAAATTTCTTAATAACATTTTTTCTTATTATTCATAGCAACACTGGCTTTATTAGATTTACATTCTTGATTCTTCCCTTACCTTTACTTTGGGGAATGGGGGACAGTTCAAGAGTAATAACATATAATATAATTTTTTTATGATATGTTGACTATACCTTTTGACATAATTTGAGGTCGTGATTCACTAAGGGCTTATTTGGAAATAGATCTTATTTCAAAATTATCATCTCATGTCATTTCATTTTTTAACATAATTCAGATACAAACATTTTCAAACTAATAATTACAACTTTATAAAATTTTCAAATAAAAAATAAAAAACAATTCAACTTTTTCAAATTCTTACATAAAAATAATATTATAAAATTATATTATAATAATATTTTAACTTTATAATATTTTTTATTCAACTTTTTTTCTTTCATTTCTCAAAACTTAAAAATTACTCAACTCAAAATATTTTATTACTATTAACAAACTATTTTATTATTATTTATAAAATTTTCATCTCCTCTCCAAAAAAAGTCTTGAGTTGCCCACGGGAGTGGCCACTGTCAGCTGATCTCATTGGTGCCCAATTGGCACCATCGGGTGGGCATTAAAGGCCTATCAAGAGCTCCATTCGTGGAAATGAATGCTAAATTGAAAACAAGAAGATGCACATTGTCATCCCTGTAATTTGAGAACCAAAAAGAGAAGAAGTTTTACATAAATAAATATTTTTCCCATTAGAAGAGTGTTTCTGCCCATCTTCCCTACTATTGGATTTGAAATAAAATAAATTTAAAAAAACAAAAAGGAATTAAAAGAAGAACTCCCAAAGGACAACATGGTTGTTTAAGTTAAAAGGGGATATCATTGCTCTATGTGCTTATGTGAGTTGTGGTAGTTTAGTGTAGATTTTTATGCTATGATGAGTCGTTTGAATAGCTGTAAATGTGGGAATGTGGGCAGCTAATAGCATTTATAATGGCTCATGTAAAATATATTTTTTTGTAAAATATAAAGGAAGTTGATCAAAAGACCATTCCAATGGATTTTGTAATTTGATCTTTATTTTATATTTTGCTACAATGATCCTCTAAATGTAGAGAATATTGTTCACAATTCTAAAATATTTTTAATTATTTTCTCTCTCTTGATATGCTTTTTCTCAGTTGCTTTTGTTTACCAGTATTTTTTATTTCATTTCAGTTTCTATCTTCCTCGAAGTGAAGCTGTTCCTCGTCAAGTCCATCGTAGCTGCTTTTGTGTTTCCAATCAAATACTCAGGAAAAAGAACAAGGACTTCTCCATTGTTGGTGAACCTGCCAATAAAAAAAAAAAAAAAAATTGTAGATTGCTCAAACTTTTATAGAGAAAAAATATTTGTTTGGGCTTTGAAGGAAAGGTGCGTATGTCTAGTAAAAATAAGATATGAAAATATTGCAAATTTATTGGTAGTTAAAAGAAATATTTGAAATGAATAAAAAAATATTAAAAAAAATATATTTAAATTATATAAAGAAAAAATAGATAAACTAATATATGATTTATTGTAAAAAAAAAAAAAAAAAAGAGTTTTGATGATATATTTTAAATGATAGGATAAAGAAACTATTATAAGTGCTCTAAGTCCCACGAGAACATAGGACCTAGTCCAAAAGGGATCTAATTGGTGGACAAAGAAAACCAACTCACCTCAATGGCAAGCAAACACACGGTTCATGCCAATTTAGCAAGAAGTGATTGAGGGGGCGAGCAATTATCGTATACCGTAGATGGCGAAAGAGGACAATGTTGAAGTAAAGGTGTGCAAACTTAGGCCTGGATATCAACTATGAGCTAGGACTTGCATAATCCCATATTTGAGGAAGTGGAATCCTCAAGATTTGAGACACTTCGTGTGTATCATTGAATGAACAAGACATAAAAAATGGAGCATGAAAAAGTTTGATGGCAATCATTATGCGATAAATTGTATCTCTTGGAGTGGTTCTCCTATGCAATTTTATCTAATCTAGTTGTCACTCACAATAACAGTAGAAAATCTAGACATCTCACATGACTGTCAGAGGGCAATGCTACAATGCCATCCAAGTTTGCTAACTTAGTTTGCCCAAATTGTATTTTTTTAAAAAATATATTTTTTAAACATTTATAAATATTTAAATCAAAAATACTAATACACTAATAGTTACTTTCTTAACTATTAAATAAAAAAAAATACATGAGCAGTCAAATTAAGGAGACAAATTTAGACGACATAGTATCATTTTCCTAAATCAAAACCACATTTATGAGTAATGTTAGATACAACTGTGAGTTGTGCAAGTGTCGTACACTATTTTAAAAAAGAGTAAGGTCTATTATTATTATTTTTTTATGTAAGTCTTATATTTATTATTTTTTAAAAAATAAGTATTTATGACTACAAATATAATTTCTCTAGACTATATCAAGAGAGCGTCTGATGAAGACTGCTTTGTTAATTTCAACCATATTTCTCACTTTTTATATATATTTGACTTTTAACGTCTAATTTCTAAAAAGTTTTGACATAGCTATATAAAAATTGAGTTTTACTATAGATCAACTATTGTTCACGGCTAATCTGTAGCAAACCTTACGTGCATCTCTTTTTTTCTTTTTCCTTTTCTTTTTCTTTTTTAAACAAAACGTTCGTACCCCTGCGTCCGCTCACCCCTCCCCCCTACCCGATTCCCTCTCTCAACTCACCCAGCCTCGTCGTGTGCCACCTGTAGTGCCACCGGTCACCACCATCGGTTCCCCCTCATGCCGACCACCTCCAGCCACCTTCAAGCCTCCACAGCAGCCCCCATGCACAACCCCCTCTCTCAACCCGAAATGAGTTCTCCTACAAGATTTTTCCACCTTAGCCCTCTATACGCCACCACCCACGACTTCCAGCTGTCACCTCGAACCTCCCCTAGCCACCATCAACCTACCCCAACCATCCATAGTCCCAATCTCCCCTACCCCCACCCTCACTCTCCCATAGGTTTCTCCACCCATTTGGCCTAGATCCGTTGCCCTCCAGCCACCGTGTCGCCTCCCTCTCGCCACCACTAACTTCATTGCACCTCCCTCAGCCCTCCATGCTCTGCCATGCCTCTCATTTAGTCTAGATGCGCGACGTGGAGGTGCGGGTGGGGGGAGAGGACGCGCAGGTGGTAGTGGGTGGGGGGTGTAGATGCGGGTGGGGGTGGGGGGTTGTAGACTGAACGCCGTGGTGGGAGAGAGCTCTACTTCGTAGATTTCAAATGGTGAAATATGAGAAGGGCATGCTTTTTGTTGCAGGGACAAATTAATCATTTTGCTAGGACGTGTGTTGGCTGCTGCAGAATAGTGAATACTCCTCAAATTTTTTCATAAAAAATATGAATAATGTTAGAGCCACACTTAAGGCTCCCGCTGGGCATTTAATGCGTTTTTTTTTTGTTCTTTTTATATAGATTTTTTTAATACTTTTAAATATTTTTAAAAAATAAAAAAATTCACAATATCATTAAAAAATATTTTAATCATGAAGTATTTTTTGATGATTTTTTTATTAGCTCTAGTGGGAAGACTAATTTTTTTTTTTTTTACTTTATGATTAATGAAGTATTTTTTAATGATGTTGTAAATTTTTTTTTATTTTTTAAAAATATTTAAAAGTGTTAAAAAATCTATTTTAAAAAAGAACAAAAAAAAAAACATGTAAAAGAGCCCAATGGTGGCTCTAGTATTATCTAAAAAATATATTTTACACACTCAAATAAAAATAAAAATAAAAATTTAAATGCTTTTAACCCTTTATAATATCTTATTAAATTTAGTTTAGTAATATTACAGATAATCATGTCTATGTAAATATTATATATATTTTTTAAAAAAATAAAATTTATTATTAAAAAGTTAATTTTTTTTATATAAATATCATCTTTATTCACTTTATTTTCTAAAGAAGTGCATATTCCTCCGAATATAATTTCAGCTGAAAAAAAAGATAATAATTCTCGAGATCTCAAACAATTATTACACAAATCTGAATTCTCTCGAATCCCAAATAATTATTCAGTGTCCGGTGATTGACCCTAGCGCTCAAAAGTCCACGAGACTACGCGAGTCGCGAGGTTTCTGAAAACACAGCTGCCAATTTAACAAATACCAAACCTCCACTCTCCTCCTTGACACGTACTACACACCGCCCAATCACAAAGCCCACAGTGTCCTCCTCACGTGGAACAGCGAAGAAGAATTTCACGCTTCGTATCGTGTGGCACGCGCAGCCACCTAAGCTGCTTATAGATCTCCGCCGACAATAGCGAAAGCACCCAAAAACCCATGCAGAAAGTGTTTGTGAAAATGACTGAAACAGAGAGAGAGAGAGAGAGAGGAATGACAATCGAAGAGTGTAATAAAGCGGGCCATGAACTGGCAATGGTCTGTTCCTTTATGTTGTGGTGCTGCTGCTGTTGTTGTTAGCTGTCTGGGGGTATAGAGTGTGATCGAAGCCATCGTTTTCCTAGCACGGAGGAAGCATTTTAAACAGTACCTTGTGCCCCTTTCTTACGTTTTAAGGACACTGATTCGTTCCCTAGATCTCTCTCAGCGGAGCTGTATGCCCGGGAAAAAGATTTTCTCTCTATTTCTCACTGCAAAAGCTCGTTGGTCTTTGAAGTGCTCCTCTGACTGGGTAATTTGAAGGTTAGAGATTGGTTTAGTTGAGGGGGAGGGAAAATGGACGGTGGAGATAGGACGGTCAGGTTGGGGGCCCTGAACATGAATCCCGATCGGGCCGGCTTAGACACGGGTCCGGATGTCTCGGTTTCGTCCCCCGTTACCAGGCAGAAGGCCGCAGCTGCCAAGCAGTTCATAGAGAATCATTACAAGAACCATCTTCAAGGACTGCAGGATCGTAAAGAAAGGTCCAGATTCTTTAATTTTTAATTTTTCCATTTGATATCTGATTTTTTCTTCAGGTTCAGAATTTTTTTGTTTATGCTCGTATTCTTGTTGTTTGATTAAATAGTTTTAGTTAACAATTTTTGAGAATGAGGTGAAAATATTGGCATTTTTAAGTGCTTCTTCCTTTGCCGTGTGTGGCTTGGCCGCATAGCTTTGGCATGTTTATGTTGGGCATATACTTCTACTACAGAATATTTGGATATGGATCGTTATATGTCTTTTAGTTTTTATTGAAGCTCTAGTCGGCAATTTGAGAAACAGGGACTTGTTGAAAGAGAATGAAAAAGTCATTACATTAGTTCTCCGTTTAGACTTTCGTTTCTCGCAGATGGAAATCAACGAATTAATAAAAAGGAACATGATTTGTGTACAACAAGCTCAATTATACTGGTCGGAATTTAGACCCATTTCATTTCTCAAAAAAGCACTAATGGCATAGAGATTTTCTTGTTATTAAAAAAGAAAGTAAGGGAACTGATCCGTGCTTGCTTTGTGTTGATTAAGATGGGTTTGGTTTCCAAACTCAGCTGCGCTCAGCTGAGTTCAATCTAATTTTAAATTGAGTCTAACATCTAAACACTTAGGCCTCGTTTGTTTTCGGAAAACATCTCATCTTATCTTATCTCATCTCAATTTCATCATTACACTTTTTTCAATTCCAATATAAAATAAAATAAACAATTCAACTTTTTCAAATTCATCTCATCTTCTCTCACATAATCATTACAACTTTCCCAAGTTTCAATACAAAATAAAATAAACAATTCAACTCAACTCAACTCATCTCATCTCATCTCTGAAAACAAACGAGGCCTTAATTCTCAAATTACTAAATTCATTCCAACTCAAAATCTTCTTACACGTGGGACCCACAACTTTTTTTAACTTAAAACATCTTTATAAGTGGGACCCACAACCTTTTTCAATTTTTCATAAAAAGTACTAAACTCATTTTAACATCCAAACACACTTTAAACTCAATTTAGATGGGTCCCACATAACACCCTTCAGTACTCAACTCACTACTATTTATAAAGAACTCAACTCAACTGAGTTCAGCTCAATATTCAAACGCAGCCTAAGGGTGACCATTGTTGACCCTTAGGCCCATTTTAATTTCTCATAATGAACTCAACTTACTACTATTCATAAAGAACTCAACTCAATTGAGTTCAGCTCAACATCTAAACGCAGCCTAAGGGTGGCCATTGTAGACCCTCTCTCTCTCTCTCTCTCTCTCCCTCCAAACTATCATTGGACAATTGCTTGTTTTTAATAATTTTTTTTCGTATTACCCTTTTGTAGACGTCGAGCACTTCAAAGGAAAGCACAAGAAGCTCAGGCATCAGTTGAGGAACAAGAGGAGATGCTGAGGAGTTTGGAGCGAAAAGAAACTGAATACATGAGGCTGCAACGACGTAAAGTTGGAATTGATGACTTTGAGCAATTAACTGTTATTGGTAAAGGTGCATTTGGTGAGGTATGTCAAAACATTATAAGATGGAAATTTCTGGCAGTTTCCTTTTTTTAACAAACTAGTATACTATATTGTGTAGTATACTTTTCAAGTACTACATTTTCATGGGATATGTTCGCCTTAAACCTGCATGTCTGTATATCATATAAAACTTACTAGTGTTTGGTCAGATTGATTCTTACCTCATTGGGGGCATATCACTTGTCACTTTGTGAAGGCCACTGTCATATCTTAGCATGAGTAATTTGCAGATATTAATTTTTTTTTATAAGTAATTGCAGATATTATTAAGATGCTTTTGACTCTATAAGTTCCCTTGGCCTAGATAGGAATAAATTACAGATGTAACTTCTTGTCATTGCCACACTAACACATTGTGAATCCAACAAATGCAGGTCAGGCTATGCCGTGCTAAAGATACAGGAGAGATTTTTGCTATGAAGAAATTGAAGAAATCAGAGATGCTTAGCCGTGGACAGGTAAAGTGATATTTAGCTAAGCTAAAGTTTTGAATATTGGTTTCTGTTTTATTTTTAGTTTTATGATTGATAAGTACTACTTTGTCTGATTTTCTCGTAAGTTTTGGAAGCCTTACTCTCACAAAATGTGCATTTTCTTTTCTTAACGTTACATCTGATATCATTTCATTGATCTTTTTGTATCTTTGTCAGCATGCCTAAACAGTCTGTCAGAATTAACCTTCAATGATGTGTGTGTGGGACTGGGTTAAGGGGGAGTGGTTAAATTCATTGCAACAAATTCAAAATGTCATATAAGAAAATTAATAAGTGAATGTTGACTTGTTCTACTAGGGGTGGGCAGCGGGGCCCCGCACCCCGCTGCACCGCCCCGCCCGCCCCGCCCCCGCCCAAGCGGGGCGGGGGAACCGGGCCGCCACCCCGGGGTGCGGGTGGCCCCGCCCCACACCCTGAAGAGAAACGGGGCGGGGGACGGAGGGGGCACGGCCCCGCTCCGGTTTTACCCCGCCCCGCCCCGCATACATATATATATATTATATATATATATATATTTATATTATATATTTAAAAAAAAAAAACTCCTTATTAATGAAACGGCGCCGTTTTGTCTATGGAGAAAACGGCGCCGTTTCACTAATAAGGGGTATAACCCCGGTTTACCCCCCCTCCCCTCACTCCTCTCGTCGTTCTCGAAGGCTCGAAGCTTCTCTCTCGCGCTCTCTCGCACTCTCTCGCACTCTGTCTCTGACTCTCTCGCCCTCGCGCTCTCTCAGACCTCAAGCTCCCTCTCTCGCACAATCGCACTCCTCTCTCTCTCTCACTCTCTCGCACTCTCTCTTTGGCGGCTCTCTTAGAGACTCAGACCTCAATCTCACCCTCTCGCACGACTGCGCCGAACTCCAAACTCCAAAGGTAAGAAGAAAAACTCTCAGTCTCTGACTCTCTCGCACTCTGTCTCTCGTTTCGATTTTATTTTTTATTTTTTAGTTTTGGATCGGAGATTGGAGGAAGGATGGGTTGAATCGGAGATGGAGGATGGGAATGATTGTGAAATTGTGTGCTGTGGATTCTGCTTGTGCATGTGTTTGACTGTGTGTGAAATTTTTTTAGGGGTTTCGGATTCAATCCGAAACCCTAATTTTGTTTAGGGGTTTCGGATTGAACCCCCAAATTGATTTGGGGGTTCAATCCGAAACCCTAATTTTTTTTAGGGGTTTCAATTGAAACCCCTTCAATTGAAGTTTAGGGGTTTCAATTGAAACCCCAATTTATTTAGGGGTTTCGGATTGAACCCCCAAATTGATTTGGGGGTTCAATCCGAAACCCTAATTTTTTTTAGGGGTTTCAATTGAAACCCCTTCAATTGAAGTTTAGGGGTTTCAATTGAAACCCCAATTTATTTAGGGGTATCGGATTGAACCCCCAAATTGATTTGGGGGTTCAATCCGAAACCCTAATTTTTTTAGGGGTTTCAATTGAAACCCCTTCAATTGAAGTTTAGGGGTTTCAATTGAAATCCCAATTTATTTAGGGGTATCGGATTGAACCCCCAAATTGATTTGGGGGTTCAATCCGAAACCCTAATTTTTTTTAGAGGTTTCAATTGAAACCCCTTCAATTGAAGTTTAGGGGTTTTAATTGAAACCCCAATTTATTTAGGGGTTTCGGATTGAACCCCCAAATTGATTTGGGGGTTCAATCCGAAACCCTAATTTTTTTTAGGGGTTTCAATTGAAACCCCTTCAATTGAAGTTTAAGGGTTTCAATTGAAACCCCAATTTATTTAGGGGTCTCGGATTGAACCCCCAAATTGATTTGGGGGTTCAATCCGAAACCCTAATTTTTTTAGGGGTTTCAATTGAAACCCCTTCAATTGAAGTTTAGGGGTTTCAATTGAAATCCCAATTTGTTTAGGGGTTTCGGATTGAACCCCCAAATTGATTTGGGGGTTCAATCCGATACCCCTAATTTTTTTTAGGGGTTTCAATTGAAACCCCTTCAATTGAAGTTTAGGGGTTTCAATTGAAATCCCAATTTATTTAGGGGTTTCGGATTGAACCCCCAAATTGATTTGGGGGTTCAATCCGAAACCCTAATTTTTTTAGGGGTTTCAATTGAAACCCCTTCAATTGAAGTTTAGGGGTTTCAATTGAAATCCCAATTTATTTAGGGGTTTCGGATTGAACCCCCAAATTGATTTGGGGGTTCAATCCGAAACCCCTAATTTTTTTTAGGGGTTTCAATTGAAACCCCTTCAATTGAAGTTTAGGGGTTTCAATTGAAATCCCAATTTATTTAGGGGTTTCGGATTGAACCCCCAAATTGATTTGGGGGTTCAATCCGAAACCCTAATTTTTTTTAGGGGTTTCAATTGAAACCCCTTCAATTGAAGTTTAGGGGTTTCAATTGAAACCCCAATTTATTTAGGGGTATCGGATTGAACCCCCAAATTGATTTGGGGTTTCAATTGAAACCCCAATTGATTTGTTGTGTTCGCTTTGCATTGTGCCTTATTTAATTTTTTTTAATTTTTTTGTGTTGAAAAATCAGGGATGTCTTCTCAAAGGGATTACAGTGACAGCTCTCTTACCCCTACTAGTATCCCTACTCCTGCCCCAGAATTGGCTCCTACTGAGCCAATTCCAACCCCTTCAAGTACACCTTGCCCCGCCCCCATCCCCCCACCGACACAGAGCAAGAAACCTGTGTCCATAGTTTGGTCTCACTTTACCAAGCTAGAGGATGGTGACCCCAATAACCCTCAAGCCAAATGTAATTATTGTGGGAAAATATATGGATGTCACTATAGGAAACACGGTACATCCCAGCTAAAGGTCCATTTAGAGGAACAATGCAAGAAGAGTCCAATATTAAGATCTTTATTGGAGAAGAATCAATCTAGACTAGAAGTTGGACTAAAAAAAATGGCGGATGGGAGTAGTGGTGGTCCAACGTTGAAGGGGTTTACGAAGTATAATCCCGATGAGTGTAGAAGGAAGGTAGCTCGTATGGTGATCATAGACGAGCTACCTTTTCAGTTTGTGGAAGGGAGAGGGTTTAAGGAACTGGTTGGAGAATTGGAACCTAGATTTTTGCTTCCTTCTCGCCACACTGTGGCAAAAGATATTAAAAAGATGTACAGAACAGCTAAAGATGTTTTGAGGGGCCAATTGGCGGGTATGGTAGTTTGCCTCACTACTGATACTTGGACTTCTGTCCAAAATTTCAATTACATGTCTTTGACTGCCCATTTTATTGATTCTGATTGGATTCTTCACAAAAAAATTATTAAATTTTGTCAAATAGTTGATCACAAGGGTGAGACTATTGGGAAGGCCTTGGAGGCCGCAATAAAGGAGTGGGGGTTGACACGGGTTTTGACAGTGTCTGTTGATAATGCCTCCTCTAATGATGTCGCCTTGGGATATTTGAAAACTTATCTTAGAGAGGCGAATAAAACATTTTTGGGTGGTGAATATGTGCATGTTAGATGTGCTGCACATATCTTGAATATAATTGTTACTGAGGGGTTGAAAGATGTTGATAACTCGGTTGCACGAGTTAGAATGGCTGTAAAATTTGTGAGGTCTTCTCCTTCTAGATTGGAGAAATTCAAGATTGCTGCGAAGAGTGTGGGCATAACATCGAAGAAGGGTCTTTGTACTGATGTTCCTACCAGATGGAACTCAACTTATTTGATGTTAGAGGCGGCCCAAGAATATAAGACAGCCTTTCAGTTATTGGGGGATGAAGACATTCAATATGTCAAATACTTTGATGAGCACGGGGGCTTAGGAAAGCCTAGTGATGATGATTGGGAGGTAGTTTCTACTTTTGTTGATTTTCTGGGGCTTTTTCATGATATCACATTGAAGTTATCTGGTTCCTTATACCCTACATCCCATGAGTTTTGTCAACAAATATGTAGGGTAAAAGAGGAATTAGACGACATGTGTAGGGGTTCCAATATAAGGATGAGGGGGATGGCATTGACTATGAGGGTCAAGTATGATAAGTATTGGGGAGATTTGAGCAGATTGAATATTTTGTTATATGTGGCTGTTATTCTTGATCCCCGCCTGAAAATTTCAGGCATGTTATATGGTTTGGGACTTGCGCACGATCAGGGATGGGCTGATCTTATTGGTGATATGGCCCGAGATACTCTTACTAAATTGTATGATGAGTTTAATACAATTAAGGGTGGTACTGGATCTACTACACCTACACCTACCCCAACGCCTCCTTCAGACACTGGGCCAGGAAAAAAGCGTAGATTATCGTGGACTAAGACCCTTGCACATAATCCCACACTAGTCCGTCAATCTACGGAGGTGGTTTCGGAGTTAGACAACTATTTGTCAGGGGATCTTATTCAAGATGATGACAATTTTGATATATTGGTATGGTGGAAGGCGGCAGCAAAGAAATATCCCATCCTTTCTGAGATAGCCCGTTGTATCTTGGCCATCCCTATTAGCACCGTTGCCTCAGAGTCAGCCTTTAGTACCGGAGGGCGCATATTGGATCCTTTCCGTAGTTCATTGTCTCCTTCGACTGTGGAGGCATTGATATGTACACAGAGTTGGACGATGGGAAAGGATATTTATGTTCCGGATGTTTTGGATTTTAAGGAGACTGACGAGGAGGAGGGTGGTGAGCAGTCTGGATCTGGACCACCTGGTAATTGTTGTTTTTATTTTAATATATTTTGATTTATTTATATTCATTTTGATTTTATCGGTATTAATTTTAGTGTTGTAACTTGTAGCATCACATGAGACTAGTCAGACGACATCTACCTCCGCTGCTTCATAAATATGTGCTCACTGCTCAAGGCTCAAATCTGAATTATCAATGATTTGTAATATTGATACAATGTCCATTCGACATTTATGTAACTATGTTTGTAATTTTGTAATTATTTAGCCTTTCAATTTTGTAATTTTGTAATAGCTTAATTATTATTATAATATTATTAGTTTCTTAGGTAGTAGACTAGTAGTATGCTACTAGTGTAAATTTGTATTTTTTTTTTATTCATGTTATTTTTTTAATATGATTTTTTATCTTTTTTATTTTTATTTTTATTTTTTTTTCTTCTTTCCATTTTAAACCTTTTATGGGCTCAAATGGGCCCAAAATGGCCCATTTGAATGGTTTCTGGGCCAAAAATAGCCCAGAAATCATTTATGGGCCAAAGGCCCAGTAGGGGGCGGGGGGGCGGGCGGACTGACCCCCCCACCCGCACCCCGCTGTGCGGGACGGGGTACCCCGCCCCCGCATGCCGGGGGCGGGGTACGGGGACGAAGTTCTCCCCCCGTCCCATGCGGGGGCGGGGGGCGGGGAGGGGGCTACCCCGCCCCGTATGGGGCGGGTAGCACCCCTATGTTCTACCAGATCAGTTGGTCAAGACCTCAGATGTCTCAAAAACTACAGTTCCAATAAAACCTCAAATATACTTGAAAAGGAGTTTACATTGAGCAATTTGATGAGATTAGTTACAAATCCACTATCTGATCCTTTTGTATGATATATGTCTAGAAATAAATACCTCTTGTATGCTCTTTGTGCAACAGGTTATGTATTAATTGCTGTACTTCCTTCCATAATTTTAGGTAGAGCATGTTCGATCTGAGAGGAACTTGCTTGCAGAGGTTGATAGTCGGTGCATTGTAAAACTGTTTTATTCTTTTCAAGATTCTGATTTCTTATACCTTATCATGGAGTATTTACCTGGTGGAGATATCATGACATTATTGATGAGAGAAGATATTCTTTCCGAAGATGTTTCACGCTTTTACATATCAGAGAGCATTCTCGCTATCCACTCAATTCATCAGCACAAATATATTCACAGGTATGATATTTACCGTTTTATGCTCTTTCTAAGGTCAGTATTTGTCATATACCACTAACCCTCGGGGTTGGCACAAGTGGTAAATGCCTTGGTCTTAGCGGTATGGTCCCTCTAGGTCTAAGGATCGAATCCTCTTGGGTGCAAACAATTCCTATGGCCATCAGACTGGGGGATTTTCCCCTTGAATTACCGAGGTGCATGAATCTTCTTGCCTAGGGCCTGTGCACCCCCGGGATTAGTCGGGACACTATTCTCGGACACCCGGTGCCAATAAAAAAAAACTATTTGTCATACACCACTTTATTAGATTTGTGCATGTATGCCTTAGAATGCAAGTGGAAATCATTGGTCGAGCTTCAATGTTATAGGGAATCTACAGGCTTATAAGGACATACAAAAAGATATGCTACATGTTAACAAACCCTTGCTAGGCTTAGTTTGCCCCGTACAAGCTTCACTTCAGAGCCTGAATATTGGTCAGGGATAGCTCAGTAGACTGTCGTTTTGTTACAAGTCATGCTAGGCTGAGACCATATCTGGCCTGAGACTCGCTCAGCAATTTGCCACCATATTCCTTGCAATTATACATTGCAATTTATCCTTTTAGCTACCATAAATATGAAACAAAAAGAAATCTAGATGTTAGTTTAACTTTTATCATATAGTTTGATATTTATTGTTCTAAATATGGTTTCAAGCTCATTTGGAATCAGGTATCTATCGTCCAAGATCAGCCTCTTGGTAATTTAAAGTTTTGATTATGCAATACTTGCTGTTGTCTTCTTTCCTTCTCGATCATGACTGACAGACCAAGTTGAGATAATAAAAAAAATTCATCAGGGGGCCTTTTGATGCTCATTAGGATTTTCCTAAGGTGATCTTTCCATTTTGTTATTGTCAAATCACCCAGTAATAGGTGACAACATCCTCTTTATGTTTTTATACCTGCCATCAGTTGTCTTGCTTTTCCCTTGGCTGAACACTAGAGTAGCACAAGAGAATAAAATCTTTTATGGAAGTAAAGCCTTTTTGCTCTTTCTCAACTGTTATGGATTTGAGTTGTAAATTGAGATGTAATTTTAGGTGTGTACTTTGTTACACATAAATACATGAATCTTATTTTCAGGTGAAACATTTACGCATAGGCTTACTCTGACAGTATACTGCTTGTAGGGACATAAAACCAGATAACCTGATTCTGGATAAAAATGGTCATTTGAAGCTTTCAGATTTTGGCTTGTGTAAGCCTCTGGATGATAAGTATTCAACAATATTACTGGAAGACAAGGGTTTTACCGCCCAGGAACCCACACCAGAAACTGAAGAACATTCTGGATGTGATAGAACACCTTGGATGATGCCGAAGGAACAATTACAACGGTGGAAACGTAATCGTCGTGCATTGGTATTTATCAGAATTCTCTCTCTCTCTTCTATGTTGAATTTGGTCTTCTATTTCATGGGAAATATCAAGCATCACATGCGGTCTTTAAAGCATACCATGTACAGATTCCATTTTTCTTTATGTCCTGCTTGAGCAATATTTCCACACATTTCATGTCATCAATCACAGCTATGTTCTTTAGGCTTATTCAACTGTTGGAACTCTTGATTATATGGCACCTGAGGTTTTGCTCAAGAAGGGGTATGGAATGGAGTGTGATTGGTGGTCACTGGGAGCAATCATGTATGAGATGCTTATTGGCTATCCCCCCTTCTGTTCTGAGGATCCAAGGGTCACATGCCGCAAGGTAATACTAATTTGTGGTTCATATCTCTTTTCACAAGTCTCCTTTATATTTTCTAATAGACAACAGTTTTGTATTGTACCAGATAATTAATTGGAAATCATGCTTGAAATTCCCTGTGGAACCAAAAATATCAGACGATGCTAAGGATCTGATATGTCATTTATTATGTGATGTGGAAACAAGATTGGGTACCCGAGGAGTGGAAGAAGTAAAGGTACTGCTATCCAAGAAAAAGCCAATGTTCTTAACATGTAACAGGTAGTTTAGAAAAATGATGGGTTGAAAAATAGTTTGATACTGGACATAAATCAGAAGGTCAAGTGCACATTTATAAAACACGCAGATCATGCAGTCATTCTTAACTTCTTAAAGTTTGCATCACATATTACTAGACTATTCCAAGATTCAACCAGCAAATTGTACTTCTATATTTGAATGGGTCGTTTTTCTCATATAAGTTAGTGTTTTCCAGGCACATCCATGGTTCAAATGCATTCAGTGGGACATGCTGTATGAAATGGAAGCTCCATATAAACCTACCGTTATTGGAGAATTAGATACACAGAATTTCGAGAAGTTCCCTGATGTGAGTACACTGAAATAGCTTCTTTGGTTTTTGTAGTCTTCTTTAGGACATCGTTGAGTTGAAACTTTAATAAGAGTAAAATGCACCAACACCCTTTGTGTCATGATGTTGTTCTATAGAGAACCCTTTGGGTTTTCCCTTTTTCCTAACTGCACCCCTTATGTTTCCTGAATGTTTGAGTGAGACCCTTGCATCCATATATTGGTAACAACTGTTATCATCATTTATTATAAACAGTTGAAATTATGCCACTTTAGAATATTTACCTTTTTTTGGCACCCTTGTAATATTATATATTATTGAAAAATGATTATAAAAAAAGAACATAAGAAAGAAAAGCAGAGAGTTAGAGAGAGAGGGCAGAGAGAATAAAGGGAAAAAGAGAGAACCAGTGACTGCTGCTGGCCTGCTGAGACAAGGAGCATAAGTACTCCCCAGTGACCAAGCTTGGCTTCTTCGTGAAGGCTGCTACTACCACTCTCTTCTATCAATGAGCACTGGATTATCAACCAGCTTAACCATGATCTCTTTGATTGAAAATTTTCCAGTGGATATGCTTATAAAAAAATCTCACTAAATATGGAAGCTCTATAAATAAAATCTCTATTTCAATTTTAGTAGTTAATAATTGGTAGAGAAAGAGGATGTGAGATGAATTTGTTGGTGCAGAACTTGTGATATTTACACCTATTGCCAATATTTTGGTGGAAGGATTTGATTAGAAAAATAGGAACCACAAGGGATGCGATTATAAAAATTGAAAGCCTACCTGAACGACTAGATGGAAGACCACCAAACCATAACTGGTATTGGGGCATCTTAACCAAATAGAAATGCGTGATAATCCTCTGAAACTAAAGAAAATCCTTGGTTCCACCTTTTTGGCTCCAGAACATGGATCCTGTGCATATTTGCAGTATTCAAGGAAAAATGTTTGTTGAACCAGCAACGTTATTTATCAGTCCTAAATGTTTCCTAAGTGTCTTCCCCTTGTTCTTGTTTCACTTCCATTTTAAATGGTGTGCCATTTGTTTTCATTGAATGTGGCCTGACCATCTCAACCCTCCATTCACAGTGGTTAAAATTCTATAGAGGTGGAAGTTCCTTTCTCATTTTCTCTTCAGATTTTACAATTTCTCTGAAAAAAGAAAGAAAACAGGTTCTGATGATACTTCTCATTCTGTTTTCTAATAGGTAGAAGGTCCGCCATCCACAATACCAACAGTGGGACCCTGGCGGAAGGTACTGACTCTATGCTTTCTCCATTAATGGAAATGTGTACTTAAGGTTTCTCATAAATCTAAGCAATTAGTCTTTCTAGAAATTTTTTGTATTAAAAATTTGTTAGTGTTATCTTTAGATGAGCTGCTAAACACTGGAGTTGAATATATCATACAATTTGCATATTTTTGACATTTTTCTTTTGTAACAGATAGTTGTTATTTACCTGCCCAAAAGGGAAAAAAAAGAAGCCAGTTGTCATTCAAGTTCTCATTTCCGTGAACTATCTAATGACTATCATACACAACTGGACCGCTTACTAAGCAGAGTTTCTAATTATGTTTTCTTTTACAATTATATGGAACTTGGAGATTGGTCATTTTGAAAGAAACTTAAAAAAATAACTTAGATATATATTTTCGTTTGGAGATGTTAGGATTTGGGGTATTTTTTCTTACAACTGATATTTAATCGTAAAATTTCAACAATCATAAGAACGGTAGTTGTGAAATTGTAATTGGATAGTTGTTCCTTTTTTCTTTGTGTTGGGTGATATATGAATATCTCAAAGCCCCATTAATTTACTTCTCATCTTCCTATATTGTTCTGATAGATTTGTCTTATTTCTTCAGTTATTTATAGTGATCAATGTCCTTGCAAAATATCAGCTTTCACATGACATTTGACACTATAAATCCTCAACTAGGTTTTTCTCATTTGGTATTGCAGATGTTGACATCAAAAGATACAAACTTCATAGGATTTACTTTCAAGAAGTCAGATGTCCTTAAATCACTTGAAAGTTCAGGTACGTTGCCGTTGTCATTTGTTAGCTTCTCCTCCCAAAAGATTGTATTTTATGTAATCCTTTATTACTTTCAATTTCTGATCATTTGGTTATATTATCCAAAATTTTGACTACGAATGAAGCATGTTGGTCCAACTTAAATGTGAAAATACTTAAAAGGAGCTATTGACAACCTGTTGAATAGGTGAACTTTGGCGATGTAGAATCATATTACATCGGATACACCATTATGAATGTAATAGTTCAATTTTTTTTTGGCAAGTAATGAATGTAGTAGTTCATTAGCTGGTACCAATTGATATTTGTGAGTATCTACCCTCCCTTAAGTATTTATTACATATCAGGAAAAATAGATCTATCATCCTTTAAGTACTTCATGAATAGTATGTCCTCTTTGGGTTCATGGATTTTCCTTGAAGAACCTTGCAGTTTTTATTTCTTACACAGAAAGACCTTGCAGGATTTACAAATATTAAGTGCGTTGGACATGAACACGATTAGCTTAAAAGCCCACCTTTTGGCACTATGTATACAATATTTTTTTTCTCCCCCTTTTTTCTGATTGATAAGATGAATAATAAATCTGGTTAGTTTCATTTTGTTCGGAAGCTCAAAAATATTAATTACTTAATAAATTAAGCTGATCTCTGTTTAACTCAAATCCTTTTAATGTTATTATGTTCCAGTTGATGTACTGGGCATTGCATTTCTGTACGTTCCGTGATACTTATAAATAGTGGAGCCAAGCTCATCAATTTAGATGTGGATTGCAGGTACAGATATGGGATCAAATGGACCGTCAAAGGCCCCATCACTCATTTCCTTGTTAGGTATGATTACTATTCATTTTTGCTCTGTTTGATATAAGGTAACGTAGAAAATACCTATACCTTATTTGTTCATATCAGATTATATTCCACAATTAGTAATTGCAACCTATCAACATGGCATCAGATTCTGATTGCCCTTCTGCCTTTTCTCATGATGGAGCAGAACAAAAACTCATATCATATACTAGACATCCTAGAACGTCATTTACTGGGTGGGGTTTCATGTACTATTCTAGTGTTACAGGTGTCTTGTTTAACAGCATAAGTTATCTACATAAATCTTCATAATTCTTGGTTTTGTTGATTTCTAGCAAGCATATAGATTGTTAGGTGGCTTAATTATCATTTCTGATTTTTCTTTCTCTACTCCTTGTAGGTCGTATTGACTTGCAAGGAACTGTAATCCCAGAGGAGGAGCAGAAGCAGGAAAACTGAGTTTATTAAACGTTGTTTTGTCCTGCTTCACAAGAGTTAGGTATTATTATTTTCTTTACAAACAAACATAGAAGATCAAGCTACCACACAAGACAGGTTTTGGTTTAGAATAGCCGTGTGAAAACATGAATAAGGTCATGATCTTGAGCACAATTCTTTGGATCTCCCAGCAGATGTCTTAATGAATAAGTAATACTGTAAAGCCAATTTCAATTCTAAATGTCTCGCTCAAGAAACAAGAAACTAAAGGGTAGTTTAAATTTTTCTCAGTATACCCAATGTAACATAGGATCAGCTCATTCAGTTTTGTCTGTGAAAGTGGATATATGTTTGCAAGTTATACTATTCTTTCAATGAATGCTTTGGAGATTGGTTTGGGATTAAAGAAGTCTATCTGGTTGAATATTCATGTACAATGGTGTGACTTTAAGTCTTTATGACTGATATCTTTATAAACATTCCTGATCTTTTGTAGCAGTTCACTAATTAAGTGGCCATCTTGACATTCATGTAGCTTTATTCTGCCAAGATATTTCAATGTTTAGTGTTCAATTTGTCTCTTCAATAGCTTTATTCATGTTTAAAAAGAAGATCACATCATTGGACCTTTTCGTCGGCAAGTGTATAGAGGCAAAAGTTGTGTTCATAAGGTAGGGTTTGTTTCTACTGGTAGATTTAGTTGAACGTTTAGAAATTATATTTTACACCCCTCTTATGATAGCTATTACCTTATACTACCATTTTTTTAAAAAGATTTGCATTAAAAAATATCAAAATGGTAATTTACTTTGAATTGCAAAATCTTATAAATTTATGCAATCGGTTTAGATAAAGTAGTACTGTCATAATGTTCAGATTTAAATATAGGGGAAAATTATAATAATTTGGTAGTTTATTGTGTCTTCTGATAGTTTCGAGTGCATATTTTAGAAGTGGTAGTTGGTAGTACAAAATGTAATGTTTTTTAAGAAAAATTCATTTTGTACCCTTGCATTAAACTATCAAAACTGTCATATTGCATCTTTCAGCTACAAAGATTAATATTTTGCATTCTCATTCAAATTTTGACCATTAAGATGTATGAAAATTAAGTAATGGGACGAAACTTTTATGGTCAAATTTAATAGAAGGTGTAAAGAAACATTTTTAATAATTGGAGGGTGCAATGCATCAGTTTTAATAGTTCGAAACACAAGGTATAAAACTCCTAATTTACTTATAAAAAAAAAAAAGGTATAAAACTCCTAATTTGAGAGTACATAAATGTATTTATTTGTCTTTCTTTTATGTCTTACATTTCTTTCAGGTGATTGCATGCATGTAAGTAATCATACATACATTGGATTCTTTGACTATATATCATTTAGGGTGTTGGATGGTCAGTGCTAGTGATAAAGTTGACGAGATCCAACCCATTAGAAATTTATAACTAATAATAGGGGAAGAGATAAAGCCAAGAGATAAGAAAAAAAGAGATAAGGCAAGTTGAGTCAGACTCGTAGACTCAATCACTCCAAGGAAGAAAAGAGACATCTATAAAAGGATGAGATTTCTACAAATCTAAGGGGACTCTGGACGACTCCATTACACACAAGACACCTTAAATCTCCTCTCCTTAGAATGATGACATCTCTTTCAACCTTCAAATCTTCTAATTTTCTTCACAGCAATAAGAGACATGCAAAGCCATGAGAGACTGTAAACTTACACTCTATTGACACTTACCCGGTGGTAGCCTTTTTCTTTTTGGCGACTTCACTCATCTATTAGTATTCAATGACTTAACACTATGCTTATACATAACACTAAGGCATTTTAATTCGGCCTATAGGTTGAATTTTTTTTTTTTGGGATATAGAAAAGTTGAATTAATTTGTGTGCTTTATTTAGAAGTTTGAAAAAGTTGTAATGATTAGGTAATATTAGATGAAAAAGTTCAAAATTTAAAATTAAAAAATTAAAAATTAAAAAGTATTTGCAATTAAATGGTATTTGAATGTTGAAATGAGATGAGTTGAGACCATCTTTAAAACCAAATGGAGCCTGAGTAGACGTGGAAATATCCTACAATCTCAACCCTTTGGTCAACTCGTTTGGGAGACAGCAAGACAGTTTGTCATGTATTGAAACATTGTTTGTTGAAGAATTATGTATGCATAGGGACTGCATGCGCACATCAAAAAATGAATCATTTCATCCTAAATGAAACAATTCGTTTAATTGCTTAAAGGGAATTCGAATAAGAATTATGAAACACATTCTCCTTTCTCCCTTAGCAATCAAAACTTCAACCCCTTGCCCCTCTCTACCGATTGAGCTTCGGCCATCACATGCTGTTGATCTATAAGCTTCGGCCATCATATGCTGCTGAGCTTTGTTCATCCCTTCTTCCCAAGCCCTAACTTCATCCCCTTCTTGCAAGTGACTGAGACACCCATTCTAAAATCTCCCTAATCCCCCTTCCTCCCGAGTTTGTTCGTCCCCTTTCTTTTAAGCCTTAACTTCATCCCCTTCGTGCGATAGTCCCCTTCTGTCTGAGCCCTAAGTGAGTCTCAATTGTGCTGAAAGTTTTTAGATTGTTTTTAAATTGTTTTTTTACAATGCCGTGTATGAGGTTGGTTTTACTTCTAGTAGTTACTGAATATTTCTGTGTTTTTGATTGATAGCTATAGCTGAGAGTTTTTCTCTCGAATTTTATATTTTTTTTGTTGATTTTGGTACAATTTCTTCATAATAATCTTTAGTTCATGTTTTTGGATGTTGATAGTCGTAGTTGAGACTATATGTTGATAATTTATAGCTTTTTATGAATACTTCAGAACTAGATGTTGTTAATTTATTTAAGAGATATATGTTACTAATTTATGTAAGAGCTGTATGTTGGTAATTTAATTCAGGGATTGCTAATTTATAGCTTCCCGTTAAGCTTTTGTCCAAGTTAACTGTTTTGACAATACACATGATTAGATCATACAAAGTTACATAGTAATAAGATTGTTAATTTACAAGTTGTTATTTTGCCCCCTTGCATTCTCAAATTTATTTGTTATTGATAGTCTCAATGCATTTTGAGGTTACTCTTGTACATGCCAGTGAGACATCCTCAAAGAAGATATTGTATCCATTTTCTGGCCCTCATTTGAAACAACAGTGTGTAGGACATTAATTTCCTAACAACAACTTGGATGTTGGGTGCTTGATGAGATGAAACTTGTTTGTCTGGCTTTTTTTTTTTATTTGAAATAAACCTGATCTCATTAATTAGTTAAAAGGATTACAAAGACTCAGGAAGTCACATGTGACTTGTTTGTCTGGCTTAATCTGACAACATATTGGATGTTGGGTGCTTTATGAGATGAAGCTTTTTTGTCAGCCTTTATTTTTGAATTTGTCAAAATGTCTGCCTTTATTTTCTAAAAGAGTTTGGAGAAGCATATGATTTTTCACTTTTTATTCTTTCATCATTATATTACCACCATTATATTACCTTCTAGCCTATAAATTAATACATATATTCTTGAGTAGATTAATTGTAACATATGTTTACTCACTCAATTTGTTGGTTGTCAGATGGTCTCTATAGACCAACTAGGATAGTGTTCACAATAAAACTTGATTCTTTTTGGGATTCCTTTTGTTGGAGAGTTACCAGGCAGTAGATGAGACCGTTTTGTAGGAAGGGCTTAATGCTTACCATTACTTGTTTGAAGGGTATTTGTGTTGCTGACTTGAGATGTCTTCATCCTTATCACCTTCATCATCTTCTTTGGTTGATCGTTGTTTGAAATGCTCCAAAATATTTATGCGGGTTGATAGCATGTCTCAAATTTGCGAAAACATCAAGAAATTCAGGATGACCTTTTTTTGCTCGGCCAAAGTACAATAAAAAGGTTATTACTAACAACTATTCTGGGTGTACTTTTAATTTCCTATATTGTTGAAGTAATCTCTCAATTTCCTACAATGATTTTTACAAGTTGTTTGTTGTAGAGAAAACCATACTACAACTAATTTTTATGGAAAATTTTGAAGAATACAATGAAGGTCCAATTGTTAGGGAAAGAGAACTCCAACGGAGAGAGAGAGAACTCCAGCATGCAAAGGAACAGATCTAGAAAAGAGATGAAAGCATCCAAAAGAGAGTGTTGGTTCTTCTTAATGATTAGGAAGAGCTTGAAAGTCAGGTTAAAGAAATTTGTCATGCACGCATGCTACTTTGGGTGTATTGGAGATTTTTAATTTTATTCTAATGTTGGTTGCTAGGATCAAGATCAAAGGAAGATTAATTTTGTGTTAGGGACTTCTTTGTATATTGTTAATAAGGGGTTAAGTTTGTTAGCATTTTGGTGTAGTTAGATTGGTCACTTGTAAAGTTTACATTATAATATGTAGTGTTGTCAACATGTAATATGCAGTTTACGTGCCCAAATGTACCAGACTTATGATCATTCAATATAACATACTTTTCAACAAATCCTATACTTTTTTTATTTACATAGCATTACATCTTTAAAATAAAAGATTGTAGTCAATCATCTCCATTAAAATAAAAAACTGCCAATAGTAAGATTATGCAATATGCAAAATAGCTATTACGCAAAATAACTTCACAATCTTTATTAAAAAGTATAACTGCGCATTATAGTCATACAATTCATCCATTGATTTGAAAATACATCATCAAATAAATCATTGTAGCAAATATGTCAATGATCATAAGTAACCAATCTCCAAAACTCAGCAACCATGAACAACCAGATTCCAAACCATCAACAACCCCAACACCTCAAAGATTGAGCAAGCTTGGCTCTTATATAGCACCAGAAGCAAGACCATTCCCAACTATTTGTGCAACAACATTTGTAAGCTTTTTTTCTAATAACAGCAACAACAAAACTATCCCAACTGTTTGTGTAGCAACATTTTTTTGAAATTTTTTTTTTTTTGCCAATAGAAGCAGTAAGACAATCCATACTAGACATTGTGCAACAACTTTTTTTTGGGTATAGCAGCAACAAAACCGATTCAACAATTGTTAAGAGAGGCATGATGTTGAGGATCCATCTGTATCCGAGTAAAATAATATATAAAAATCACAACTAGAGTTTTGTTAACCCAACTAAAAATCACAACTACAGTTATATACAAATCACAACTAACACTTTGTTAACCCAACTAAAAATCACAAATACAAATATCTAAAAATCCCAACAAACACTTTGTTAACCCAACTACTGCATACCTATGTAGTAAAACTTTGTTGTGTGTCAGACGGTATCTCCTCATCTATTGTTATTATAGTGCCACTCGTATAGTTGTTATCTTCCATTTGTTTCCTTACCCAACATTTGAATACATACATAAATTAAAAACCAAATTCAAAAAACAACTTCACATAAATGGAACACAAATGAAATAAAAATGAAATAGATTTATCCTCTTTCTATTGCCACTGGTCTTGGACTGGTTACTTTTAGTTTGTCGCTTCCTTATAACCTTTTCTATTGTAGGTGCTTTCCTCTTTAATGAGGATCTCTCTTTGCCTTTAACAATGCGATGACTCAAAACATTTTTTGAACTTCTAATTTCAACATTTTTACCCTCTATACTAGTATTTGCAAGTGCAGGCTGAGGCTTCATTTTTGTGTATATCAAATTCATTGTCTGTAACTTTTTCGTCATATTTGTTGCATTATCATCACTTTCTACTACATTTGTAGCGACTTCATAGCATAGCTTAATCAACATAGAGTACCTTCTAGCAACTGGTTTAACACTCAAATCATCATAATTGTTTCGAACAAGAGTATACCTACGTTTAATGGCCTTCATCCATCTGTCCGTAATGTACTTTGAAGGCAACAATTAGACATTCAACATTGAGAAAATAGCAAGAATGTGTTTATATAAAATGTCTCTCATTTAAAATAGCCCACACATACACTTCGCCTCATACTCATTTTTATTGAAGTATACCTGATATGTAACCCACTTGATGCACTCCTCGACTTGTAATTGGTCATTAACTTGATATTGAAACCACCTTTTTTGTATCGATGAGAATACAATGAGAATAGATAATTTCTAGGACTTGAGACTGTACTTCCTTAAACTTAGGTCAATATACAATTTTAAAATTTCTTCTCCACTGATAAATGGGTTATACATGGAATTGTGCAGTTGAATGAGTGAAAGTCTGTTGCCATCTCATTCTCTAATTTCTTCCTCAGTGCATTGTTACATTGATCAATGAACTCTTTTAACGTGGTCCCTAAATGCACAAAACCATAAAAAAAGCATTCATGCTCTCACTTATCTGAGTTGTGCTCATTCCAGTCTAAAATATATTTTTAGATATACAAGAATCCAATACATTTGCTTACTATACAGACGTTGAAGCCATACATGCTCGTGCAGATTGTAAGTATCAAGAAAAACCTCTCAAGACTTCTGAAACTTTTCCGGAGTCTAACAATCACAAACACATTTATGCAATGTAGTCTTCAAACCATTGTTATATTCAGAATGTGAACTTAACATCTCTAGTTATTTTTGTATTATGTGCCACAAACAATATCTATGCTGAGTGTTTGGAATAACTATTGTAATAACATTTTCCATGGCCTTATCTTGATCAGTGATGATAGCTTTTGGAGCTCTCCCATTCATGCATTTCAACCAAGTTTCAAATAACCAAACAAAATTTTCAGTATTTTCACTTGATACCAAACCTGTTTCCAACACTGTTGACTGTCTATGATGGTTAACACCGAAAAAAGAGGCGAATGACATACTATATCAATTTGTTAGGTATGTTGTATCAAATGTCACATCTCTAAAAAATCTATATATTGCTCTAATATGTGGAACAAATTTTTTTTGTAATATTTCATCGTCTTCTAAATCCATCAATGAGTAAAAAAAGCTATCATTCTTATACTGCATTCTCTCAAAATACCCACAAAGTGCATCAATACCTCCTTTGCCTGCGTTGTCGTTAATGTCTAGTTACCTCTTGATGAAATCATTAATAGCTCGATTACATCTAAAAAATCTTGCCTTTTTTGGACTAAAACCATAATTTGTGTACATTCTTAACAGAAGTTATGCGCAAGAACCCATCACCCAATATTACATTAATTTTTGCCTTACAATCAGTATTCGTTGTCGGACGTGGTTTAACGAGATTAATAGTACGATTTCTTACCTTACCACCATGAAAACAACCAAGTATTGCATATATAATACTCCCTTTATGTTTCCTTTTATTTCGTTGTGTCATTATGTCAAAGCCAGTATGTTTCCCATATTTTTTATAGTACTCAATGAGTTTCTACTCGGTTTTAAAATATATCTCATTCGTTGGCTATTAAACCTCCTCCCCATCATTCCCTGGCATTGGTTTTAACACCTCTTCATCAGCATTAGAGCTTTGCGTTGGCTCTAAAATCTCCTTATCAGCATCCCCTGGTGTTGGCTCTAATATCTCCTCATCAGCATTCTCCTGTATTGACTCTAATAATGGTACTTTCTCATCAGTATTCCTAGCATACTGGTACTCTACATTTTTCTCTCACATTTGGAGTATTCGGATAAGTACTGTTGTAAAAAAAAAAAATTTGATCGCCTAATGGATGAGATGACTTCAGCCACATCATTCATTTGATTACTTGAACATCCCGAATAGGGAATTAGCGGTCCAAAATAACCTAGAACATTCCTTCAAGAATAAAAAATTTGATAAATAAACTTATCACCTCGTTTCTACATAAATAAGGGTTGGCATTTGTACATGAACCCAACGACAGAAAATATGTAGGTGGCATAGTTCCATGGTAACTATGCATATAGCAATATGCTGACCAATCTAGATATAATGGTTTTGATATTTCTTGAAATAAAATCAACAACTTATTTATAACAAAATTATAAATGAAACCACAACATGGTTGCTGGATAGGATGAAGAATACTTGAGTACATGTAGCAGTGTTGGCAAGCATTGCAGCAGTGTTAGTAAGTCTTGGATATGTGCTTTCTTCCCCTTCCCCCATCTAGTTTTTATTATCCCTCTTTATTATGTGAAAATGTATTCCTAATGAATCAATGACTTTAGAGATCATTTCCCAAATATATTTTAATATTCACTTGAATTCAAAGTCTACCAATGTGTGGAATGTGACCATGAAGAAAATTTTTACGATAAAAACTATACAACTTTTTCAAAGGTGATCAATACTCAAGATTTAACAAGTTTGGTTATGTCAACTTTTGCTATTTTTTTTCCATCCAAACATCCACGTTCCTATTCATAACAAAAAACATTTGTAGGTTCTAGTTCTTCCATACACAGTCTCTTTGTAATAATAAAGAAGAGCAAAAGTTGATGTGGGATCAAATCACCATAGAAAAAATGTTGGAAAAGAGAGAAAAGTAGGTATTGAAAATGAAAATTACAAAATATCTATCTAATTGCATATGCATAAATATTGAAATGAGATTGTAGATCATGTCATGGGAATAAAATGTCGTTAAGATCAAAGAAAAAGTTAAGAAGAATATGTAAATTAGTTCTCGTATTGGAACAAATAAATTTACCATGCCTGGTTCGATTATATCCTATGTATATAAATCTGCCAAACTTAAATATGTGCAAAAAATGAAAAAAAAAAAAAACAAAGGTTCTATTGTTTTACATGGTTAATGGCCAACGGTGGTGGAGGAGAAGATCACTTCAACGCTAGCGGATGAAGCTTGAATCAAAGAGAGCCTGGAAGAAATACGAAACAAAAGTTTGCAAAGTGATACATTGTTTAACAAATGCATGAGGAAGCCAGTGGTGGAGGAGGCAGATGGTGATGGAGGTGGCCGGTGGTGGAGGAGGACAGAGATCGAAAAGGGAAAGAGAATCGCTAGAAAGAGTTGTGTTGAAGAGAATCACTAGAGAGAGTTGAACAAAAAGAATCATTAGAGAGAAGGAATGATGGACTTCAGGGGCATTTATGTCATTTAACCAGAATTGTAGTGAAAATTACAAAATAGTCCAGTTCATGCGCATGCAGTCCCTAAATGGGGATTGTACGTAGATAGACTCTTGTTTGGTACATCCCACCTCTTCCTCTTGTATTTTAATTTTCTTTAATGAATATTTGTTTATAAAAAACCAAATAAAAGCTAATGGGAATTCAACACCATACACTAAAAAAAAGTTGAGTTTTGCTCTGGAAATTTGGGAAGCAGTTACTCAAGGAAACCGTCTCTTTCTTGGGGCTCTAAAGTGAGAGGAAACGTTTTGTCAATATCTTTCTCTTTTACATTATCTTGAGGGATATTGTACACTTTTGGACAAGCTTTTTCTCAACTACGAGTGGATAAACAATAAATATTCTAGTAATGGTTGATGATTTATCCTATTTGTGTGGTAATTTATCGTTGACGGAGGAGGAGCGAAATGGTCTGGTTATTCCTGATGGGGCGATTGGGGATACTTTATCTAAAGGAGACTATTTTTTGTTTGGTAAATTATTCACTGATAGAGTTATTTATAAGAATAGTATTCAGACTACCATGTGTAAAGTATAGCACTTTCAGGCGATGTGTCTTTTACTGTTGTTGGCTCCAATCTCTTTTTTATTGAATTTTCTAATGCCAATGAATGTGATAAGGTTATATTAGGTCGTCCATGGCTGTTTGAAAAAATTTTATTTAGTATTTAGGCTTTTGAAGGTTTTGTTTCTCCGAAAGATGTTGACTTTAATCTAGTTCTTTTTTGGATCCAACTTCACAATTTACCTTTGGGTTGCATGAATCAAACTATTGGAGAGCAAATTAGATCAATGGTTGGGATTGTACAATAGATTAATGCCAATGAAAGTGGTATTGGATGGGATAAGATTCTGCAGTATAAAGTCATTTTAAATGTAACACAACCTTTATCTCGGAGCCAAATTGTGATCATACAAAGAATTTCTATTTGGATTACCTTTCAATATGAACAGTTACCACAAATTTGTTTTCAGTGTGGAGTTATTCATCATGCAGGAAAAGGCTGTAATAGTGCCAATTTGAATACTTTATATGGTAGTAATTCCAAGAATCAGTATGGGGCATGGATGATGGCCTCTAATCAAGGTCCCTATGTGGTGGCTGGAAGTACAACCATTTTAAAGGCTTCTAAAGAGAACCAATGTGCAGAGTCTAGTGATAAGGTGGCTAATAATGTGGTAGTGAACTCCTCTGTGTTGAAGATTGATTTTTCCCAAACTATCACTGGTAGGTTGAGTGGATGTTCTGGTGCACTATTGGTATCTAGTGATAAGAATATGTCTTTGGCTGGAAAATTTGTGGTTGAACCAACGCAAAAACATTCTCTAGTTATTATTTTATCTCCTCTTACTGATGAGTCTGATATGGAAGCAAATAAATCTAATCTTACTCCTTGTGATAGTTTCACATTGCAGGATACTAATAAAAAATGGAAGCATTAGGTAAGGATCTCCCCACATCAAGGTTCTAAAGTAAACCCACAATTTATGTTGCCTACTAAGAGAAAGAACAAGTCCTCTATTAATCTATCTTCAAATAGTGCTACTATTCCCAAATGATTTATTAAAAAATCGTGTGTTAAGAAGTCAGGTACTTCTAATCCCTCTCTTACTTTGGCGGAGGCTGGATCCCAACCTCGCTGTTAGAAATGAATCTTCTAAGTTAGAACTATCAAGGGCTTGCCAACTCTCAAACAGTTCGTAACTTTTGCCATTTGGCAAAGATTTATAAGTCAAAATTGGTGTTTTTGATAGAAACTTTGGTAGTCGTATTCAACCACTGAAATGGAAGTTGGGATATAATAATTTGCTGACCGTTGATAGTGTGGGGAATGGTGGTGGTTTAGCATTATTTTGGGACGATATTGTTGATGTTAATCTGATTAATTATTCTCTAAGACACATTCATGTTCCGAGTTGCACATCATAACAATAGCCCTAGTGGTTTTTTACATGTTTTTATGGTCATCCTATTGCTAATAATAGAACGGAGAGTAAGAACTTACTAAGACTTTTCAGTCAAGCATCTTTGCCCCTTGGATTGTCATGGGTGATTTAATAAAACCTTGTATTTCTCTGAGAAGCAATGTAACGCCCCAATGGAAGGCCTAAACCACATGGTTATACTCCAAAAAGACTAGTTAATGATATAATTGGAGTCCTATTGGAACCTTATAAAGAGCAAGAACTTCTCATTCTCAAGCAATGTGGGATCACATACATCACTCTTTATTATATGAGGTGTCACAAGTAAGGTGGTGCTAGAAGACTTATGAAATAGATTGTAGATTTTCAGCAGTCCTTAATGAATAGTGGTTTGTGTGATATGGGTTATCAGGGATCTAAATTTACATGGTGCAATAATAGAATGGATGATAATTTTACCTTGGAAAGGTTAAATAGAAGCCTTGCTAATAAGGAGTGACTTAAATCTTTTGGAAGATCTCTTGCACAGACTACTAAAATCTTGTTAAGATCATGCTCCTATTTTATGCACTTTCTTAGGTCACAGTCAGGCTTCTCCTTTTAGAAGGAAATGATGGAGATTTGAAACTAGTTGGAATATGAATTTTGATTGCAAGGAAGTTATTAAACATGTTTGGGATACTAGTATATCATCTTTTAATAAGATGATAGATCTTAAGAGGCTAATGCAAAACTATTGTGTAGCTTTGCAAGGGTGTAGTAAAAATAGAGTGGTTAATGAAAGGAAAGAATTGTAGCAGATAGAAGAAAGGATGGAGGCTCTTCAGAATGATTGTTCTAAGGAATCTTGGGCGGAATTCAGGGTATTGCAGTTAGAGAGGAACTTATTATTGGAGAAGGATAATATAAGGTGAAAATAGACGGTCAAAGTTAATTGGCTCAAATTTAGGGATATAACCACAAAGTTTTATCATTCATGTGTTAACCAGAGAAGAATGCTTAATTTTATTAAGGAAATTGAATTAAAATCTGGGAGGGTTTTGCAAGAGAATAAGGACATCAAAGCTGCTTTTACTCAATATTTTTGTAATCTTTTTACTTCATCAAATCTTGAGGGTGCTTCTGCTTGTTTATCAACTTTGGAAGAGAAGATGAAGATGACAACTGATATGAATTCTATGTTACTCAAGCCTTTCATAGAGAATGATGTAAAACAGGCTCTTTTTTAAATGTTCCCTTACAAATCACCAGGTTTGGATGCTTATTCTACTTCTTTTTTTCAAACTCATTGGGAAACTGTTGGAGCTAAGGTGTGTAATATGGTGCTGGAACTTTTGAGCTGTGGTACTTCTCTAACTTTTATTAATCAAACTTTTATTACCCTTATTCCTATGCTTAAAAACCCAACTAAATTGACAGATCTTCGCCCTATCAGTTTGTGTCATGTAGTCTATAAAATAATATCCAAAGTCTTAGCCAATAGACTTTAAATTATACTTCCACAGATTGTTTCTACTCATCAGAGTGCTTTCATTCCTAGTCATTTAATTATTAATAATGTGTTGGTGGCCTATAAAACAATGCATACTATGAATTCTGTTTTAAAAGGGAAAGAGTGGTTTATGGCTGTGGTATAAGTAAGGCTTATGATAGGGTTGTACGTAGTTTTCTTAAGCTATTTATGGAAAAATTGGGCTTTGGGCAGAGATGGGTAAGTTTGATTATGGAATGTGTCACTTCTATTAATTATTCAGTTTTAGTGAATGGTGAAGCACAACAAAATTTTCAGCCTTCAAGGGGTCTCAGACAGAGGGACCCCTTATCTCCATACTTATTTATTCTTTATGCTGAGGTGTTCAATGCTCTCATCTCACATACTCTTATGCTTGGCTCCTCACTAGTGTGCCAATTGCAAAAGAGATGGTTCGAGTTTCACATCTATTCTTTGTTGATGATTGTTTACTCTTTATGAAAGCTTCTTTATTAGAATGTAGTAGATTATAAAATCTTCTTCTGTGTTATGAGAGAATTTCTGGACAGCAACTGAACAGGGATAAGATTTCTTTATATTTCAGCAAAAATGCAGCATGGGCAGTGGGTCAAAATATCAAGGAGACACTGAGCTAAGATCAACTAGATGTTTTCAGACGTACCTTGGATTACAATTGATAGTTGGTAAAAACAAAACTACTGCTTTCAAAGGGATGTTAATAGAATTTGGGGAAAGATTAACAACTAGAAATCAAAGTTTTTGTCCCAAGCTGGAAAAGAATACAAGCTCTTCCAACTTATTGTATGGGTTTATTTCGATTACCAAAGACTATTTGCTGTCAGATTAATCAAATGATGAATAAATTTTTTTTGGGTCATTAGGACAATGTTCATAAGATCTATTGGTTGAGTTGGAAAAAAATTGTACTTCAAAAAGAACTGGAGGTTTGGGGTTTCGGGATTTAGAGGCTTTCAAAACAGCTATGTTAGCAAAGCAATTATGGAGAATATTACAACAACCTTCATCCTTATTTACTGAGATTCTTAAAGAGAAGTATTTTCCTTATTCTTTCATTTTTGATATTGTGTTACCAAAAACTACTTCCTTTGCTTGGAAAAGTATTTTTTCAGCAAAGAACTTATTGAATGCAGGTTTGTGGTGGAGGGTTGAGAATGGTAATAGTATTCAAATCTGGAAAGATAAATGGCTGCCAAAACCTATTACTTATAAGGTTCAATCCCCAATTACTATGCTTGGTGAATATGATTTGGTTTTAGCACTTATTATTTCTGATACAACTGTTTGGAATAAGTCTTTGGTGCAATCTTTTCTTAGTAAAGATGAAGCTGATATGATTCTTAATATGTGTATTAGTCCTATGTCAATGGAGGATAGAATGGTATGTAGGTGTACTAATGATGGAAGATTTTCTGTTAAAAGTGCATATTATCTTCAACTTGATTTAAATTCTAGCTTTTCATGATCATCTTCTCCAGCTACTGGTTTTGACAAAATTTAGCAAAAAGTTTGGACCTCTAATACACCACTAGTGGTGAAATATTTTATTTGGAGGGTTTGTTGTGACATACTACCAACTAGAAGTAATCTTAAACTGAAGTATGTGCTACAGGAGGATCTATGTCCTATTTTTGAAACTGAAGTGGAAATTATGACACATGTTTTTTGGGACTATCATTTTACTAATGATGTGTGGGCTCTTTGTTGTGAAAAGCTTCAAAAGTGTAGTATTTATGATCTTAATTTTATGCACCTAGCTCTTAAAATGGCATAGTACTTAGACAATGCAGATTTTGAATTATTCTTGATTATAACTAGACTCTTATGGTTGAGACGAAATAAACTGTTGTATGATGGCTTGTTCAAGCATCCATCTCAACTGTTTCAGATGGCTAATGTCTCTTGGAAGAGTTTCAGTTAACTATTCAATTTTCACTTCTAAACACAATCGTAAGAGCAAATTCCTGTCCAAGTTTGGCAGCGTCCATTTCCAGGTTTTATAAAAGCAAAATGAGATATTGCTATGAATTATCAAAGTAAGTTGATGGGTATTGGGATTATTCTAAAGGATGAAAAGGGTACTGTTATTGCTACAAAGCAGATCTGTAAGTTTGGAAACCCAACCCCTCAAGTTGTAGAGACTTTTGGAGCTTTCTTAACTGTTACTTTTTGTATGGAGCTAGTAAGTGACAAAGTGATTTTTGAGGGAGATGCCAAGAATGTTGTGAATTTTATTAAAGCTTCTATTGGTTTATATTCCTCTTGTGGTCATATTATACAAGATGTTCTTGCTTTGCTATCTACCTTCACGGGTTGGGACTTCTGTTATGTTCCAAAAGATGTTAACCATACGACTCATCTCTTAACTAAATCTGCTATTTATTTACCTAGTGAATCTGTATTTCTGGATAAGGTTCTAGATTGTATTAAACATCTTATAATGTCCTATGCAAATTTATAACAGCATAGTATGACTTTTTCTCTAAAAAACCACCATACATGTTAATGCTAAAATCGCACAACAAGCCAGAACAAGAGAAATAGTTATTCCTAGCCCATGGTGCTGACCCAAGCCTCGTTCAATGTCGTTTGAAGCCCATGATGGCTATACAGAGTAGTGGTATGGTGTTCGTATATACATCCATAGCAGTGAATAAAAAATAAATGCAAGAAATGTAAATAGAGATGGAGACATACATATTTATGTGGTTGGGCATAAGGCTTACGTCCATAGGTTGTTTGGAGGGTTGGGCCTAGTGTATTTACCCCCCAGCAGATGCCCATGATTATTAAGGCTGATTTGCTCAATAAGAAGACCTTGAGAATTTTCAAGTCAAGTCATGAAAGAGATAGCCTGTTGGAACCCGAATAAATTTTAGGAACTAGTCTCTAGGTTTTTGTTTGTTTATGCTAAGGAGTAAAACTTCCCAAGTGCGAAGCTCGGCTTAGAGAGGTAGGTAGGAGATGTGCTCGATCGCACCAGTTGCGAGTGCGGAGCTCAACTTGAAGTTTGTTTGTATGGACTTGGCTTTGAGCGTGAGGGCTGGGTAGTCAAAGGACTGTTACCGCTCGTTGTTGGCAGTGAGTCAAAGGACTCGGCTTTGTACTCAATGTTGGAGAAGTCAAGGGACTCTCATAGCCTATAGTTCGCGGCAAGTCAAGGGACTCGACTTTGCTAAACCTGTGGGCGAGGTCGAAGCAGTCAAGAGATTGTCATCGCTGTTGTTTGCCATGAGTCAAAAGACTCGTCTTTGAGTTTTTTTGTTTGAATGTTTGCTTGATAGGTTGCATGAGACTGTTTATCGTTAGCAAATGGTGTATATTCTTCCAATCATTTTTGTTTTCGATGGCGTTTGTGGATTTTTCCCATTGATGTGAATTGTTGCTAGTGTTTCCATTTGGTAATTATGCTAGAGTTTTTTTGTAGTAACCCACACTAAGTGGCTCATCTCAGGAAGTTGCCGAGCTCATTGAATTGTTCCCAAAGGTAACCCGCACGAGGCAGTTGTAGAGCTCGAAAGTTCATTCCCAGAGGTAACCCGATGGCGGCAATTGTGGCATGAGTGTAACACTCGGCGTTTGCTAGATAAGATGTTGTACTTGTGTTGTTGTCCAGGTGTGAGTTTAGCGACTTGGCTTTTATGTGCGTGAGGGTCGGACACTCAATGGATTGTTACAACCTATTGGTTCGTCGTGAATCTAGTGTGCACAAAGGTTGAGTAGTCAAGGGACTGTCACCGCCTGTTGGTTCCTGTCGAGTCCAGTGGCTCAGCTTTTATGTGCGTGAAGGTCAAGCAGTCAATGGACTATCATCGCTTGTTGGTTCGCGGCCAGTCCAGTGACTAGACTTTTATGTGCACAAAAGTCAAGCAATCAAAGGACTGTGACCACCTGTTGGTTCACGTGAGCCCAACCTAGTGACTCAGCTTTTGGTTAGGGAGATGCTTGATTTGGCTAAAAAGTTAAATCGGTTAGCTTAGATAATCCAAATTACAAGTGTAAGATTTGTAAATCTGAGTTGTTTTGCTAGAGTGTGGTGAAAGATTGAGGTGGGCTGTCAAGGCTTGCAGGCAGCCATGCTTTGGCAATGATGAAGATCCAGGGTGCCCATGATATTGAGTAGTCGATTATGATGAAGACATATTAAGATATTCGATCGGTGCCAAAGTAGGGTTGTGTAACCGGTATCATGCGCCATGCGAACGATTTCTAGTGAAGTATGCTTCTAGGGCGTGTAGCCACTTGGGACTCCTGCGGAACCTCGAGGAGTTTTGTGAAGAGAAACTTCAAAAACTAAATATGTTAGTAACAATGAAATTCAAATGGTGAGTTTTGAGAGAAATAAACTAGAGCAATTTAGCTGTTATTTTCGATTTTTGCTTGAGATTGTCCATCACTAATTGTTGTTATTGTTGTTATTGTTGTTTTAATTTTGCATATTCCCTATGCTTTATTTGCATGAATCGAGACTCTTGGTTGATTACAACCAGCTAAGTAACTGTAGTAGGGCTAAGGAACTCATGGTCATTGATCATCGCTGTGGGTGAATACAAATATGGAACGTTGCATGGGACATGCAATGTGTGGCCAAGCACATACAATACTTTGTCGTCGTTGTGGTGGAGGATCTCCATACCGAGTAACTTTGTTGGTCAAGCCATTTTCTTGCGGGGATGAGGAACTTGGTTGGTTGAGCAAGCTGAGGTTGGAAGTTGTGTCCAAGTGCACTGTGCACCAGGTTGACTCTTAGTGGCCGAGGAAAGGTGGTGGCCTGGTAACTTATGGCTAATGGGTTGAGGTCATGCAACTCATGGCCAAGGAACCATGGTCGAGTAGCTTTGATAATGGCGGTCGAGGAACTGAGGCCAAGCAACTTTGGTGAGAAGGAGCTGATGGTGGTCGAGGATCTAAACTAGGTGGGTAACACCATGTGGCTGAGCACTCTCTTGTGTGTGGCCGAGTAACTCCCTATGGTTGAGTAAAGTGTTACCTGCCATGGGTGGGTGAGGGAGGTCCATGATTGAGGAAAGTATACCCACCATGGGTGGCCGAGGAAGGTCCATGGCCGGGCAACTCACTCCGTGGTCGAGATTTTTCGTGGTGGGGAAGGTCCCATCCACACTTTCTATTGCTGGGGACTACCACTCCATTGACTGGAGATGCCGGCAGGTCCAGTAGTGGCGCTGGGCAACCTTAGCAGCCTGTGGTCAGCTGGCGCCGTGACAGGGTCATGCTATGTGACATAGGCGGCGGGCCTACATGCCACCCGCTATGCATATCTTGACCGGGTGCATACGTTGTGTGCATCGAATGCGATTGACAGGTGCTCCAACCACCATGGTGGTTTGTGGAGGGTTGCCGTGGCAGAAACAAGCACCATTGCATGAATCATGCACGGCGTGCATGACTTTTATGGTTGGGGACCACCTTTCTGGCAGTAGAACACACCGATAATGGTGTTGCCAAGTTGCAGACACTTGGTTCCTGGACCTTCGGCCACTCTCGTGGCTTCCAACAACGAGATACTGGTGGGAGAGATTTCGTTGACTCCTTATGGTGGTTTGGCTAGACAACCGGCCTCAACCAGTGTCAGGAAAAGGGGGTGGCGGCTTTCATGCCCGCCACAAGGGTCACCAAGTGCATGGTGGTGTGCACCTGTTATGCATCATGCATGGCACTGTGCATGCCATGCACGGTTGGGGGGGACTCCTGGGTACACGTAACCATGCACCATCATGCACTGTCCGTGACATGCACAGTTTTCGTGCACTGTGTATTTAAGTGCACGGTTTAAGTGTACAGTCTACTATGCCTTTAAGTTAACTGTATACAACCATGCACCTGGTTCTTACCCCTGTCTTTGCACAATGCACTTGCAGCTCATGTCTGAGGAACTTGTCTTCCCATGCATTACACGTTGGGTGTGTATTTTATGCACAATGCACCAAAGTGCATAATACTCTTAACCCTATGGGTGAGAAACTCTCTTGCCCATTTTATTGTAACAATCTTACTAATGAAATAAAATAAAGGTGAAAAGTTGAGAATACTTATCTAAGAAAAAATATTTTGCTCATTCAAAGATGATTTTGAAAGTTAGAAAATCATCACTCTCCTACTTACGGTATAGAAAACAAATCGATTCCACAACAGACCTGAACTGGAGACAAAGTCATTTCTAGCCCACGGTGTGGATCCAGGCCTAGTTTGGTGTCGTTTGAAGCCCGTATGTACATCCATAGTATTTAATAGAAAATAAATATAGGAAATATAAATAGAAATGAAGACACACAAATTTATGTGGTTCAGCGCATGACTTACGTCCACGGGTCGATTGGAGGGTAAATCTACCATACATAAATATTTTACTGTTTCATGGTTTCTCATTTATCTTTGTACAATGGAGGTCAATAACTTATTTTTCAGAAAAGATAATATACTAAAACTCTCTTTTTGAGGTTAAATATGACCTATTTCTTATCCTCCTCCTCTCCTAATCGCATCTCTCATATCTTTTTATTCTGCCATTAAAAGTGGTGAAGAAGGGCCGTTTACGTCTCTCCTCACCTGTTTGACCTACTTTTTCCCCTTTATCATTTTTCTCCCTTTTTCTCTTCTTTGAGACCTTGCATTCCCTACTTTTCTTCTTCCCATGTGTATATGTTCCCCTTTATTGACCTTATCCATTTTCTCCTCTCACCTTGCTTGGGCAGGATCTAGTGTATTTACCCTAACAGTACCTACGCCTCAAAAAGTAAAGAAATGTAGTATGACATTTTGTAAAAAGGTTAAAGAAAAAAATCCCAAATAGGTAGCTCGACGAGTCATGATTGGTCCGCAACTGTCAAAAAGCTTAAAACCACCGAACGGCAAAAGCAAGACATTATCAATGACTTGACTTCCATGCAAAAAATATCTAGTTGTTAAGAAAAAAGTAAAATATCTAAAACTAAAATTAAAAAAAAAATATCTGTCCACCGGCGGTCTCAGAGCCCAGAGGTAATCAACAGTGACGTGGTAACATTATTCGCTTGACACGTGTAAAAGTGATAGACAACTGTAACGTTCTCTTGTCTTTTCTCCCGTTACCATAACCCCCTAATACACCACACTCACCGAATCTGTTCCTCCTCCTTCTTCCTCCTCCTCGTCCTCTTCTTCTCAATTATTGTGAAGTTCTTATCGCAAATATGGGGGATTTAAGAGCAAGAGAAACTCGGACGAGTCAACCCACTTCTTCTACAATATCTAACGACGGGTCGTGCGAGACCAAGGAGCCTTCCAGCTTGGTACTTTACGCTAGTTTTTTCTAAACTAATTTGTTTGAATTTCGCAGATACTTTTTATTTACTTCTCTTCTTCAGGCGTGTGTGTATTGGGTTTTTCCAATGATTTTATTTTTGGGATTTTTAGGAAGATGAAAATGAAAACTCAATAATGTTCGGATTGATCGAGTAAATCACTCTTCAACCTTAGTTTATACCCCTGTTTCTGGATGAAACTGATCTCTTTTGGAGAAGAATGTATTACAATATACACATGCATCTATAGAAAGTTTGGCCGTTTGGGTTTGACTATTCTATCTAGACCTACATTTTTTTCCTGGCCATTAATTTAGACAAGAAGCATCGGATCATGTGTGTTGATTTTTGTTTATTGTTTACTTTGTCATAATTTAATAATATATATATATATATATATATATATATATATATATATGTGTATGGTACAAAATTTCTTGAAATTATTTACTTTTTCAAGGATTTCTGAAAAGTAATGTTATCTTTATAAATCAGGGCAATCTGGTGACGGAATCTATGTCTACAGAATGGACAGATGAGAAACACAGCTTGTACCTCAAGTCCATGGAAGCATCATTTGTAAACCAGTTATATGATTCCACGGATTCTCTTGGTTTTTGCCGCTTGTCAGATTCAACATACTCCAGGAAAAAGTATCTTAACACTCGCACCCCTTCTGGCCAGGTTCCGACTTGTCTCTTCTTTAATTTGGATTCTTCTACATTGTGTGTGTTTATATATAGTGTGTTAATTAGTTTTTCTTTTTTGAACTGCTTTCATTCTTTCTGTTCCCAGTTCAAGGTTCTTCTAGGTGGCCGCTGGAAGGAGATTAATTTTGACAGAGCTGTTGAGCTTCAACTCAAGAAAGCAGACGGGTCTAAAGGTCTTCTGGCAAATCCTTGGATACGGCACTTTAGATCTGGATGCACACCACGTGTTGTATCATCTGCAGATCTCCAGAACAATGTTGCATCCACAAGTGAAGCTTTGGATTTAGTTGGGAACCACACGGTGTTCTGCGGATCAGATACTTGTAATTTGAAGCACAATCGTGCGTGTCACTTTCATCTAGACCATCATGATTTGGTTAGCAGCGACACAGGTGCTTTCAGCTATATGTCGATATCCTTTTATTGTGTTGGCATCGATAGTATTTGGATTCACATGTATTGCTCATGCTTTTCTTTGTTAAATATATCGTTTAATCTGCTCTAGCCATTATAAGAAAGGAAGAAAAGAATAAAGGAAATTATTCAAAGAAGAACAGTATTCTGATTAATGAATTTTGGTCCACCGTGTCCTGTTTATGGTAGAAATAATCTGCTAGACGAGTGTCTCAATGTCATTTGTAAGAGGAGGTTTGAGGTGCACTCTCCGAATAATTTTAGCCCTCAATAGTAGTAGGAACAGATTCAGGTTCGTTTGGGTAGTGAGATGATATCAGATATTCTATAAATAATAGTTGAAAAAGTAATGATAGAATATTGAATAGTAGTAATTAGTAGTGAAAAGTAATAATAAAATAATGAATAGTATTGATAGCTGTTGGGATAAACAGGTTATCAAACGGTAAATTTGAAGTATCGCAGAGGAAAATAAACAAAAGAAAATAATGACAATCACACACAGAACACCAAGATTTAAGTGGTTCGGCTCAATGTGAACTTACGTCAACTGGCGGGGTTGGTCTCAATGAATTCATTATCACAAAGATGGAGTAAAAGAGATTTACTACAAAAAATTCTTCACAAAGAATTTATCTCTCTAGAATTTTCTCTCTCACTCTTCGTATGGCGGCTAGGCCTGAAACCTGATCCACCGAAACTAGAATTGGGGCCGACCTGACCTGCGAACTATTCAAAACGGAACTGGCCCTACCTGACCTGCACCTTTTGGGTCGGGTCAAAAACTTTCAGAACCGAATGTTGCATTTCACATCTCCTTCTTCTTGCGCTGCAAGATCAATACAATATCACATCCCAGTTTCGCAAGTGGACTCCAAAGAACAAGGCCTACACATAAGGTTGTCCTCTCTCTTCCTCAAGATAAATAAACGCCAAAAAATATTAGATTTTTTATTAAAAAATACTCGCCCAACAACGTCGACAAATCCTGGGATTGATAGCTTTGATGTTGGTGCCGATCCCTTGCTTTTGTGTCTGAAATTGGACTAGATGGTTCGGCAAATAGAGGAGAAGGAGAAGGTCGTGAAGGCGATCCAGAGGCGGCGAGCTCCGAAACCAAGCAAACCTGTCCAGAGGAAGTGGAACTTGGAGCGAAGGCCAAGAAAGATGATATCAAAACGAAACAATCTCCACTAGCCAAGCATAGCCCATATTGAAACCAAAAGCTTCTTCCCTAGCCTATATAATTGAAAGACCAACGATCTCTTGGTGGAATCGGTGAAACAGGCTCACAAAGTTAAATAATGGAAAAGGCACGAAAAGATTCGAGAAATGCAGAAAATGCTAACGGGTTGAAATAAAAATGCAAACCCGTTAACAAGTCGGGTTGGAGACCCGAGCATATAATAACCCGACAAAATGCAGGTCGGGTTGGGCTACTTTAAGCGGGCCCATCGGATTTACGGGTGATTTGCACAGCCCTAATGGCAGCCGCTCACAAATGCAAAAACTGAGTTCTGGAAAAATAACGCCGTTTCATATTTATACTGAAACGGAAAATCCTACTTTTCGAACATTCGCTTGAGCGAGTGTTGAGTGGCCCTCGAGCAAACGCTAGGGTTTGACATCCCGCTCGGGCTGACTGTCGATCGGGTGTTGAGCGAACTCTCAGGTTGGCATTCCGCTCGAGTTGATTGTCGAGCAGATGTCGAGCGAACTCTCGGGTTGCATGATCTTGGCATCCCGCTCGAGCTGACTGTGGAGCTGGAGTCGAGTGAACTCTTGGGTTGGGGCTTCGCTCGAGCTACAGAGACACTACTCGAGCGACCAAATTAAAGAGACTTTTTCAACTAGATTCAAGCCACCTTTCAACAAATCTCTACCTTGACTTGAATTCTACCACACCTAATACAAAATCCACTAACCACATAACCAACCCCTTCCACCAAATCTCCTAAGGGAATCACAAACCCCAAACACCAATAAAGTCCAAACAGAGTTTGAACTTGTACACTGCAATTGGCTTTGTCATCATATTTGTTGGATTCTCAGAAGTAGCAATCTTTAGAATTTCTACAACAACACCTGTAACAATCTCTCTGAGAAAATGATACTTGACATCAATGTGCTTCATTCTCTCATGATACATTCGATTTTTGGTCAAATGTATTGTACTCTGATTGTCACAGAATACTGAAATCCCATCTTCTTGTAGTCCCAAATCACTGATCAAGCCTTTCAACCAAATGGCCTCCTTAACAGCCTTAGCTGCTGCCATGTACTCTGCCTCAGTAGTTGATAAAGCAACAATGGATTGTAGTGTTGCTTTCCAACTAATAGCAGACTCACACAAAGTGAAAACATACCCTGTCAATGATCTTCTTTTATCTAAGTCCCCAACATAATCAAAATCAACATAACCAACAACTCTAGAACTGAAATCAACATCTCTATCAAATACTAAGCCAAAGTCCAAAGTCCCTTTCAAATACCTGAGTATCTATTTCACAGCCTGCCAATGAGTCTTACCTAGATTAGCCATATACTTGCTGACAATGCTCACTGCCTGTGAAATATCTAGATGAGTACAAACCATTGCATGTGTAATACTGCCAACTGCACTGGAATAAGGAATACTAGCGATGAACCGCTCCTCCTTGTCTGTCTAAGGAGATAGGGAAGTTAAAAGTTTAAATTGCGTAGCAAGCGGTGTACTTACTGGTTTGGAATTAGACATTTCAAATCTTCCAAGAACTTTCTCAATGTACTTACCCTTAGGGGTGAATTCGGCCCCGGTCCGATCGGTCTCGAGGAGGTTCTGTGGACCGGATTGGACCTAACCTATTCAGTCCAGGGTTTTCCCACCCTGGACTGAACCGAATAGGCATAAGAACTGGTTCGGTCCGACCAATTATTTTTTTATTTTTAAAATAAGATAATAAAAAAAAAGTTATTTAAAATACTAAATTAAAATTAATTGAATTTGTAATGTAGATTATGTAACCAACTTAATAAAAAAATATTTTATATGGTCAATGATAATAATTTAGATAAAAATTACATTATAAATTATACAAATATTATATAAATAATATATATATTTTAATTCGGTCTAGTCCGGTTCGGGGTGGGACACCCCTAAATCGGGACCGGACTGAACCTACTTCGGTCCTCTATTTCTTGGACTGGGACTAGACTGCACCAACTTTGGTCTGGTCCAGTCCGGACCAAACCAGCCGGTCTGGTCGGTTTCTCTGATTTAGACCGATCGGCTAGCACTCCTACTTACCCTGAGACAAGTACAACTTTCCAGCTTTCCTATCCCTGTGGATCTCTATCCCCAAAATCTTCTTTGTAGCATCTAAGTCTTTCATTTCAAACTCAATTTTGAGTTGAGTTTTAAACAAATCAGTATCATATATGCATTTAGCAGTAACAAGCATATCATCAACATAAAGTAGCAAATAAATGAAAGAACCATCAGATAACTGTCTGTGATAAACACAACTATCATAGTTACTCCCCAAATAACCACGATCAACATAAATGAATCAAAATGTTTATACCATTGCCTTAGAGACTACTTCAAACCATACAATGATTTATTCAATCTGCACACATGATCTTCCTTACCTTCAATAATGAACTCTTCTGGCTGATGCATGTAATGGTCTCATCAAGCTCACCATGTAGGAATGTTGTTTTAACATCAAGTTGTTGTAGCTCTAAGTCATACAATGCTTCTATAGCAAGTAATACTCTGATTGAACTTTGTTTCACAACTGGAGAGAAAACTTCATTGAAGTTGATGCCTTCTTTCTGACTGTAGCCCTTGGCAACTAATCGTGTCTTGTATTTTGCATCTATATCACCCTGGATTCCCTTTTTCCTTTGAAGACCCATTTGCGGTCAACATTCTTTAACTTTTTCGGCAACTGAATCAAATCCCATGTTTGGTTTTTGTGAAGAGACTTAATGTCCTCAGTCATTGCTACACACCACTGTGCAGATTCCTTACTTTTGACAGCTTCTGAATAACTGGAAGGCTCCTGACCAGCAATGTCCTTTGTCGTAGTAAAGCATACATCACCATATCTGCATGAGCATATCTTTGGGGTGGTCTAATCTGTCTTCTCTGTGTACCAGTAACTATACTATAGTCTTGCTCACCCTATGCGCTAGTATCAGAATCAAAATCATGCTCATCAGCAATAGCATGATCTTGGGTCCCACCTGGCATCCTCTGTGAAGCTTCAACCTATAACTCCACCTTCTTACAAATTCATCTGTAGACACAGTAAACTCCTTTCTCGGATTAAGCATAGATTTTTCATCAAACACAACATCTCTGCTAATTACAAACTTGGGTGATTTAAGACTAGTACACCACAACCTAAATCCTTCACCCCACTGGCATATCCAATGAATATGCCCTTCTTTGCCTTTGGCTCAAGTCTTCCATCATTAACATGAAAATATGCAGGACAACCAAAGATTTTCAAATTTGAATAATCAGCAGGAGTATCAAACCATACCTCATTTGGAGTTTTCAAATCAATAGCTGTGGTTGGAGAGCGGTTAACCAGGAAGGAAGCTTTGTTGACTGCTTCAGCCCAAAAATCCTTGGACAATCCTGCATTTGAAAGCATACTGCAGGCTCTCTCCAAGAGAGTCATGTTCATCCGTTCATCTACCTCATTTTGTTGTGGAGTATGTATAACTGTGTGGTGCCTAACAATACCTTCATTTTTGCAAAATTTATCAAACTCACCTCCGCAAAATTCCATACCATTGGCAATTCGAAGTCATTTTACTTTCTTACCTGTCTGATTTTCAATCAAAGCCTTCTACTGTTTAAAGTTAGCAAATACATCGCTTTTTTGCTTCAGAAAATAAACCCCAACTTTCCGTGAGAAATCATCAATAAATTTAAGCAAATACTGAGCTCCAACTTTTGATGGAACAGAAGATGAACCCCAAAGAGCTGAATGAATGTAGTCCATAGTATTTTTAGTTTTGTGAACCCCTGTAGAAAACTAAACCCTGCATTGTTTCTCAAACACACAATGTTCACAAAATTCAAGTTTCCCTATCTTTTGATCACATAACAAATCTTGCTTACTCAGAATAGACATCCCCTTTTCACTCATATGACCCAAACGCATGTGCCACAAACGGGTGACATCTAAGTTTGGATCATTTGAAATAGACACTGTAGATGCACCTTTCACTGTACTGTCCTGAAGGAAATAAAGACCATCTGTCTTATCTCCTCTCATTACAACCATGGAGCCCTTACTGACTCTAATAGTTCTACCTTCACCGGTGTGCTCAAAACCCAAAGAATCAAGAGTGTCCAAAGAAATAAGATTCTTCTTCAAATCTGGGATGTGTCGGACGTTAGACAATGTTCTGACAATCCCATCAAACATCTTTATCCTGACTAAACCAATCCCAGCAATTTTACAAGTCATATCATTCCCTAACAAAATGGAACCACCGCTGACTGGCTCATAATTAGTGAACTAGTCCCTTTTGGGACACATGTGAAACGTACAAGCTGAGTCCATGACCCACTTGTCACTGAAGCGACTACTGGAATCGCTAATTGTTAAGACAATATTTGAGCCGTTAGACTTTTCATCAGCAATGCTAACGACATTAGAGGAACTAGTGCCTTCCTCTTTGGTTTTCAATTTAGGACACTCATTTTTGTAATAACCAAACTTATTATAGTAATGACATTTAACATTTTTCTTGTTAAACTTCGATTGTGAACTGCCCTAGATTTACCCCTTTTTCTTTGAACCCCTGTCACTGGATCTACCCCTACTAGAGGAACCTTTAACAAACAAGCCACTAGCTTGATCATCAGTACCCTTCACACTCAATTTAGTTCTCAACTCCTTAAAATTCAAAGCAAATTTCACATCTGCCAAGGAAATAGTGTCTCTACCATACAACATGGAATTCACAAAATTTTCAAATGACATGTACAATGAACACAAAACAATTAATGCTTGATCCTCTTCTTCAAGCTTAATGTCAATATTCCTCAGATCCATAATAATTTTATTAAATTCATCTAAGTGTTCAGAAATAGAAGTACCTTCCTTTATTTTGAGAGTGTATAACCGTTGCTTGAAATACAAACAGTTGGTGAGAGATTTCTTCATATACAAACTCTCAAGTTTAACCTAAAGACCAGTAACAGTCTCCTCATCAGCAACCTCCCTTAAAACTCCATTTGATAATGACAAAAGAATAGTATTATGTACCTTTTCTTCTTCTTCTCTTGAAGGTGTAGGAGAATCATCAGACACCTTCTCTTCTAATACTTTTGACAAACCTTCTTGTTGCAGTAAAGTCTTCATCTTGATGCGCCATAAACTGAAATTGTTCTGACCGTCAAATTTTTTCACTTCAAACTTTACCATAACTATCCCTCCAGATTTCGCATAGAGTCACGCTCTGATACCAGTTTGTTGGGATAAACAAGTTATCAAAGGCTAAATTTGAAGTATTGCAGCGGAAATAAATAAAAGAAAATAATGACAATCACACACAAAACACCCAAGATTTAAGTAGTTCGGCTCAATGTGAGCCTATGTCCACTGGCGGGGTCGGTCTCAATGAATTCACTATCACAAAGATGGAATACAGGAGATTTAATACAAAAAATTCTTCACAAAGAATTTCTCTCTCTAGAATTCTCGCTCTCACTCTCTTGTCCGGCAGCCACTCACAAATGCAAAAACTAAGTTCTGGAAAAATAACTCCGTTTCATATTTATATTAAAACGGCAAAGCCTACTTTTCGAACATTCGCTCAAGCGAGTATCGAGCGGCGCTTGAGCGAACGCTAGGATTTGGCACCCCGCTCAAGCTGACTATTAAGCAGGTGTTGAGCGAACTCTCGGGTTGGCATTCTGCTTAAGCTGACTGTTGAGTAGATGTCGAGCGAACTCTCAGGTTGCACGATCTTGGCATCCGTTCGAGCTGACTGTCAAGCGGGAGTCAAGTGAACTCTCAGGGTAGGGCTTTGCTCGAGCTGCAGAGACACCGCTCGAGCAACCAAACTGAAGAGGCACTTTTTGAATTAGATTCAAGTCACTTCTCAACAATAGCAACAATCTTCTAAAATCCATTCTGGATGAGAACATAGTATGTGCAAGGGGATGACTGGGAATTGTTGTGGCAAGGAGACGTGACTGGGGCTACGAAGGGGAAGAGGTTGGTAGCATCATTTCAAGTGTATTGTCAAGAGATGGCCCAGACAGAGGATGCTATAGAGATGCTATAGAATGAAAAAGGAATTAGTATTTTGAAACTAAAATGCTTCGAAAACTGCTCAGCATCAATAGGATTTGTCCATTAAGGGTCAGTCGCTCGAGCTGCAGAGACACCGCTCGAGCAACCAAACTGAAGAGGCACTTTTTGAATTAGATTCAAGTCACTTCTCAACAATAGCAACAATCTTCTAAAATCCATTCTGGATGAGAACATAGTATGTGCAAGGGGATGACTGGGAATTGTTGTGGCAAGGAGACGTGACTGGGGCTACGAAGGGGAAGAGGTTGGTAGCATCATTTCAAGTGTATTGTCAAGAGATGGCCCAGACAGAGGATGCTATAGAGATGCTATAGAATGAAAAAGGAATTAGTATTTTGAAACTAAAATGCTTCGAAAACTGCTCAGCATCAATAGGATTTGTCCATTAAGGGTCAGTCTCTCCTAGCTGATTACAAGTATAACTTGTGATTGAAAATCGGAGATGGGCTGGCTTCGTTATTGATGCATAAGATAAAAACTCAATGAGAGCTGAAATTGCAGAGCAACATTGTTAGTGCTGAGTATTCTGAGTAACATTTCAGTGAGAGCTGAAACTCTGCATCATTGAGTTGAGAAACTCCAAGTAGCTTTGTAGTCTCGAATATTCTGAACATTTAAATGGAAGGAAAAAGGGTGCTGGCAAGTTAGCACATGATCTTGAAATGTGTGCTTTCAAAATCTTCCAGACCGTCAAACAAAATCCATACCGGGCTTGTGATTACATTGGCTTAAGGGAAAGATGCCTATTTTGAGCCCAAAGATTGTGGTGAAGAACGCAAGGAATTTTGGTGGAGACTGGATTTTGTGTTCAGGAAATTATGCAAAGAAGAATATTCTGATTGAACATTTTGTGTACACTGTTGGGACTTTTCTAATTCTTGGTATGATTAATATCACATTGGCTAAACAGTACAACATGATGTTTATAACTGAATAGAGCTTCAAATGTCAGTATGTTGTGTCTTTTCAGAGTCACAAAATGATCAAAGTGGGATCCAAATTGGATAGAACTGTAGAAAAGGATACATGTGATCAACCTCAATTTGTTTGAAATCAATTGTGTGAACCCTAATTAAATGGAGTTAAGAACTACTTCAGATAAATTGAATTGGATGTTGCAAATTGATGGTTATTTACCCCTTGATGTTCAACGAATGCCTCAAACTCGGCTGCTAACGACTATTAGAGAAACATAAAAAGACATTTTTCATGAAAACATTGTTCTATATGAAAAAATGACCCAGAATGTTTTGGTTTTTGCAGAGGGGTCTGATCAGAACTTTGCTAATGAAGAAGCTGAAGGAGAAAAGGAAAGCCTTATGTGCAATGCAAAAAGGATGAAATCTTGTTCAAGTGATGCTTCTATCAATGATCAGGTAATTTGCAAATTGAATTACTCTGTTGGCATTCTTGCTTCATGCGCAAGATGAAAATATAATGTGGGAATAGAAGTCTCAATGTTGTTCATCTCTTACATAATCTTCAAGGTTGTTCCACATGATAACTCTCCCACAACAGAAGATGTTACCAAGAATTGTGTCTCTTCGGCTAGGTGAAATCCGTGACTAGCCGACATGGAAACGACCGACTTCTAAGGAGGTTACTGATCGAACCATGCATATCAATAACAAGGAGATCTAACAGAAGTATTAAATGCTGTGCGAGAAGAAGTGGAAAAGTAGCTTTCCGGTTCTTAAGCTGTTCTGGTGGTTCTTGCCTGGCATCGGTGCTACCACACAGGAAGTATAAGGATTGTGGGAGCATGTGCTGTCCGCGGCCATCGCTGTGTGTACATACATACATTCATATATCACTGCCACTATTCTGGTACTATTGTAGGACTTTTGGCTGTGTTGGAAATTGGAGCCGTGTTGAATGACATGTAGACGTTACTGATTTGATAAATTCCTCTAATCCAATATCTCCTAAAAATTGTTTGTACTCGATAATTAATTAAAATGCCTTTTTACATGTGTTTGATTTATTAGCATTGAGATATTTTGAGATGAGCCTGTCCAATTGAGTCGTGAATATGAGCGGACTTTGACGCTTTCAGGCAGGCCATGAGCTATTATTGGCCTAGAAAGGTCCAGGATAAATGAAAAATATCTATTTGTTTTTTATTGATGTGGAAGTCTTTTGCAGAAATAAATGCATAACAAAATTTCGGTATTTTAATTTTTTTTTCAAAATTATAATGAGTCCCGCATGCTTATGTTGCTGATTTACATTTATTCTTGTAAATCCCACAAAAAGTTCTTTTAAACGTACTGGCTGATTTATTATTTTTATATATATATATATATATATATTATATATATATTCTTGTCAGACATTTTAGGACTCGTTTGGATAGTGAGATGAGACGAGATAAGATAATTTTAGATGAGTTGAATGAAATATTATTAGAATATTATTTTTTAATATTATTATTGTTTTGGTCATTTGAAAATGTTGAATTATTTATTATATTTTTATATGAGAATTTGAAATAATTGTAATGATGAGATGAGCTGAATTGAAAGTATTTTTATATGTAAACGGGACTAACTTTGCACTATAAACGTTATTTTTCGGTAAATTATGAAGACGGCAAATTAGGCATTATAAATATAAAATACTGAAGAATGGTAGTAGTATTCAATTTTAATCGTTTTGATTGGTGAAAAATAAGTAACTTTGCAAAACCAATGGCCGAAATCTTAAAAGAAGGGTAATGCTGCATGCAGCAGCTGATCATCATCATGAGTTAGACATGAGGTAATATGTGAGTGGAGAAAGGCAATGCTGCGGCTTATTATCATAAGAGCATTTTCATTGGTTTAGTCAAATTTATCTTTAAAATTTAGTCAATATCACACTTTTTTACATTTGTTTATTTCCTTTTAATTCAATCTTTACATTGGATTATCTATTCACTCTCTATATAATAATAAAATATTATTAATTTAATAATTTTTTGTTTAATTTATTTTTATCACATTTTGTAGCTCTACCAATTAAATGTTAATAATAATTATATTCTAATTAGATTAATATTAAAAAAAAATCATATTTTCAAAAGTCATTTAATGCAAATAACAAAATATCTAAATTTCTTAATTATAAACCAAAGAGTATTTTTGCTTGGAGTGAGAAATTAATATTTTAATGTTTGCTTGAAGTGAGAAATTAGTATTTTAATATTTGGTGAATCAATTATAATTCTCCTTCTTTGGCCAACCATCGTAGCAAAAATTTAAATTATTTTAGATTTGTCAAATTCAATGTGGGATGTTTTTGACACCAATTATGCAAATTTTAGCCAACCTTCTCATTTGGCCAAGCTAATAAGGATGCTTATGAAGGCCTGATAAAACCTCATGTACTAGTTGATTCTCTTGTCACCTCAATGATATCTTCACTTTAAAAAACTCAATGATCAAAATACCCATACCTTATACTAATCAGTTTCAAGTAAAATGAAGGGAATTGTGTTTCATATTAACTGAAAAGTATAGGATTAATGCTAGATAGGGAGAGTGAGTCACCAATTATAGCCTGGGTGTTCTGAAATTACTTGCTGCAGCACATATATCATTCTGTTGACATTACTTAAAAGTATAGGATTAATGCTTGATAGGGAGAGTGAGTCACCAATTATAACCTGGGTGTTCTGAAATTACTTGCTGCAGCACATATATCATTCTGTTGACATTACTTCAATGTTCTCTCAATCCAAACCAGTCGTGGGAGGTTTTCTGTTTTGTCTGCTGAATTGGTGACCCCATTGATATTGTGGTGATTGCAACTATTAAAGCCTTAGATATCAGCTCGATCCGTCCTTGCTGCTTTCATCTCTTCTCAAATGAAACACCATTTTAATTACTTTCTGCATATAGTTATTGAACTATGCAATGATCATGCCTGTGTTTAGATGATCATGCCTGACCTGAATGCGTTTTAGCCTCAATTTGTTTAGAAAAAATAGAGAGGAGCTAGCAACTGCAAGTAAACCCTTACTTGCCATCTTGCCTAGCTCCTCTCTAAATGACAACAATCATAAATCCACGACGTTATGGGCTGTGGTTCAAAGTAGACAGCCATTTCTGAAGGACTCAAGCTTCTGGGTCTTTTACAAGTCCAAGGCAGCTCAAGTTGATCAGACTGACTGGGGTTGTGTATGGGCTTTAGGTGCAGTTGTCAGAATCCATGTTCTTTTATGAGCGGTCCCCAAAACTCATGACCTCCTTAACAGTGTCGATTGCTACAAAATGTATGAGTCTTATAAATTGCCTTAACAGAATCAAAACTTTTACAACCTTATCCTAAGAATCAGCTCTGACTTTTACCCACATTACCCTCAGTAGGAGTAGAATTAATGTCCTCTCTCTTTTGCCAGAAGCTGCAGTTAGTTGAAGTAGATCAGACCTTCATTGATTTTCATCCACGGAACAGGTTTAGAAGTTGCCTTCCCAGTGGCCATTTTCTTGGCCTTTTGGTTAAAAAACAATTGAATCGAACCTCTTTCCCTACATTAATTTTCCGTGTTGGTTGATTAATTATTCAATCAAATCCTATCTTTCTTAAAAAAAAGATGCAGATTCTTGTTTTGTGCAAAAGATTACATGCAGTACATAAGGATTTGGTCAAACCTACTCCACTAGTATATACCGAAAAGCAATGTAGAGGAAGAAGCAATGTACCTAGGAATCAACGGTGCCAAAATTTTGTCAAAAATTATACCCTTTTCTTAAAGGTCGAATCAAGTGAATATCTAAAGAGAATAAAGAAGTTTGAAAACCAAACTGGTTGCAATTAAAAGTCGTTTTCCAAGCTGGTTGACAACCTCATACAAAGAAAATCAAAAGAAAATGGGGAGCAAAGAAAAAGAGAAAGAATAAGGGTTTGATAGTGATAATATCATGAGTAAGAGTAATGTTACGTATAATCATAGATTATGCAAGCGTCATACACTATCATAACATCACTATCAAATCCTTATTCTTTCTCTTTTTATTTGCTCTCCATTTGATGAGCTGGTTGTCAACCAGGGAAAACGACTTCTGCAATCAGTTTGGTTTTCAAACTTTTTTATTCTCGCTATATATTCTCTATTTGGTCTATAAAGAAAATTATATCATTGAATAATGTTAGATACAATTACGGATTCTGTAAATATTGTGAATTCATTTTAAAAAAGAACGGGATCTATTGTTAGAAAAAAATTTTTTATGTAGATTTTATATTTACTCATTTTTATAAAAAAGAATGTTATGCACTTTTACACTGTAAATATAATTTCTCTATCAGCAAACAATTGGGGCATGCAAATGTACTAAAATAAGTCGATCCATGCATGCAACCCCATTGATCGGGATATAACGTTGGATGCCATAGAGACCTGTCACTGTGTTGGATATCTTTTCGGTTCATTGGATTCCTACATAACTCAACACTGACCAATAATTCACAAACTTTCGGAGATCCCTACAGCTGGAAGAGCGATGTGGCAGATTGAGAATTTGCATTGAAGATCTTTTCATTGGCCAAATGGCTTGGGTTGGATACGGATGTCAGCCTCTTTCTCCTCACAGCCACGAATTTGATTTTTTGACTGCAAATGTGAAACAGCTAGCTATAGAATATCTATATCTTTTCATCCATTGGTCAAGACGATCGGAGGTGGGACCTGAGAGTGTCACTATCCGCCGTATGTTACAAAATTAAAAAGCAATATTAATCCTTTAGTCACCTTTCTTTTTAATTTATTAATATTCTTATTGTTTATCTTCCATCTTTTCCTATTCATTGTCAAATATCTTTTGTAATTGATTGATAGATCATGCAAGATGATCATGATCAGGCCGGAGAAAGAAGTTTAACATGAAGACAGATAATATGAGACGTGTAGTAAAAATGCATGCTTTGATTGCTTTTCTTGTTATTTTCTGATCGATCTGGCCGTTCAAAAACTGCCAAAGATCGATCACGTACCTATTTGTGTTGTTAATAATCATCACCTAGATAGATCTGTAATGACAAATAATTAAAGGGCGTCATCAATGGGCTAGCTCGATCGCAATATCGATCGATATCGTACGTACATGCATAATATCTTCTGATTTCCTGTGCTTTTCATGCATGCAGGCGCATGTGTTGCCAAAGAAGATTTGGAGATAGGCCAGTTGCCGACTTGAGTTGAGATTGGATAAGATTATTTATATGATCTGTAGATGAGCATATTGGAACGTACGTAAAACGCGACCGCCCTGATTCAATGCATTAACTAGAAAACGTTAAAAAATCTAGCATAGTGTGAATGTTTATAATCAAATTGTACTTTTTCTTACACTCTCATTTGAATTGGTTTTACCACCTTTTGATCAAACCCATGCATATCTAGAATATATATTAACGATATATATATATATCGCATTCTCACTTTACTTTTATTTATATGATATTGTTATCTGTATAATGATTATTTGGAGATGGTACGTTGAAACATACTGATCTCCAAATATTCTGTTTTAATATCTCAATTGGAACGGAATTCAAATTTTTTTATTATATAAAATTATATATTTTATTATTTTGAATGAACATAAAATTCATAGATACCTATTTGTTGGGCCTTAAAAGAGGTAGAACCGTAGAAAGATGGGCCTTAAAAGTAAGGAAAAAGAAAATACACAATCCCTTCAAGCTACAATACAATTTTTTAAAACTATTACACCACGTAACGACCCATTTATTTTCATTTAAGTCAAAATCACATCTAAAAAGGTTCAAAACATGATATAACCCTACACATTAGAAGAATAAAAAAGTGGGAAAATCGACCCCATGGTGCTATCTCGGGTCTTTTTTGCTTTGCTTTTCATTTTGTCTTGTTTTGTTTTTTTCGTTTTTTTGTTTTTTTTTTTTTTTGTTTTTTGTTTTTTTTGTTTTTAAAAAACTTAAATTTTATGAAGGGTATTTGTATATATCGACCTTCTACAAACGTGTACACTACAATTTCTTAGAGTGAAAAGAAATTAGGAGGTAGTTGAGTGGGTTATCATGTGTAATTTTTTACATAATAAAAGCCAAGTAATCATGTTTTTATGGTAAAATCCAAATTGTTAGTGATGTTCAGCTTGGCGATACGTGTCAATGGCCCCCCAGACAAATATCGTTAACAACGATGATCACCGACTCTCTTGTAAGCAGGATGGAGGTCATCAAGGTGCGAGCCAAATAAGGAGGCCGCAAGCATTGGCCGGGAGTTGGTCGGCCATGAAGTAGTGGTTGATGTTGCTTCTGGAGCCTGATCAGAAAAACCGAGACATTAACCACCAAAGCAAACAGCATTGTCCAACCCACAAGAGTACTAAACAAGCCATCGATGTTGTTGCCGGTCATGATCGTTATGAATTCAGCAAATGTGTCCCAAAGTACCAAACAAAAAGGAAGCCACGACTCCTAGAAAGCGACTAAAATGGTAGCATTAATACTTTTTTAAGGAGTAATTGGACTTATCGGCTTGCTAGACATGGTGAATGAGATCGACATGATGTGCATGCATGGGACATGTTTAAATTTGGTGAAACTGAACTAATTAGCGAAGGACATAGTGAAGGTAAATAAACTTTGACAAGCCATATATTGGTGAAGGATGTTTGAATATTGATGCCACAAGCTAGCTAGCTACCATAAAGGAAATTGATATATATATATATATATAGATGTGAAAGATCAAAACAACGGTATTGGTTTGCGGGCCGGAATAGAAGACTTCGAAAAAGAGAATATATCGAAAGGTGGAAGTCTTTTTGTACGTAGTACCATTAGTAATTAGTATATGGGGATAAAGATTCTTGTCGATCCGGATTATAAACCACAGGCCAATGCTCATTCACCTATTGGGGACAGCAATAATACCGATATTCACGTAGCCTGCCCGGCCTGCAAGGATTGTGCTTGCTTGCTGGTACCCATGCAGCTTACTTGATGGAACCTTAGTGCAATATCAACCACCACTATGGAATAATAATATTCAATATTCAAGACGTTCATGCAAAGTACTACAAGTTTATCTTACAATCATTCTTCGGAAGAAAACTCAGAAGGTTCAAATGTATAAGAAACCTATCGATTAAATAAAACCATTATGAAGTTCAATAAGCTGATGATCTATGGTGTCCATGAATACACAGCAAGCAATCTGGAATTAAAGCAATTTGTACCAAAATTTTAATTAAGCTCATCTAAGCAAGTTCTTACTTTAGTCACCTAAATATATAATAATTGAATGACGATTCCATGAAGTACCCATATATATACAAGCTTAATTAAGCTATTACCTCATTAAGTTGGAGTGTGAAATGGTATAATTTGTAACTTAAAAAGTGCCTCTTTGTTTTGAGTTTGTAAGCGTAAGTTGTACTTTTAACAGAGCTCATTTGGATAGTGAGATAAGATGAGATTATCAGATGAGATATTGGTTTTAAATGAGTTGAATAAAATATTGTTATAATATTATTTTTGAATATTATTATTATTTTGAGAATTGAAAAAGTTGAACTGTTTATTATATTTTGTGTAAAAATTTGAAAAAATTGTAATAGTGAGATGAGATGAGATGAGGTAAGATAATTTTTGTATCCAAATAACTCCTAAATCTAAACGCATATTTACTAAATAATAAATAACTTTTTAGTAGTAGATCAACTTTTTAATAAAACTCTATAATTAAACGCTTTAAAATGAAAACTTTATTATATACAGTAGTAATCCCAAACAAGCAGTACTTAATGAGATCAAGTAGAAGAATATATTGTTAAATGGAACTCATCTAAACTGATTTAAATATAAAATAACGTATAAATATTACCTTCCAATCAATAATCCAAAAGTAGAGACCATGCGTAAGTTTTCCAGATTATAGTGTCATGACCATATATAACATGCATGGTCCTAATACCACTTGTCTACAATATTAAAGATAAATTGTCTTAAATGTTAATATTTGATGGTGTTTATAGGATAAAGCTTCTTACATAAGGACCCATAATCACTATAAGAAAAATGAGAATATTTGATGAGAATGACTATTTGTGATAAAAATAGATTTATTTTAATAAAAAATAGTCATTTTTACAAGAAATAACTCAAATAAGCAATTTTTTTATAGTGAATTATCATGTTTAGTTGATTGAGGTTTCCAAACAAGCTAGAGTAATGATAAACATATAATTATGTTACATTCTCTTTCAATCATGTACATATATATTAATGAACGAGAAATTTTTTTTAAAAATGATTATGCCTTTATAATTATTTCATAAATTATTTTATAAAAATATCCTCCATTTAAAATGTGAAAATAAATAAGAAAACGTGTTTATCCTTTTTCGGACGGACTCTCTCAAACAGTAGTACTGCTTCGTAAATGGGATGATCAGCCTCGGCCCTATCAATTAAGCTGTAGTAAAAGCGTGAAGATTAGTACTCTGCATGCACGTATATTCAGCGTACGTACGAGTGGCAGTTCAGATATAGGACCATCGTGGTGCGGTCGGAGTGCAATGCTGTTGCTCGTTGGCTTCATCGTACCGATCTAGAGCATGTTAGCAGCGGACACCTGCCCCAACTGATTGATCATAATCTGAAGGTTCGGTATCTTTCGCAGAATCAGAGTACCATTTTGAATTGACAGCATCTCCGGCCAAAACGGACCGCACAGGTCATCAGACACTTCGGAAAGAACGAAGATGGAGTACTCGACACGTATTGAGTTCTTGGTACCAGCAGGGCATGCTTTTACATTCCTCTAATGCATGATTGCCCATCTTGAAAGGATTCCGTATCCCAAAAAAGAGCAAACCAGATCCTAGAATTTTGCTACAACCCTTGTACCAAACTCTCTATCCATCCATTGCATCTAGTACGTCGCAATGTATGTAAGTCAAACATGGGGTGAAAAGTGGAACATTGATGCAGACAAAGACAACCAGTGGGTTTGGATACACATTTAGATGAGATATTTTATTAAAAATTAAATAAAATATTATTAAATATAAGTTTTTAGTATTATTTTTATTTTAAGACTTAAAAAAATTGTATTATTTATTATATTTTTATATGAAAATTTTAAAAAATTATACTGATAAAATAAGATGAGATGAGATATTTTATATATCTAAACCCACCCTAATGAGATTCTCTTGCAGATTACGGCTACATTATCATCTTGGCATGACATCTATTGTTTTCATTTTGGTGGAACAAGTGGTGGGGGTTTATAACTTAAGAGTAGGTGGCAGTAGAGATCAAAAGAGAGAACCTTCAAGATAGGGGTACTTACTGATCATGCATGCACATGGGGTCGATTTATAATGTCCTCTAGTTGATCAGGATGAAATATGCACGTCACACGTACGTTTTCATCAACTTAACAAATGTCTTTGATCTAAAAATATATATATATATATATATATATATATATAATATTCATATGCGTGTGTATATAATATAGGACGTGCGAATGTGTTAGAGAGATTTTGATAGTGAGATGAGATGAAATAAATTAGGATTCATGAAAGTTGAAATTAAGTTGAATAAAATATTGTTAGAATATTATTTTTTAATATTATTATTATTATTTTGTGTAGAAATTTAAAAAAAAATTATAATAATTAGATAAGATGAATTGAGATGAATTAAGAAACTTTTATATCCAAACTGGCCTAATTGTCCCAGGAAAACTGGGGAAAAAAGAAGAAGATCAAAAACGTGTTAAACAGCATGTTAGGAGGTAATTAGTAATTAACAAAGTCTCATCCAACCAGCAGTTGTTTTACATGCACCTGTAAATTATAAGTTGGTAATGTTGATAATGTTTATAAGAAAACACGACCGATTCTAACATTTCACGAACATGCATTCGACAAGTACTCTAGTCTGACTTCTCGACGTGATGACATCAAATAATTATTTGATAATTAAAATTTAAGCAATAATTTTTTAATCATTATTTGATATCATACTAAAAGATGGTAGCTTAAGAGTCTCTTTGGGGTGTTACGTTAGTGGTAGTAAAATGTATTTAAATAGTTTAAAGAAAAACTCTAGGTGTGAGTTGGGGCCTAGCTATCGACGGTATCTGACGTGGAGGGAAACGCACCATTTTTGAGTAAGTGAAACAGTGTGTTTCAATACTTCTGAAGAATTGCCTTGTTAACACTGACAAAACGTACCATTTTGCATTTTCACCTGCTCGATTGCTCTCGGTAATCTCTCTATGCGATTTCATCCCCTAGAGCATTCGAACCCATTTCACAAGGCATCCCAACCGATTTCGCAAGGCATCCCAACCCATTTCTCTCCACTAGCTCAGCGTCTCTCCCAGCTACTCAGTGCGACTTCATCCTTGACATAAAACTTCGGCCCTCGCATCATCCCTTGACTGCTACGGAACTTATGCACCCGAACCCTAACCTTAGGTAACGACTCCAATCGAAGTCCATTTTGGCTTTATAACTGGTTTTTTTTGTGTGCTTATTTTGGTAGATTGGTGGATTTTAAGACTAATATTGTGGATGAGTTCAAATTTTGTGTATGATTGTTATGTGAACCCGATTGTATGAGTTCAAATTTTTGGGGCCTGGTTGTTATGAACCCAATTGTGAGTTCAAATTAGTTGGATCTTACCTGGTTCGACATCGATGGGCAGAAGGCGCGAGATCGATTTTTGAAGTGAAATTAAAACTGCCGATAGCTTTCTTTTCTTTTCTTCCCAAGCTTTTTCATTTCATTTTTTTCTTTTTCTTTTTTATAATATAGATGATGACGTGGCATTTTGCCATATCATAGGTGTGCACATACAGGCATAAATTTTACCTGTATGTAGCAGTTCTGTAGTCTAAAAAACTCTTTAATGATACAATTATATTATCTTTCATTATTGTGTATTTTTAATAAAAGAAAAGGCTAAAATGTATGTTTTAGGAAAAATATCATTTTGATTTCTTTTCTTAAATATGGTTTTTCAGATAATGTAAAACGCAATTCAAATTTTAAAGAAGACTGTTAAAGAGTGAAAATATTCATAAACTTTCAGATTATTACAACTTTACCATTTGATCTTATCACTAGCATGCCACTATGAAGATGCTATGAATATTGAGCGTAATTGAATTGTTATTTCTCTTATGAATCATTGAATTGATTCTTTTTATTATACTTATTGAAAATCCTATTAGATTATTTTCGTTATTATTTGATTATAAGATTTGATTTCTATAAAAACAAAATATCATAATTTTTATAAAATCAAATGACTAGTTATGTCATTTTTATCTCAACAAATATTTTTATATTATTTCCAAACAAAAGTAACAGGTTTAAAAATATTTTAAACATATAATTAACAAATAGTAAATAGCTCTTAATAGTAGAACTTAATATTTAACCTCTACAATTAAAATCCCTAAAACTAAAAGCTCTATTACCTTATGTAATTCCAAACATGTACTAATAGAACTATGAATAATGGGTGGCTCTACATAGTGCATTCATGTGTATTTTTTTTTTTACCTTTTTTTTACATGCATTTTTTTATCATTTTTAAATATTGATTTAAAAAATTCATAATATATTAAAAAATATTTTCTTAATCATTAAATGAAAAGAAAAGAAAATTACAGCTGGAGCCAGGGAAAAGACTAGCATTTTCCATTAATAATTGTATTAACAATCGATCTATCGTTTGAGCTGAACTCTTTGGGTTTTTTATTATAGCTAAATTGCTTAGTCAAAAGAAAAAAAATAAACGAATCAAGTGATCTTACGATCATGATCCCTTTCTTGGATAACGAGAAATGGGATTGAAAATTAAAGAAAGAGATCAGGTGAATTGGGGGGAAGTTAAGCTTTGGATGGGTTTGCTACCTTCGGGGGGCCTTCTCGGACTCGAAGCCTCTCGAAATGGACCACCAGAAAAGTGACAAGTTTTAAAATTCCAGCTAGCTTTGATGTAACATCTCCACACTCACGAACATCAGTGGGTCCAAGGCTCGGGAGAGTTCCACGTCTGCCCTAATTTTTCCGTACATATCAAGATATTGATGGGGCTACAAGAAGTCAAGAGATGGCTAAATTCGATCTTAATTATAAAGGAATCTCCATATGATTGAGCTGTATGCCACTGCCAGCATATATGCTTCGGACCCCATCAAGATTCCTACATAAAAAATTAGAAAAAAAACAAAAAAAAAACTAACGAACGATTTGTAGGTAATTTTTAAGTGAAATTATAAGTATTTCTTTTTTAATTTTAGCAAATTATAAGCTCCAAAATGTGACCATGCTGACCAATTATTTTTTATTTTTTTTAGCTTAAGGTTTTTAGATAAATGGTTCTTTTATATGGTATCATATGATCATAAGTTTGAGTCTTAACTTTACATTGTATTCATTTAATTAAATATTTCACGTGTTGAATTTGTTTATTAAAAGAGAATCTGATTCATGAATGAGATGAGTATTAAAATATAAAATAAATAATAAAAGTCTAAATTGAAGAATACTAAGAAAAGTATACATGTATGATGAAAAAAAAAACCCAAAAATAGTTTCATGTTTAATAAATCCATGCATTTAGTAGTTGTTATTTGAAAAGTGAAATAATTAGTATTAATCGTTACACACGAAATGTTCGTAAATTCTTTTCGTAGTATCTATATATATGATGTAGAAACCACGAACCATGACCATTTCATAAGCCTTGATTAGATGAAAAATAGCCAATATGTTATAAGTCCATGTCGTCCGAAGTTCACATTTTTGTGATAGGAGAAACTATACTTTTACCTACCTATAGTTCGTGGTCCGTATAAGGTGGTAGGTTTTATTTGTTAGTTTGTGATCATCTGAAGTGACATTTCTGGAATATACCCACCAGCGGGGTTGATTCTATCTATATTTGTGTAAACTCAATTTTTACCTAAACCTCCGGTGGATAGAGTGTCAACTCTCAAAATCACGAGTTAATAAAAGTGCGATTAATCATCAAATACCACGTTTAGTTTGATGGTATTTTTAAACCAACATTAAGGTGTTGTTTGGATAATGAGTTGGAATAAGATGAATTGAGATGAAAGTTGAATAAAATATTATTATAATATTATTTTATAATATTATTATTACTTTAGAAATTGAAAAAACTGAATGGTTTATTATATTTTATAAGAAAATTTTAAAACAATTGTAATGATGAGATAAGATAAAACACTTTTACTATTCAAACGCGGCCTAACAATTTAGAGTTAATCGGCACAAAAACATTTTGAGGAATTATTCTATTATTAAAATGGTAATAGTAAAATAGTTTGTAAATAGTAATAAATTTGTTTGTAAATAGTAATAAAATAATTTGAATTAAGATATTTTATTGAACTTTGAGAAATGAGAGAGAAAAACTTAAATAAAAATATTATAAATTTAAAATAATGTTAAATACAATTTTTTAATATAATTTTTGTTTCGAAATCTGAAAAGTTGAAATTTTTTTTATGTTTTCTTTGAAAGTTTGGAAAAGTTGTAATGATTAAATAAAAAAGTTAAAAATTTGAAATTGGTGTTTGCGTGACATTTGAAAGAATATAAGATGAGATGATATGAGTTCCTATACGAGGCTTAAATGATAAAATTTGATGTATAAGGTTTAAATTTTAAAATTTATAATCTTCCAACAAATTATATAATGTAAAAATTTTATTGGTTATACTCTATACATCAACTTTATAAGAATACAATTTTTCTTTCTATTAAGATCACAACATCAAGCTCTATGATTGAAATGTTCCAATATTTCAAAACTCATTGGGTGTTGAGATGATATGAGTTATGAATAATAGTGAAATAGTTTGATTTAAAATATTATAAATTAAAATATTATTAAATATAATTTTTATTTAAAAATTTAAAAAAATTGCATTGCTTTTTATATTTTGTTTGGAAGTTTAAAAAAGTTGTAATGATTAGATGAAAAAATTAAAATTTTGAAATTAAAAAAGTGATTATATTTGTATTGTTTAAACATTGAGATAAAATAATACTATATTGCAATTCAAAAGGAGTCAGAGTTAGAGTCACTTGGTAATATCATAATATGTCAACGATGAAACCAAATAATCGATTCTCTATACAATTGAAGGAACCCAAAACATGCAATAGCGCCTTGGCTACATGCAGCTAATCACCCGTGGATAGAGTTTAATTTGCTTCCTTTAGAACGAATGGATCATAGAGTTGAGGAGTGGATACGGACCAATATCCCGTCAAATGGTGGCCTTGACCACAATGCAAAGTGGTAGAGGTCTTGTTATAAGGGGAAAATCTATCATATGATGAGATGGACACATCTAGGTGGAGTAGGTCCGCCACGAGGCATGGTCTCTCGCCTGATGGGGCCACCCCTAGTCTTTGGCTTGCCATCCGCTTGATGTTTCCCTCTTTGCCCCCCATCCAGCTTGCCAGGATGAGGTGGCTTAATTGGTCTGCTAGGCTGCTAGCTGCTAGCTGCAACCTATATATATAGCTATCCCTCCGCATGTAAATAGATTGTTACCATTCCGCATGTAGATAGATTCGCCCAACATTTGCAGCAAAACACACAAATTCAAGAACTCCTTCGCATCCAACAAAAAGTCATAAAAATTTGGTAAATGATATTTGTAATTTTAGAATATGTAAACATCGCATAATTTTTTTTTTTTTTAAAAAGTGAATAAATAAGGAATCAATATGAAAAAAAAAATTATAAGAAAGAACCCATAGTGAGAACCCCTTTACATTCTCTTAGAGGTTATGAAATGGTTCTTAAACCACTTCATGAGTCTTGATGGTCAGCCCATTTGGATAATAACTGGTATCACAAATAGAAAATCTCTCTCGAATGATTCTCTCTAGTCCCTGTATCTAGGCTGTGGAACGTGTGAATGTTGTTTTAGTATTACCATATAACACACTCTACCATCAATGTGAAAATCGTGGACAAACAACGATGTTCAAGAACCTGTGGAACAACCGTACTAGATCTACGATTTACTAGTAAGGTAATATCGCTTCTGCTATATACTTTAATCTAATATTTCTAACAAAAGTTAAATTTTTAATAATGGATCCATTATTTTTCAATATGAAAAAAAAGAATTTTTTAATTCCACGATTGTATCTTGCATGATTCTAAAAATTCAAGACTTTCCGGACAGGAGAGAAAATGTTACAAGTATAAAAAGATTCAATAACAATAAATTCATAAATTGAAATTAATTCATGTTATACATTAGATCTATTTTATAATAAAAATAAATTTATAATCTAATGTAATTTAATGTATTACATTAAATTATTATATCAATTTAGAAGAAATTTATTTTTTACAAGCAAGTTTACATACCCAAATCACATACTGATACAGCATATAAGACAACCTTTTAATAAAACAATAGGAATTGATGAAGTGGACAATATTAGAGGCGTTAGGTATAGTATGATCGAGTAAGCAGGCGAGTAGGTACCCCCGCTCAATCTGCTCGCCATGTAGCCTATCGTTTTCCAAATGGCCGGGGCCCGGGCCCAGATGGCTTTGCGCTCTGATACATGCGGTGGTTTGGTAGTTAAGTCCATGTGTCACAATGTTATTAATGCTAAGGTGGGCACTATTATTTTGATCTAAAATTAAAAACCGAACATATCAAATTGAGTGCTTATAATTGAAATCCAGTGACACCTACTTGCAAAATAACTAAGACTCTAATAAGTATTTCATCTCTTTTTTAAGGTTAATTACAAAATTGGTATATGGGTTTTCATGTTTTTACACTAATTTTGCAATCCAAAATCCTAATTTTCAACTTTTATAAAATTAAGAAAATGGTCGTGCTATTATGTTGCCCATAGGTGATTGTTCGACTATACCGCTAGTTAATTCTGCACGGTTTTTTTTAAATATTTTTATATATTTAAAACAAACATAGAGAACACATTAGCATTTTCTTTAATAAAATCATGAGCAGATGTCGCACAAGACCGGTTCCGAGAAGAACAAAAAAGTTTTTCTATTTTTTCTAATTTTTTTCATTCACTTTTTTGGTATTCTTAAATATATATATATTTTAAAAAATATAATATTATTAAAAAATACTTTATTAATCACTAAGTAAAAAAAAATTAAAAAAAAAAAACTGTTGAGAGAAATGATCGATACCCATTATCGGAAACCTAAGCAATTCTCTAAAATCAATCACAATTCAGTACACCCGTTTATGTGAAAATACCAATACTAATTTTGCAATTTCCCTCTCATTTGATTTGCATGGAAAAGGAAAAGTAATCTGGAATTCCGATCCTCTCTTAATCGAACTTTTATATGACGTTAAACGTGGCCGAGTTTGGATATAAAAAAGTGTCTCATTTTATCTAATTATTATAATTATTTTAAATTTTCACACAAAATATAATAAATAATTATATATTTTTAAATATTAATATTAAAAAATAATATTTTAATAATATTTTATTTGATTTTCATCTTTCATCTCAACTTATCTCATCTCAACTCACTATTTAAACTTCACATTGAGCTTATATATAATGCACGAAGAAAGAACTTTTATCTGGTGTCAAAACATTTAACAAAAAGAGAAATCTAGTTCATCACGAGTCGACACATCTAAAATATGTACAATCTTTTTTTTTTTTATTTATAATTTTTTATATAATCATATTTTAAATTGATGATATTTTTGTAAAATGATGTTACTTTTGCAAGTTATTTTATAAAATAATTCATCATTTAAAACATAGTTATGTAAAGGGTGATAAAAATGATTGAATTTGTATCATTTTTAGTATTTATATTGTAGTGGATTGGGGTGATTGTTGAGGCTTTCAATATTTATTGAGTAATGCTATTCATTATCTAAATTTTCATCATTCTTTAATTATTTCATGATGTGACATTAGATGATTATAAATTATTTATTATATTTCACTTGTGAATAAATTATTTAATTTCACATTATAAGATGATAAGAGGATGATGAAAAAATAGATAATAAATAGATTTGTTGATATTTATATTTCTCATTTTTTTCCTTTTTTTTTTTTTTTTTCATTTGCCCGTTATCCTACTATATAGTACTTCCAACACATTATAAGTAACTAATTTATAGGTTAAATATTTAAACGGATAGGTTTATATATATATATACACATACATATATATATATATATATATATATATATCCTTTTCCTACGGACTAGGTAGACTTGCAATATATTACCCTCACAATTAATTTCCAATGGTCCTGCATGCACGTGGCGTTAGAAAAAGACATAAGGGGCCCGAAACGGGTCGGATCGATCGAGTGCTGAATGAATTAATCTGAAACTTTCTTTTTAACCCCATGATTTGACAATAATTAATACCTATATATGTATGTGTCTGTATATATATGTAATGTGTATATTTATGTGTGTCATGTATGTGATGAGTAATATCCTTTTGGATAAAATACTATTAATCTTAGACGTTCTTTCTATATATATATATATATATATATATAGTTATGCTATTTGCAAGTTAGTGTGCAGAATGTATCATTCATATCATTTACATAACAAGATTTGATTTGTAAGATTTAAATAAAAATTTATTTTTTAAATTAAATTATATCATATAAGATATTTACTAAGTATGTTATTCACATCGACTTGTAAATAAATTTTTCTATATATATATATATATATATATATATATATATATGTGCGCGCGCATATGATCACCTTTATTAGGATTGGGATAGTATCCTATTTAATATAGGTATTATAAGATTTGGTGGGTTCTTTAAATATTATAAAAATAAATATATTTGAAAGACAAAATTGAGGGGATTATGATCTATCCTATCTAATATACTTAAACTTCGAGCAATTGGCAACGAGTTTTGTTTGTGTTTAACATCCACTTGACATGTTACAAAATTTGATAGGATGCAGACTTGTCTCACTTTTATTCTATTGTGATGATTTAACATTATATAGTTACTCTTAAATCTTTGGTTTTGAAAACGAAGAGCTATCTAATTTTTTATGGATAGTACCGTATTAGTACAACGAGATAAAAATGATGTCATCAGAGTGTGGTATATAACAAAACTCAATTAATTCGTGAATTCTTTTTCTGTTGTGAAATAAAATAGAAGTGGCAAGAAAATAGAAAGATTGCAGTATAAACTTATCTTTTCAAGAGCTCAATATCATTTACTTATAATTTCTCGTGTTATATAAATGATTCTCAAGACATCATTTTATAGGCATAGCAAATAAAGAATATTCTATAAAGGTAATACATGAACAAAAACTTCATATGTAGTCATTTTTACGTATTTCTTTATACACTCTATTAATATGATTGTTTGCATTATTTTTTTTAATATGAAATAATTATTTTAGTCAATCACATCATTGGAGTGTACAAAGAATACGTAAAAGTGACTGTATATAAGAGAATTCATACAGGAATTATGACATATATTGATGAATTTATAAAATTCAAAAGTTGATACATAAATGAACTAGAATTCTAAGAGATAGAATATAAATGATCATCCATTAAGTTCATTTATAAAACTTTCCCTTTACTTTTTTTTTTTTTTTTTCATTTTTATATATAGGCAGATTATGGATTTGTCTGTATGGCGCAATAATAATGACGTCCACCATGGACTTGTTGGATGACAGAATGAGTAGAAATTTTGCCATACATGATACTTTAATTGGACGTATAATTCTTGGAATGAAATTTGTCCCCATTAGTCTTTACCTGAAACTTGCCCTTCTATATAAACCTCCTCGCTTCTCCTTACCTCTCTGCGTGGCTCAAAGTACATCATATTCTGCAGCACTTCCTCAGAGAGGAGAGGAGAGGAGAGGAGACGAGCAAAATCATCTGGCTCGTATAGAGGTCTGAGGGAGCTGATGGAGATGGGTGGATTTTTGTTCTATGTTTTTATCTTTCTCCTTGCAACTCTACTCTCATTTATATTTCTAGGAGGGGACAAGAAAGAACGTCCCCAAACAAGAGCTAAGCTTCCGCCAGGTTCAATGGGCTGGCCATACATAGGAGAGACGCTTCAACTGTATTCTCAAGACCCCAATGTTTTTTTTGCAGACAAACAGCAAAGGTGGACGCTCTTATATATAAGTTGTGTTTATAACTTTGAAACTTTCTGTTCGTTTCTTTATAAACATGAGTTTTGAACGTGGTGGAGTTCATGATGGGTCTTTCAGGTATGGAGAAATCTTCAAGACCCATATTCTTGGCTGCCCTTGTGTCATGCTGGCTAGCCCCGAGGCTGCTCGGTTTGTGCTGGTGACAGAGGCTAACTTGTTCAAACCCACCTACCCGAAAAGCAAAGAGCGCCTGATTGGCCCTGCAGCGCTGTTTTTCCACCAAGGGGACAACCATATTCGTCTGAGGAAGTTGGTCCAAGGATCCTTGTCTCTCGACGCACTTCGTAACTTAATGCAGGGTATCCAAGCCATTACAGCCTCTACCTTGGACTCGTGGGGAGGCGGCCATGTCATTAACACTTTCCATGAAATGAAAAAGGTTGCCTAAATATTTATTCAAGAAGTTCTGTTTCTGGGTCTTCTGCACTTGACCTTTTTGACTTTGCCATTTTGTGCCATTCTCAAGATTGTTTAATTATTCAATTAAGGGGTCAGTCAACTTGGAGACATATCTAATCCAAATGGTGTCTAAAATGTTCTGTTCATGCTTCATTCTTAGCATATACTATGGTTCGCTCACGACTAAATTGGTCTTCCTCGAACCATTACAGTTTTCTTTTGAGGTTGGAATACTTGCAATTTTCGGCCATCTGGACTCCCATTATAGAGATGAGCTGAAGAAGAATTACTGCTTAGTAGACAAAGGCTACAATTCCTTTCCTATAAGTATTCCTGGAACTCGCTACAAAAAGGCACTTCTGGTAAGCAAAATAGTAAGACTTCAGCAGTCCATTCAAATTCAATTATATAGTCTTCTCCAAAGTGACATTTCCAATTGATTTGTTTACTTTCTTTCTGTGTCTTTTGAATTCTCTGCAGGCAAGAAAAAGGCTCACAAATATTCTTGGTGATATTATATGTGAGAGGAAGGAAAAGAAATCTCTTGAGAAGGATCTGTTGGGATGTCTTCTGAACTCAAAAGATGGAAAGGGTGAGATCTTAACTGATGATCAAATCGCTGACAATGTCATTGGAGTGCTATTTGCTGCTCAAGACACTACAGCAAGTGTCATGGCATGGATTGTGAAGTATCTCCATGATAACCCGAAACTTCTAGAGGCTGTAAAGGTATGATCATTTGAAGCAGCTTCACCATATGCGTGGTCAAGAACTAGTCTCTTTCAACCCCCCCACTTTCTCTGTCTTTTGTTTTGGGACACTCAGAGCTCTCTGGTCCTATTGATTTATGAAAGCTTCTCTCTTTGCAGGCTGAACAGAATGCTATTCGTAAAGCTAATGATGAAGGTAATCGGCCTTTGAGTTGGAGCCAAACAAGAAAAATGCCAGTAAGTTACAAGGTATGTATGCACTGCAGTATCCATCACAAGCCATGATGTTTTGAGTAAATTTTTGTTTTGGTATGTTGTTTTGCCCCAAGGGCAGGGTATTTTGTTGCATGAGCGACTAAGAGTTGGGAAATATGGTTTTGCACAGGTAGTGCTAGAAAGCTTGAGAATTGCAAGCATCATATCTTTCACCTTCAGAGAAGCAGTTGCTGATGTGGAATACAAGGGTAAGAGGAGGACCTAAAACTTATGAAACTAAAAGAACAAGATTAAAGATTAAGATCTTTTTAGAAGAAAGAAATGCTATGCTTTTTTGCCGTTTTGGGGAAACTTTTCTTCTAGAATTATACATTTGAGGCTCTGATCAGGAAAAAAAATAAAAAAATAAAAAGAAAAGAAAGTAGTACATTTGAGGGCAATAACTGACACTAGAATATGTTGACAGGGTACATAATTCCGAAAGGTTGGAAAGTGATGCCTTTGTTCAGGAACATTCACCACAATTCTGAGTTTTTCTCTGATCCTCAAAGATTTGATCCTTCGAGGTTTGAGGTATGTAAGGTTACTGTTTCTGCACTCGTGGCCTTTCTATATTTCAAGACAGGACAGATCAGTGATTTTGCATGTTTCTTTTTCTATGTTTACACTGTTTATTTAGGTTGCCCCAAAACCCAATACATTCATGCCCTTTGGCAGCGGAGTTCATGCCTGTCCGGGAAATGAGCTTGCAAAGTTGGAGATGCTGATTATGATCCACCATTTGGTCACCAAATTCAGGTAATACACAAAATAAAATCCATTAAACTCAAATAATTTCATGAGATGTTGACCAATGTGCGGATCATAATAATCTTGAGATTTCGAGATATAAAAAGTTACAATAATAAAGAAATGAGAAAGGGGTAAAGATCTTTGTATTAAGTTTGGGAGGATCAATATATAAAATTAGAGCTTTGTTAGGTACAAGCGGTTTGGTGTATCAAATTGCATACCGACACTGACATGATTTTTTTTATTGAAAAGAAAAATAAAAGAAAAATATTTTAAGAGAAGAAGAAAATCCTGTCTCACGAAAATTATTTCTATTTTTAACTTGTACCGTTTCATTAAACGGATGCCTTACATGTCAGCATCGATTTACGGTTTAGTGCGAACTCGCTTGCAATAAGACTTTTTGATAAAAATTATGAGCAATATAATTCTTCATTTTAGATTTTTGACTCATGCGATATATTTTAAATGATTTTATAAATTAAATGATAAGGACAACGTTTTTCTGGAATTATTTGACGAGGGCATTTTGTTGGTTATTTTGCAGGTGGGAAGTGGTGGGATCCCATGGTGGGATTCAGTACAGCCCATTCCCAGTGCCTTTGCATGGACCCCCAGCCAGATTTTGGAAAGAATCTATCGAATAGAAAGCAGCATGCATGTGTTGGAATTATTATGACCCAGATGCCATTTCCCCTTTCCAAATTCTTAATTCTAAGTGTATTTTTTTTTTCCCTTTCATTAATTATTCTCTCTAGAGTCTAGCCCATCGGCCCCATCCCCACAAACTCATGTGGTGATGCTAATTAAGATCCTTTATTTTTCCTTAATTTTTGTTTCGTACTCATTGTCGTTAAGGAAAGTTTTAAGGCTTGTTTGAGAACACAACCGTTCTCAAATATTTTAAGATTATTTTAGTATTATTTATAAATTAATGTGATATTTTTACTCTTAAACCCTTTCTTTTTCTCCCTCATATTCTAGAACAATATATCATCGTTTTTCGCATTCAATGTATTAAAGTTTAGAATAAGAGTAGAGCTGAAGAGATTGGCCCCAAATTTAGGACACTGAATTTTCAAGTTCATTGACATATATTCTGGAATAGAAATTAAATTAAAGAAATTAATTGCAATGGAAAATTGTATTTCTACCCACACAATTTAGGAGATTGAAATGTAATTAATTAGTGGCGTAAATTTATCATTACTTTTATAAATTTCTTCGATAATGTCAAATTATCAATAAATCTTTAAATATGTGTATCTATATCTACAATCTTTTTACTAGAATTTGAAAAATAACTCACAAGTCTCAATCCATTTGAGTCATACCTAGGGCTTCAAGTTGCGTTTGGAGTTTCAAAAGTATTTAAATAGTTTTAAAAGCTATTTAATGTAAAAATTAAGTTGTTTGGATGTTACTTATATATTAAAGTATTTTTTTTTTATCTTAAATAAGTTAAAAAGTACATTTGAATCATACATGTTTTTCTGGATAATACAGAATATAGTTCAAATTTTAAAAGAACTATCAATAGACGAAAATACTCGCTTAACTTTAAGATAATTATAACTTTCAAACTTTTAAGAATATGATCATAATTTTAAAACAATCAAATAATCATCATTTTTGTTTTAGAAAATATTTTTTAAATTTATTTCTAAATAAATGTAATAAATTTGAAAGTGTTTTAAACATGATTATAAAATAGTAAATAATTTTTATAATAGAATTATTATTTAAATTATAAGTTATATGCTTTAAACCAATAGACTATTTTCATCACTATAATCTAGAAGACACTTGTTTGTTTACAGGAAACTTCTCAACTCATCTCATTTCATTTCATCTAATCATTACAGCTTTTTCAAATTTCAAAATAAAATAAAATAAACAATTCAATTTCTTCAAATCTTTAAACAAAAATAATATTAAAAAAAATATATTCTAACAATAATTTATTTAATTTTTTAATTTTAATCTCAACTCATCTCATCTGTAAAAACAAACAAAATATCTAGTCTAAATTTTGATTAGAATTTGAGATTTTGACCATAGCCAAAGCTTTTGGAGAGGTTAATTCATACTAGACTAGTTATTTTAAAGTCAAAATAGTAATATAATATTATATATTTTAATAATATTTTTTAAAAAATTAATATCTTGTAAATACACTTGTATTTAATATTTAATATTAATATTAAAATTTAATATTTAAAGAAAGGTAGTTAGATAAAAAAATTATAAAATATTAATTTAGTCCGGTGACTTTGTAAATATGACTAAAGGCCATAAATATCCCTTTGACATGTTATACAAGAATTTTAATTAAAAGAAAAACTAAAATTTGAAATTAGACTTGAAAATGGCTACTGCTCTCAGAAACCACGTTTGCACTTAAGCCCTGCCTTAGTGGCTACGAAGTTGCCAGGTGTTGCTACAGTGATTGGCTAGCTGAAAGTTTATGAAGTACATTCACATTATTTCAACCTCTGGGTCCTACCTAAGATGTGGCTATTAGAGCTTGGTAGCCTTAAAGCGGCTTTAGTTTTTCCCACTGTCCATGGTTGTGTGATATTTTGCTGCCCCGAAGGACCCATTGTCCCAAGATTGAGGAGCTCTGCGTGGTCCTCAGTTGCTTTTTGAGTGCCTTGTCAAAGCATTCACCATTTCTGTACTGTCTAAGTTGAGGCCTAATGGTTGTAGAACAAATTTCTCATTCTGTTAGTGTTTGGGTAATAAATTCTCAAACCTTGTGGTAATGAATAATAGAAAAAGGTATCTGGAGGTTACAACCAGTAGTATATTAACCATCATAAACCTAAAGGAGAGGTCTAGATTTATTTTATATTATAGTTCTTAGGCTGTTTTGTCATATACAATTCTTAAATCTCAACCATTATGGATGCACATATATAACAGTGGGTCACTGTTCAACAATGTCCACAACTTTAAGCCCACTACCCCATTCTTTTGCATTGGCTAAATGAACCTAGTTCCATCTTCAACAAATTTTAGAGAGTTTTGCTATACATCAGTTACTATTTACTTCCACACCTTACACTAAACAATTTTTTTTCATAGAATTTAGATTAATAAATAGTTACTGATAAGAAGACTTATTTATTTCCAGAAGTCTAGCTACTTAAAAATTTATTCAACCATGCAGGCACTATACTCTATTTCTAGAAAAGTGCACTCCTATTCTATTGTATTGTTAAGGTATTATCTATTAACTTTCAAATTTGTTTTTATATTAAAACATAATAGTTGATTTAATGGTTGATAAATCATTAACTTTCAAATAGTTGATAAAACATGCAGGCAATATGTACATGTCATATGTTTGAGTTTATGGGGATTCTCTGTAGGCATATTCTATTGTCCTTGGGAGAAAATCAAAATTAGATATGTTACCACATCATTATTGTAACACCCTGCTCCTTCCTTTCTTCTGACGTAAGCAATTACGTCAGATGCGTCAGCCTGTCCGCTCATCTCTCTAGTGCCTAATAGCCCCGTTACGCGTGCCAGACCCCGATGGCGTGTTTTTAAAAGATACTACGTAATTTATAAAACTAGTTTTATGTTTTAAAGTAATGTGTATTTTACATGAAAGATTTCACTTACTATTTAAATAAATAATATTTTAAATAACTCAATTATAATATCTTTGAAGAGCTCCAAAAATAACATAAATGATTCCAGTTATTTAAAATATTAGGTGATTTAAATAATAATGAAATCTTTATTTATTTAATAGTTTACTCTTTTAAATATTTTAAGTAAGATTTCATCATTTTTATAAATGATGAAGGAATATTAATTTAAATAATATTCTATCTTAATTCATCTCAGTGCTTTTAAATAAGTTAACTTTACGCATTTTCAAATCAGTATTTAAGGGTCATCGTAGACCATTTTTATAGATCTCCAGATGTCTGGTTTTAGGATAAAACCCCAGCCCCTCTCTCTTTTCCCTCCCCTTTCTCTCTCCTCCCTTTCGGCCCCCCCGTACGCAGCCTCCTCTCTCTCTCGTCCGAACGGCCCCAGCCCCAACCCGGCGCCGCCGTGCCTCACCGCCCACACCACCGGCCTCCTCTCCCTCCGGCGAGTCCAACCATGCCGGCCTCTTCCTCCCATGCTCTCTCCTCCTCCTCCCACGGCGATGCAAGCCCGAACAGGCTTAGGAGCCACAACGCCACCGTGCGCCGTCCTCCGGCACCACCACCTCTAGGGTAGCTTCCCCAGCTACCGATCGGCCTCCTCCAGTGATCTCTCCCTGCCGGTAGCCTCCTATGCTCGAGCACAAGTGCATCACGCACGGGTTCACTGTGTGGCCTCCTAGCGCCGCCGTGCGCGGCCATCTCGGCCACCGGCCACCACCATGAGATTCCTGAGGTTTCCCCCTTCCTCCTCCAGCAAACCCAGGGCCAATAGGCCTCTCCTCCACTTCCCGGTGTCTCCTGTGGCGACGCACGGGTTTAGCCCGATCCGCCGTCGTCCACCGCTACCCACGGCGAGTGGCCACCCTAGCCAGCATCCTCAGACCACCACGAACCCAACCAAACCACCCACGGCCCCGATCTGCCACCCACGGCTCCACACTCTCTCTCAATCTCCCACAGCATTTCTCCCCCTCATAGTGCACGGCCAGCCCTCTTCCACCACCATGGACCACCGTGCCGACCACCACGACACCACTAGAAACCTCCCATAGCCTAGCCCAAGCTTAAACCACCACTTTATGTGGTGGGTAATCATTGCACGTGATGGACAGTCACTGCGCGTGACTGACCACCACTGTACACGGCAAGATCCGCCGTGATACGCTCATTGTCATCATCATCAAGGCCACCTTAGGCCCTTCCAAGACCACACCTAGCTATCCAAACACTTAAACAGTCACTGTACGCGGTGTAACCACCCCGTACGCTCCTTCGGCGTATTCGCTGTGACGGTCAACGAGCGACGCATGGGTTATCTCGTCGATGGTATAATTCTCTATCCCTCGCTATTTATATTAGATGCTAGCTAGTTGACTAGATTGTGAACTGTGCTGTTAGTGTTATAGGATTCCTGTGTAGTATGATGGTGATGTGATGGGCTGTGATGTGAAGTGTTGGGCGTAGTTGGGAATTGTGCTGTATAGTGATGTGGACTGTGGCGTGAAGTGTTGGGTGGATTGGGAAGTGTGTCGTGAAGTGTTGGGATTTGTGCTGTTGGTGTTGTAGTTTGTGCTGTGTAGTGTTGTGGTCTGTGCTATGTAGTGTTGTGGACTGTGCTGTGAAGTGACGTAGTGTAGTTCTGTGAATGGAGTACACGAGGGGTGTTGTAACACCCCCTTCCCGTAGGCTAGGAGTGTCACATGTTTTTCATAAAATAAACCCGGCAAGAGATCTCGTATTTAAGAAAACAATTTTAGGATTTATTTCATAAAACTTTGTCTGATAAAAATGTCTTAAAAAAAAAAAACTTAATTGAACAAACTGAATAGAAGTCATGTCATAAAAGCAATAAAATAAATTTCTTCTAAAAGGTCTGAAATTAAAATAAATGCTCATTCTAATCTTGGCCTGTCTGCTCGTAATCATCATCCTCACCTGGGTGGTTAAGAAATGAAAACAAACTAAAATGAGTCGAATACTCAGTAAGAAATCCATCACAACGTTAACATACTAAACATAAGGTTTTCCTAAAAATTTTCATGCTGAGAACTTAAAATTCATGATTTTTCAGACTGATGTTTATGCTATGCATGACTGATTTATCTGAATTAACTGACTGTTCTGACTTAACTGACTGTTCTGATTTAACTGACTGAACTGATTATTGACTGAACTGACTGGCCAACACACTTAACCCTGTGTGCGAGGTTGTGCACCGGCCCCACGTCCCGCGGCTGCGAGGGGAGCCGCTGATAGTATTCTGGCATATTATGGTGGACCACGCTTGAGTCCGTGGCTTGCACATCCACCCTGAACTGAACTGCAATGGTACCATACATCTGAATGGCCATAACTGAACTGATTTTATCTTGTACTTGAACTTAAGATAGCTTACGTGTCTTATGACCATGAGATGCATGACATAATACATATATAATTATAATTTCTGAACTGAACATGATGCGGAATGACATGATCGTATGCTATGCTGGATGACATGTTTGCATATGACATGAGTGGTACATAAAAATGGCTGTCAAATAACTGGCTTGAATAATACATATATAAGCTATCTATGATGATCATAATTTGTGATCAAATTACTTACCTTGCTGCGCTTCTTCTTGAATCTCACTTCGTAACTCGTCACCGAAGGGTATGTGATGGGGGTTGGATAGACGAGACGACGCTGGCTCTGGGTGGCCAGGAGTGAGGCGACGCGGCTGGTTTACTGGGCTGGGTGGTGCGACGCCGAGAGAGGGAGAGATAGTACCGAGAGAGAGTTCTGTTGCCGAAGGCAACCGAGAGAGAGAGAGAGAGAGGAGGCTGGCGGTGGTTGTGGTTTCTTATGTTTTCTTCTGGAGGTCTCGGCCAGGGGTGGGTTTTATAGGCAAGGAAAATGGTATTGTGACCATAAAGAGATGGGATAGGATTTGGAGTTGAGAGTTTGGTTTCCTACTAGAATTTGGGGTTGAGAGTTTGGTTTCCTAATAGGATTTGGAGTTGAGAGTTTGGTTTCCTAATAGGATTTGGATTTATTAATTAGAGGATAAGGATGAGGCTTATGGGTGGAGATAGGGAGAAATAATGTTTAAATTCAAATAAAACTCTAGGCTATTGAAAAAAATCGGATCATAATAAAATAATAAAAATAAAATGATAATAATCTTATTAAAAGAACAAATGTAAAATCTGATGATAATAATAATAATAATAATAATATTATAGTTATAAGAAAATACATAAAATGTATCTATAGTCTAATATTAGGGTCGGGTTGTTACAAGTGTACTCCATGTGGTGGAGCGATGCACCATATGGCGTGTGTGCCGTATTGGTGACGTAGCGGAGTGTCGTAAGTGGGGTATAGGTGGGATGTACTCCATGTGGTGGAGCGATGCACCATATGGCGTATGTGCCATAACGGTGACGTGGCATGGTTCTATGAGTAGAATATACGCAGAGTATATTCTATGTGGTAAGTGCTGCATCATGTGGCGTGTGTGCCATAATGGTGTTGTGACGTAGTGTCGTGAATGGAGTACACGAGGAGTGTACCCCATATTGTGAGACGATACACTATATGGCGTGTATGCCAAAATAGTGATGTGTTGTAGTGACGTAATGGAGTATACGCGGGGTATACTCCATATTGTGAGACGATACACTATATGGCGTGTATACCAAAATAGTGATGTGTTGTAGTGACGTAATGGAGTATACGCGGGGTATACTCCATGTGGTGAGACGATGCACCATACGGCGCATGTGCTGTAGTGGTGATGTGGCATAGTGTTGTGAAGGGAGTATGCATGGAGTGTACTCCCTGAGGTGCAGCAATACACCGTATGGTGTGTCGCAAGGATGAGGATAGTTGCATAATTGTTAGGGGAAGAACTTGGTGTATGGTGTCGGGAACTGTGGAACAGTGTCCCGAAATGGCTGCGAAGTATGGCTGTAGCCCAAGGCGACGGGTGTCGCCATGTGATTGGCTTATGGTCGGGAATAAGTGCGAAGTGGCTAAGAAGTATCAGAGCAGTGCAGCGGAAGCATGATTGGGCAACGTCATGAAGTGACATGGTCCATCATGGAGTTGTGCTGTGATGACTTAAGATGTATGTAAGGTGATGTGACAAGGTCACGGTGTAGCTTGAGAACAGTCTCGAGCTATATGGCGTGATGTAAAGTACGATTATAAACAGAGTCCCATCGTGTCAACAGTTGGGATAACTTTCATGAGGGCCGGGTAACACAAAGAGTCGTGCTAGCCGGGTATGAGAAGATTGGTAATTGAGTATGGCGTTCACCATATGAGTCCGTGACCAATGTATTAAATGATGGTCTTAAGAGATAAAAGGGTAACGTACGTGTGTTGTCTGGTTAGACACATATGCCGCACAGATTCACCATATATAATGGGTAATCTGTCCTATGTATGATGACACGGTAATTAAGCCTCAGAGTGGCTCGGAGCCGTGTGACATGAATGGATGGTCATGAGAATGAGAGTGAGCTAAGATACATGAGGGTAATGATGAAGGTACTGTCTAAAAATGGGATGCGTGGCTTAGTAAGTCTAAGTCATGCGTAGGAATGTGGTTAACAAGAAGAACATGATAAAGGTCCTAGTGTCTTAATCCTTAGATGAACATGAGTTCATTCTAGTGAGTAACCACTCGAAGTAGAATGTCAAGGTTGAAGGAAGTAGAGACCGTAATAGGTCTCTAAGGGTTGTATTATAGTAAGAAATGTGAAAGAGTACGGATAGAAGGAGAGTGTTCTCTAAGTAAATCATAGCTCTATTTATAGTCAGTTGCTTATGCACTAGATAGAAAATAACGTTAAGGTTATGTATGCATGTAGGTTGCCATCTGACACACGCATAAATGGACTGTACGGTATGAACGGACTGTATGGTATGAAAGTAGCATGGAGTCCAGGTAAGTGTTACATTCATACTCTTCTAGAGTTTTCTAAAGATATAAAGAAGAAAAAGAAATGTTTTTCCCTACGAAAACGAAGAAAAGAAATGGTCTCCCTTTCAAGGGCAGACGTTTTACGAAAAGGAGAACGAAAAGTAACGTATTTAAAGTATAAGTATGTACGGCCTCCTTTGGCAGCCCCTGTTCACGCATCCAAAAGTATTAACTGTATGCATGTGAATGGATGACTATATGTAGTACCTATTGTATGTATTTTTAAAGGAAAAGACAATGCAAGAAAATATGTTTTTTAGGCTCTCGCCCCAAACGGACGTTTTTCTACGAAAAGATGTTTTTCCATGAAAGCACGAATGAAATGAAAAGAAAGGAAATGCATACTCATGTAGATGAAATGAATGAACGTAAGAAAGAATGAAAGAAAGGCATGAGCACGCATAAATGTATGAAAATACGTAACGGCCACATGAAATGAATGAACGAGGTACCCAAAATGAATGAATGGGCAGATTGCAATGCCGGGCGGTAGTATCTGGTAGTACACCGAGTGCTGCATCCCTAAAGGAAAGGGATTCCAACCTGTGGCCACGGGCGAATCCATCGGCCCAAAAGGCCACTAACCCCAGCACACGAGGCGGAACAGTGTGCACTGGCCTATGAAAGTGATAAGAAAAGAATGTACGAATGCATTGCACTCTTCAAGAAATGAAGGCAGTAACGTGGGAAAGTTTTACTAAAAGAAAAACACGTTTTAAATATGAAAACCCTCGTCTACTGACGTTTACGAAAAGAAAAAGTAATGTAAGAATGCACGTCATTCTTTAAGAAATGGAGGCACTGACGGGGGAAACTTTTTAATAAAAGAAAACCGGTTTTTAAAGAAGAAAAATCCCGTCAGTGATATTTCCAAACGAAAGCATGTATGCATGTACGTATAGCATGTATGGAATGATGAATGCATGATTGAAAACCTATATTTTTATATTTTAACGGTATGAAGTAATGCTTACTGAGTATTCGACTCATTTTAGTTTTTATGTGTGCCCCTCCCCCCACAGGAACTGAATGAGCAGTGCGCTCAGGAGGGACACGGCCAAAAGGAGAAGGGCACGAAAGTTTAGGCATGATGGTTTTAAATGTAAGAAATGCCTTTTTATTTTAAAGATTTATATTTTCCACTGTTTTAAACCCCAAGCCTCTTTTATTGTAAAAGCACATTTTATTTTATAACGTAGAATCTTGCACCCTAGGAAGGACTGTAAAAGATGTTTTAAATCGGACGGTAATTCCCGTCATATTTTCTAAAATATTTTGTAAAAATACCCACCACGAGGACGGGCGTTACAATTATATTCTAGAGAGATGGAACATCAATGCTAAGAGCTGGGCTCTTATTGACATACCAAACTCTGATGGAGTTATAATGACATAGGATGATCCAATCATGAGAAAAAGCAAGTTGATGACGCAATTCTACGATATTGCAGAACTTGGATCACAATCAATACATAAATGTAATCATCTCTCTCTTGCTTTAGACAAGGTCCACAAGGAGTTGCTCTTGATGGAAGAAATTGAGTATCAAGAAATTGCAGAAGGTGGAAACATGCCACTGAATGATTCACAAATGTTAAGATCACAAGTTGTATCAAATTTTACACAAATATTACAGGATTCTCCACGGGTGGCAACGAAAGGCCGACAAAAATCGTTGAGAGCAAAAAACTCAAAAAAAACTCAAACCACGAAGAAAATGTGTTGTCGCATTTGCAAGACTGAGGGTCATGCTGAGAACAACTGTCCTTCAGTGAGGTTTGTTTACAAAGTTTTGAAATTTGTGTTTTTAATTTTTTGTGCATTTTATAAATAATTGGTTATTTATTATCTTTTATGTAGGGATTTTGGAAATACAACTGGGAACAAGACTCAAAGCTTGGATCCGTTGCTTCAAACAACTGCGGGTCATGCTAAGAATAACTCTCCTTCAGTGAGGTTGGTTTAAAGTTCATAAATTTGTGTTTTTCCTATGTGTGTTTTAATCACTACCATTATATTTTTTTATGGTTTATTATCTTTTATGTAGGGATCTTGGAAATACAAGTGGGAATATATCTCAAAGCTTGGATCCGTCGTTGTCACTTCAAACATGAGGTTGGTTGGTGTTTAAGTTGGTGCTTCAAACGTGATGATGCTGTTTTTAAAATATTCTAGGAATGGTTGTAATTGTTTTTTTTTTTTTTTATGTTACAGTTTTAATCGTTGAACTGTGCTTCAAACATGATGATACTTGGGAGGACTGCGGTGATGGCCCAATTAATGGAGCATGTTAATGTTATGTTCATGAATTAATGGAAAGGTAATAGATCATGTTAATGTTATTAATGTTATGTTCATGGAAAAATGGAAATGTAATGGAGTTGTTATGTCTATGTTATGAAAAGCCTTATGTTTATGGAAATGGAGTTCTTACATTTTCAGATTATAAATTTCTTACATTTCAGATTTTTCAAGTATTCCATTTTTAGATTCTGGCCTAATGACCATATGTTCTTACATTTTCAGATTCTACAAATCAAATACATTTCCAAAAGTATCATTAAATTCCAAAAGATAAGCATCATTACATTCCAAAATTGAGCATCATTACATTTCTTAAAAAATAAGTACCATTACATTTCAGATTCTGCAAAATTTTCAAATTGAGCAGCATTACATTTACACAATATAAGTACCATTACATTCCAAAAACTTCATTACATTGACCGACAAACCAAAGCTTCATTACATTGGCCAACATACACAATTGTTGCTAGGATACAAAATGATTACAACCCAAATAACAACAAAACAGAACCATGACAATATTAAATTTGGCTTCTCCAATCATTACACATTCTTGGTTTATTATGTCGTTCCTTGTTTGAGCTAGCTCCAACGTCATCTTGCAACATGTGTTTAGTTCCATTTCAAGGTCAATCCATTGAATAAATGCACATTGCTTGTTGATCTTATAATTTGGACAGTTGTAAAAGTGCCTACCAAAACTAGTAGCCTTGCCCGAAATCCTTAGCTTCGATGGAATCCCACAATAGCAAAATGGCCTCTACATCCAAGAACTTGACCTGGCACTATTGTCATCGTATTTCACCATTACTTGAATTTTCACGTTACTGCCAGAAGAACAGTACAATAAATCAAGTACACTTAGTAAAACATGGAAGCAAAACAGATTCAGTATTATGCTAGTTAGATTCAGCAACAGATTCAAAAACTAACCAATGCAACAGATTCAACAAAATTGAGAAGCAAAACAGATTCAATATTATGCAATGAGCAACAATCAAAATCCACAGATTCAGCTGCTTGGCTTAGCTAGTCAAACAGAAATAAAAGATGCAAATTTTAACTAATAATGGTGGACATAGAAAATAAAGGGAAATCCATATACAAATGATTTGGATTTGGATTCAATAGGTTGTTCTGAACTAGGATAGTCATTATACAAATCAGTTGCTAGACTAGATTGTATGATGGTCTCCACACCCTACACAAGAGCACAAATCAATAGGTTTTTCATAAGAATAACATTATTCAACAAATACCAGTCCTATTGCAAACCACATGAAGATTCATAACTCTAACTACTGCATCTATAGAGTTAATGAAGTCTATTTGTTGAGAACCAAAACTTTGTAATTTATTATACATGTAGAAATCATAGTATCAGCTATAGTTATGACTAACAACTAACTAGACATAATGAGTAAGGTAATTGCCTGTCATTGAGATGTGTGACTTGGGATCATGTCTATTATGCAATTTGCATATTAGGACTTGTATGCCTAGGAATTATTCGCATTCTAGCTAATAATATCTTATATAATAAAGTTGTACAAAATCTTGTTTTACTAAGCTAACTAAGTAAATCAATTACTTAACTAAGTAGTATAGACTTGTTTTGCAAAATAAATGATCCACAAGGCTTCAGGAAAAATTTGTTCCTGAACATGAAAATGATTATGAAAAAAAACCTCAAAATTATACTTGGAGCAAACATTTTCATGGAAACATAAACAACTCACAAAAATCAGTGCAAAAGCAATCCACAAAGATGGAGAGAATCGGTGCTTTAGCAATCCACTAAACCCACGGAAATCGATTCTGGTGTGCGTTTTCCCATGAAAATCAGTGGTTTAGCAATCCACTAAACCCACAAAAATTCGATTTAGGCGTTCTAGGTTTCCTCCGAATGACTAACAGAGAGAGAGAGAGAGAGAGAGAGAGAGAGAGAGAGGAAATAGGGGATGAGGCTAGGGCTAGGGCTAGGGCTCGACTGGAGGGAAGTAGGGGGTGGGGTTGTGGCTCGACGGGATGAAAGGATGGGGTGGGCCTGTGGGTTGACGAGAGGGAAAGAGGGGGGTAGTGTGACGCCCTGACTCCCACGTACAATAAGCATCGGGAATCGTGACGTTAGGAGGATGACAACTGGGTTACGCATCCCAACGACAAGTGTTACAGTGTGTGCAACATGCAAAAGTGCACAACAAAACGCAGCGGATAAATAATTATATCAGTCTACTAAGTACTATAACTTTAATTTAATACAAATATCCGAAAACAAAAGCGTTTAAAAACAATACCAATGTCCCAAAAATAATACAAGAGTTGAAAATACAAATACGAGTGATCCCAATCACTCCTCCGGCTCAGCCTCCTCAAAACCTGCATCAACAACATCAAAATCTATGGTACCAGAAAATTGGTACCGCAGGTAAGTAAAACCCAAAAATACTCCAAGACATAAACATATTAAAACAACAAACACTATGCATGCACATGATGATCCAAAAGCCAAAACCCGAGAAAAATATCATTTCTCGTAAAATCACAAGTTTTCCATGCACGCCAAAAATCACCATTTGGCACAAATTAACATCTAGGAATAGTTACATTAATTCCAATTTTATCCGTATGCACCATGGCCTCCCTTAGGGACCATCCATATACCCTGGCTCCCTTCGTCACACCACAGGTTGCGATCGTATGAGTGATACAACACGAGTGATGCCCAGTCCCGCGCCCACTGCGTACATAGCCAAGCATCCTTTGATCCTCGCCAGCCTGATGGATCACGGAGTCGGATCGAGAGCGCTACCATCTCGTCCAAGTCCCGAGCAATAGCTCCAGGGGACGACACTCAGTATATTCCACTCCCGAGTGCCCAGAGGAGCTCCACCGAGATAATAACCCATCTCGGCTTGGGGATGATACACACACACCCAAAAAGCCTTTTCACAATACACAGTTTTCAAAAATACACACCCACGCATGCGTGCACAATGCCATGAAATCGACCAATTACCAACAACCAACAGTTATCAGTAATTTCCCAATAACCAATACAGTCTAACCAAATAACCAAATCACAGTTTATAAAACAGTTTATTGGAAAAATATATTTAAGTCTAGAAAGTATTTGGAGAAATACTTACAGTGCTTATAATAATTTAGGAGGATCACGGAGTTGCAAAAGACGGCTAGAAAGCAACGTAACAGTGTAAAAACACTGTGGCCGAAATACACTTTATACCCAAATTTACACGGGGTCAAACGAAGACTTGAAATTGATAGGGTAGGGCCTACGGAGTGTGGTGAAGCTAATGGTATCGAAGGTTGGCCGTAGGTGGCGGCCGAATGGGTGGTTTAAGGCTGGAAAACTCAAATCGGGTTTGGTATTCGATGGAGTAGCTCCGGCGACGAATCGAGGCTGGGTTTGGTTCCAAAGGGTTGCTAGAGGGCCGGTCATGAGGTGGCTAAGAGATGGTGGCCAGACGGCGGCAGAATGACACAAAGACCACCGCGGTTTCGAACGAGCCGTGGAGGCTAACGGCGGCAAGGCACGGGCTGAAACTGGTGGAGCAAGGTCTCCGGTCGATGGGGAGTCTGGTGGTGCCGGCGGTGTCGACCACGACGGGCCGGCGACGGTGCAGGTGGTTGAAGGACCGAAACACATGAAAGAGAAGAGAGAGAGGGAGTCGTGCGAGGAGAGAGAGAATGCAGGAGAAAGAAGAAAATCAGGAAGAAAAAGAAAGGAAAAAGAAAAGAAGAGAAAAAAAAAGATGAGGAAAAGAAATGAGGTCCAATTCTCACAACTTTTGGGTCACAACTGATTTTCAAAATAACTATTTTTAAAATAGTAAATTAAATAAATCAATTTAAACTCAAAACTAGTTAAAGTAAAATATTGAACTCCAACAATAACATTCTTTAAAATAAAAAGCAATTAAATTACAGAACACTAATTAAAATTAATCAAACGCAGTGAAATGTCTTAATAAAACAATAATAATTTTAAAATCCATAAACAAACCAATTTAAATTAAAGATCAATTTAAATCCAAAAAAATGATTAATAATAAGAAAGCCCAAAACAAATAATTTTCATAACTTAAAATATTCTAAAATAATATTCTAAAACTCTAAAAATTCTAAAACAAGAGAATCAATCTTTAAATTAATTAAAATAATCATTTATTAAAATATACTAAAATACGGGGTGTTACAAGTAGGGTTAAGGCTCAGAGGGATTCGTTCCTAAGGGAGGGGGAGATACTTGTTGAGAAGAAAGAGGAAATGGGATACGGGGAAGAGGATTTCATTTCTCTCAATTCGCTGTACCGCGACCACATAGTAGTTAAATGGAGTGCATACGTGTAAACATTTTATTGGATGCCATTTTTTAAGGTAGATCGGTGGTGCCCTGCTGGAAGATATTCTCTTAGGATAATAATAAAGTTAGAGGGTCTGTGAACAACCGAGGTGGAATTGTAAAGAGTTTGCAATTAGTGAAATGAAATGGTATCAAGGATTAAAGTGAAACTGAAGTTTATTTTAATTAAGGAGAAAATAAAATAATAATAAATAAATGAATAAAAATGCAGAGTTGGCTTGATAGAATATAAAAAAGATGTTTAAGCTTCTATATAGGTAATAGATTATATCCAGTTTTATTTAGTTTTTCTTAATGATATAATGAGAAAATATAAAATCCCGGTCTATGCTAGATACAAATAAAAAAACCTAAATAAATTAATATGGAAATAAAAAAAGGGTGGATGACTTCCAAGGCAGCCACCACGAGGGACGACCAGATTTATGCGTTTTAGGAATGGTCTACTTCTTGGGATAGCGGTAGGGTTGTTGCGTGAGGCCCTTCATTCACCTAGTTGTTAACGTCCTCCCTTCTTAGCTAGGAGTGGCAAATCGTATTAACAGATTGTATTCGTGTCGTGTCAAGACATTTACGTTATATTATATAGATCAACATGAATATGATCCATTAAACTTGATGTGTCAGAATTTAAAATCCTCACATGACCCATTAATATAACGGGTTAATACGACACGACTCATTTTGATCCCTTTTAGCCCATTTTATGTTAATGGGTTGAACTGACGTGAATAACCCATTTGACGTAATTCACATAAAAATTAAAATTACAATATCTTCTAAAAATATAAAACTAACAACTAATGAATCCAATAAAACAATAAAAATATAAATCCAATTTAAAATCCAATATTTCAATCTGAACAATAAAAACACCAAAATCAAAATCCTAACAATAGCAAATATTAGCATAAGTCCAAAATTATAATACAAACATAAAAATATTGTCATAATATTAAAGTTACAATTCCAATAATAATAAATATAAATATAAACATTTGATTGGTTTATAGAAGGAATTGAAGCGTTTTCCTTACTCTTGTTATTGATATCCAACTCCATAAAATCTTTAATTAGCTCCTCTAATTTCATTTCTTGTGTTTATTTAAAAAAATGACACTAGTAAAGTAAATAAAATTATTGTATTGAAAAATGTTGCAATCCATTATTTAATAAAACCAAAAATAACGCTACCTTGCCATATAACCAATCTCTTGTGTAAACCAATACTTCAACAATATTTAGTTTTAGTGCACTGCTAAACTGATTGATAATAGGCCCACCAACACTAAAGGTTGATTCAAATGTAACCGTAGAAACATAAACACTCAAAATTCCATGAGCCATGTAATCAAGATCATGATAATGAAATTTATTTCCTTTCTAGAAGGGGAGCATTTCTATCTGTCCTAAGTTCATCCAAATAGAGTTCTAATTGACTTTTTTTGTATGTGGGCAATAAGATCATCAGCATGAAATGAATCAAATTCCTATATAAAAAAAACAAATATTTCAAGTCAACATGATATAAAAAAACAATATAATATAAATAATTAAACAAAAAATATTATTTTTGTTTACCTTCATTACTTGTCTAGTCCCTCTACTAAGAGATTTAAATTGAGTTGCGAGACTACAGACATTTCTTTCAGAAGTTGTGGTTGAACTTGTGGAAGCACCAGAACTATATTTCATGAAAAAGAGATGCCAATTTCATACGATCATTCAAATACTCCAAGGAAAAATTTCCATAAAACTTCTTATAAGAAAACTCAACAATTTGAAGCTTGTATCAAGGATTCAATAGAATTCCTATAGCCAACATCAAATTGAACTCTGACCAATATTTCTCAAACCTAGCAATCATTTGTATAGAAATTCTTTTCATGAAGTCATCCTCACTCTCACATTGTTGCTTTAATGCCAAATAAATCATAAAAACTACTGGAAAGTACAAATTGGCTTAAGGCCCTAAGGGTATTTGGTTATAGAAAAGTCACAAGAAAGTGTTGATCTTCTCCACTTTATCACACTCAAATGTGGATAGATAATGCTTAAAATTTGAATTAGTCAACTCCAAATGGAAAAAATCACAACGATAGAAAAGAACATTCTAAAGCGTAAGAAATGTATAATTCCCTCTAGTAGGGACATCTTGTCTCAGCCCTCTCTTATTGTCCAAAGATATTTAATTGGTTGATTCTAAAAATTTCTATTTTCTTGTTTGTGATCATTTGATATACTTGATACTTTCACAAAATTTTTGGATAACACAATCAATATTTTTTTATTCATCTTGTACTATCAATTGAGGATATGAGCACAACAACGAAGATAGAAGAACTCACCATCACAAACAAGGGCTTTCTTAATGTTCGATTGAATTCTTAACATATCCATTGAAACATCATTTGAAGAAGTATTGTCTAAATTCAAAGTAAAAACCTTGTTTTCAATTCCTCACTCACGTACCAAATTATAAATTTTTTCAGACAATGATATGCCATTATGTGGTGGTGGCATAAAAGAAAAATTTAATATCATTTTTTGTAAATTCCAATTCTTATCAAGAAAATGTGTCATAATGCACATATAACCATCAATAATTATTGAAGTCCATGTCAACAGTCAAACTAATTTTATCAGAAGCATCATATAATGAAGATTTAACCCTTTTCCCGATTATACAACTTAACCAAATCAACCTTGGCAGTATTTCTACATATGAATGGAATATCTGGACACAAATATTGTAATCAAGATCTTACACCAGAATATTCGACAAATTGAAATGGCATTTCATGCTTCACAACACAACCTACTAAGATGTCCCTATATTTGTTAGCGTAAAATTTAGAAGCACTTACCAACATAGATCCACTATTTTGTACTAACATCAATTGAACAATATCTTGTAAACTTCTTCTAGGTTATGAGTCTATGTGATGCTTCAAATTTTTGGTTCCATATTTGCTCGCTGCCAATACTTAGCTCCATGCATCTTGCGCTTGTCACGTGGTTATTGATGTTACCATCATCACCTTTGTCAGAATTCGGAATCATCTAAAGAAAACTTCACACATTTGATCGTTTCCTTCATTTCATTTTTCCTTCCTCATTTTGGGATCAACAAAACAAGTTAGATTTTAAATTTAATCCCATTTATGTTTCTATTATGATTCCTTTACATCTTTCTCTTATTTTATTTATTGTGCTTCATGATTTATCACACCCTTAAATTAAAAATAGGATACGTGTAGAGCTAGGATTTACTTGTCCTAAATCTTATCTCCTCCATTCTCTCTCTTATTCTAAACAACAAAAACTCTCTACCTTTCTCATCTTCCCTCTTCCCTGATCCCTTTTCTCCATTTGCAGCTCCTTTGCACGACATCAACAAGTTCTGGCAGAAAGCAGCCCATGGAAAAAAGCAGCCCACAACTGTATCGCCTGTCAGAAACCATCCCACACAAGTGTTCCCCTCAGTAGACCCTCTTTCTAGACTTCTCCATCTCCCTCCTAATCTCCTTAGCCATGGCAGCACTGGCCAGGCCTCATGGCCAACCACCGGAATAGAGAGACACCTACACTGTAGAAAATAGAGCAAACTAATCACTTTGCCCATTGCCTTCCTCATCCATGACCAAGAACCAGCCACTGGCAAGTAGCATAGTAGCCACCAACAACCAACAAAGCAAGCATGACACCAAACCACAAAACCCATAGCCTTATGTTCTTCAACCGTGAGTCACCATGGTGCATTGTCGTCCCTTGTGTGAGAAGCACTAGCCCCACACCTAAGCCGATAGGCTCCACTGTGAGACCCAGCCAAGACAACGAAGCCCAACACCTTCCATCATCACATAGAGCCACCTAGCATGTGAACCCACCTCAACCGCTCTGTTTACATTACCACATTGTGAGAGACCAAGAGCAGGTCTTTTCCCTTAAGTCTAAGTCTTGCCTTGCCACGAGTTGCAGCGGAGCTACCAAGATGATCTCCAAGCACGATGAAGCTAGCCCATGCACGTACAACCATGAAACCATTGATTTATTAGCCACAGTCCAACCAAGACCAGACATAACACCTCACTTAAAAGGCCCCATTAAATTCCTTAATCTTAGTTATTGTAAGTTGTTATTGTTGGAAAAAAAATTTGGGATTATTTTAGCATGAGAATCACATTTTGAATCATTGGAAGATTTTCAGTATATTTTTTTATTTGCCAAGAAGCCAATAGGGGAATGATACTTGGCATCCCTAGTGGGCTTATTTAAAAGGACCAAGTATGAATGGATTTAGAGATAAGCCCAATAGTGTTTTATATAGGCCCTCAATTACTAAGGACATGATGGGCTAAGGAAGAAAGCTTCTCCCTTCTCTGTAGAAGGGAGTAATGCCAAAAGGAGAATATTACAAGTACAAGTCAAGGGTAAAGGAATCATGCCAGCCCCACCCACTACTCGCATGAAATGCAGAAAGATTTATAGCGGAGAGTGCCACGTAGATTTAGGGATGTGCTTTCGATGTGGCTAGCCAGGGCACATGATTTACGAGTGCCCCTAGAATGCACAAGGCATAAGGAATGCTCTTAAAAATCGGCCAAATCAGGGGCCTCCCGCCCAACATTGTGTGTACTTTATCACTGTAATACCCGCATCCTACTACGTATGTTCTTACGTCATTTCTTTAATTTAATTTCTTAAGTCAAATATTTTGGGGTAAGGATTTTTATGATTTTAATATTTTATTTTAAGATATGTGTGCTTTTATTTTTATGAGGGTCATTAAAATAACTTAAGAGTATATTTTCAGATCTTCAAAATATTTTTTTTCCTAAAGCCCCTACCTTTCTATTTAATTGAAGAGTGGCCCAAATATTTTCCACCGTAGGATAAGCATCTAAGCAGAAAATATCTTCCCATGCACTAATCCTCATTGTCTGTTCCTTATCTTCCAAGGGAAGCTTTGACTCACTTTTTGTAACATCCTGGATTTTAGTGTATTTTTAATAAATGTTTATTTTAATTATTTATTGTGTAATTCTCTTGTTTTAATATTTTAGAGGTTTCATTTTATTATTTTATTGGACTTTCCTATTTTTATTAATTATTATTTTTGAAGTTTTAGAATATTATTTTAGAATATTTTAAATTGTGAAAAATTATTTATTGGGCTTTCTTATTATTAATTATTGTTTTAGATTTAAATTGATCTTTAATTTAAATTGGTTTGTTTGTAGGTTTTAAAATTACTGTTGTTTTATTAAAGCATTTCACTGCGTTTGATTAATTTTAGTTAGTGATCTGCAATTTAATTATTCTTTATTTTAAATGATGTTTTTGTCAGAGTTTAATATTTTACTGTAGTGAATTTTGAGTTAAACTGATTTATTTATTTTTACTGTTTTAATTAAGCATTTCATTGAGTTTGAATTATTTTATTTATCTAGTAGTTTTAAAATCGTTTTCATTGGATCACTTTCGAAACCCAAGTTGAAAGGACTGGATCTCCTTTTTCTTCTTCCTCTTTTTCTTTTTCTCTTTTTCTTTTTCTTTTCTTCTTTTTCTTCTTTCTTTTCTCTCTCCCCGTGCCCCAGCCCGACCTGGACCTTCTCTCTCTCTCCTCACCCACCGTGCGTCTCGGTCTTCACCGCCCAGCGCCGCCTCTGGCCGGCGGTGTCAACCACCGCCGGTACCGTTAGGACCCGCAGACACCGGCGACCTCCCCCATAGATTTTCAGGCCGGCTAACGCCGTCGTTAGCCGCCAGTAGCCGCGCGAAGCCGCGGCGTTCCTTCACCTGTTCCGCCGCCGTCCGGCCACCTCCGGTCACCATCTCTCTACACATTACCACTGGCCCTCAAGCAACCCTTTGGACCCAACCCCGGCTCCGATCCGTCGCCGGAGCCCCCCATCGAACTCAAAATCTGAACTGACTTTTTCGGCCTTAAAACCACTATTTCGGCCGCCACCCACGGCCAACCATCACCACCATTAGATTCCCCACCTTCCTTAGGCCCTACCTATCATTCCCAAGTCTTCGTTTGGCCCTGAGTGATTTTGGGTTTCACTGTGTATTTCGCCACAGTGTATTTTTACACTGTGGTGTTGCTGTTTGGTGCTTCCAGTTCCTCTGTGATCCTCCATAAATTATTTTAAAGCACTGTAAGTATTTCTCCAAAAGACTTTTAAGATTTAAATATATTTTTGCAATGACCTGTTTTATAAACTGTGAATTGGTTATCTGATAGATTGTGTTGGTTATTGAAAATGGTTGGTAACTGTTGGTTATTGGTTTTTAGTCATTTTCATGGCATTATGCACGCATGCGTGGGTGTATATATTTTTGGAAACTGTGTTTTGTAAAAAGGGCTTTTCGGGTGTGTGTGTATCAACCCCAAGCCGAGATGGGTTATTATCTCGGTGGAGCTCCTCTGGGTACTCGGGAGCGGAATATACTGAGTGTCGTCCCCTGGAACTGTTGCTCGGGACTTGGTCAGGATGGTAGCGCTCTCGATCCGACTCCGTGATCTCTCGTGCTGGCGGAGATCAAAGGATGCTTGGCTATGTACGCGGTGGGCGCGGAACTGGGCATCACTCGTGTTGTATCACTCGCATAGTCGCTACCTGTGGAGTGACGAAGGGAGCCAGGGTATGTGGATGGTCCCTAGGGGAGGCCATGGTGCATACGGGTTAAAATTGAAATAAAAGTAACTATTCCTGGTTAATAATTGTGTCAAATAGTGATTTTTGGCGTGCGTGGGAAAAACTTGTGATTTTCGAGAAATGATGTTCTTCTTGGGTTTTACACTTGGGTCATCATGTGCATGCATAGTGGTTGTTGTATTTTTATATTTGTTATCTTAGAGTACTTTTAGGTTTTACTTACCTGTGGTACCATTTATTGGTACTGCAGATTTTAATGCAGGCTTTGTAGAGGCTGAACCCGAGGATGCGGCTCCGCCTGAGGAGTAGGGACATTTGGCTATATTTTTTATTTGGTATTTGTATTTTATTTGATGTCGTTTTATAAATAAGAAAATTGTATTATGTTGACTTTTGGATTTCTGTATTATTTTTGTATTGTATTAAATTCTGGTACTTAGTTATCTGACTTAACCTTTTCACTGCGTTTTACTTTGTACACGTGTTGAATTTCACACACTTGGCACATGTCGTTGGGGTGCGTGACCGTGTTGTCATCATCCCGGGTGTCTCGATTTTCGTACTGTCCGTACATGGAAGTCGGGGGCGCCACACTTTTCTTAAGTGATGACCGACTTCTCCATTAAGCCATTCAGAACTTCTCTTCTTCTCTCACACGCAGACTCCAACTTCCAGAGAAAGCCAAGAAAATCTCCTTCAAGCCCTAAAGTACAACCATTTTTAACTACACGAAAAGGACCCTCTCGGTTTTCTCTTGCATAGAACACCTCTCTTCCTTTCTTCAAGCCGATTCTCTACTCTCTCTCAAAGTGGGTTTCGGTTGAAACTCCTTTCAAGAGGATGAAATTCGTGGCTTGGATCTTCGGATTCTTCTCCTCCTTTCTGTTGTGGTTGCTGAGTTAGGTCATACTCTATTTATTTCTTCTGATTTCTTATGAAATCTGGAACCATGCTTAGTAGGTTATACTTTGTATTTGGGGTTTCGGTTCTATGTGCAGACCGATTTTCTGTGTAGTGATTTTCTGAGTTGATTTCTTCTTTCGTTCCTTCTATTTCATGTCTTAGCTAAGTGGGAATTGGATGGAGGGATAATAGTGTTGTGTGTGTGTCGAACCATGCTCTGTTTTTCTGGTTTACAACTGTGCATATACTCTGTGATTTCCAGCCGTGCGTTACATCTTGTTTGGTTCCAGCCATGGGTTATGTCCTACCTTGATTTCCAGCCGTGTATTTGCAAGGCACCTTGTGGTAGTGCTTTTCTTGTATTTTATCAAGCTAAGCCATGATTTAATTCTTGTTAACCATGCCTTTATGTGTTACGTTGCTGGAGTTAAAGTTATGATTTTTAGGCATGTCTTTCCTATTGAACTTATGGCCTAAGTAAGCTACTAAAGATTTTAGTCTAAACTAGTAAACTTACCTTGGAAACCTTGAGTTGCCTTGTGCTCTACCCATGTTTTATGATCTATTTTAGAAGATAAGAGATGTTTTCCTAAGCTTTTACAACCTAAGCGTGATTTAATTATGTAGTTGAAGTTGGATTAGGTAAATGATGTTTTAAGAGCATGAAAGTGCAAAGGCTATTGGCTGTCCAAGGTTCCTAAAATTTTCTGCTATGCTTTTGTTGGAACTTAAATCAGCCCAATCCATCCTTTTCTTCAATCTTTTCTTAGCTTAATTAAAGATGAATTTTGGCATGAAAAACCCTTGAAAAGAAGTGACAAAAATTAACCCTTTGTAAACATTGGCCCTTTGTTGGATTTACCTCCTAAAATGGTATTGCAAAACTATCAAATGTCCTTTTCATGAAAATTCCAGATTTGAGATACCTCCTTGTTCCCC
>CM056947.1:10944321-11129248 GCA_029856935.1 Cyclocarya paliurus
ACACCCACGCATGCGTGCACAATGCCATGAAATCGACCAATTACCAACAACCAACAGTTATCAATAATTTCCCAATAACCAATACAGTCTAACCAAATAACCAAATCACAGTTTATAAAACAGTTTATTGGAAAAATATATTTAAGTCTAGAAAGTAATTTGGAGAAATACTTACAGTGCTTATAATAATTTAGGAGGATCACGGAGTTGCAAAAGACGGCTGGAAGCAACGTAACAGTGTAAAAACACTGTGGCCGAAATACACTTTATACCCAAATTTACACGGGGTCAAACGAAACTTGAAATTGATAGGGTAGGGCCTACGGAGTGTGGTAAAGCTAATGGTATCGAAGGTTGGCCGTGGTGGCGACCGAATGGGTGGTTTAAGGCCGAGAACTCAAATCGGGTTGGTATTCGATGGAGTGGCTCCGGCGACGGATCGAGGCCGGGTTTGGTTCCAAAGGGTTGCTAGAGGGCCGGTCATGAGGTGGCTAAGAGATGGTGGCCAGACGGCGGCGGAATGACATGAAGACCACCGCGGTTCGAACGAGCCCTGGAGGCTAACGGTGGCAAGGCACGGGCTGAAACTGTGGAGGAGCAAGGTCGCCGGTCGATGGGGAGTCTAGTGGTGCCGGCGGTGTCGACCACGATGGGCCGGCGACGGTGCAGGTGGTTGAAGGACCGAAACACATGAAAGAGAAGAGAGAGAGGGAGTCGTGCGAGGAGAGAGAGAATGCAGGAGAAAGAAGAAAATCCGGAAGAAAAAGAAAGGAAAAAGAAAAGATGAGAAAAAAAAAAGATGAGGAAAAGAAATGAGGTCCAATTCTCACAACTTTTGGGTCACAACTGATTTTCAAAATAACTATTTTTAAAATAGTAAATTAAATAAATCAATTTAAACTCAAAACTAGTTAAAGTAAAATATTAAACTCCAACAATAACATTCTTTAAAATAAAAAGCAATTAAATTACAGAACACTAATTAAAATTAATCAAACGCAGTGAAATGTCTTAATAAAATAATAATAATTTTAAAATCCATAAACAAACCAATTTAAATTAAAGATCAATTTAAATCCAAAACAATGATTAATAATAAGAAAGCCCAATAAAAATAATTTTCACAACTTAAAATATTCTAAAATAATATTCTAAAACTCTAAAAATTCTAAAACAAGAGAATCAATCTTTAAATTAATTAAAATAATCATTTATTAAAATATACTAAAATACGGGGTGTTACAAGTAGGGCTAAGGCTCAGAGGGATTCGTTCCTAAGGGAGGGGGAGATACTTGTTGAGAAGAAAGAGGAAATGGGATACGGGGAAGAGGATTTCATTTCTCTCAATTCGCTGTACCGCGACCACATAGTAGTTAAATGGAGTGCATACGTGTAAACATTTTATTGAATGCCATTTTTTAAGGTAGATCGGTGGTGCCCTGCTGGAAGATATTCTCTTAGGATAATAATAAAGTTAGAGGGTCTGTGAACAACCGAGGTGGAATTGTAAAGAGTTTGCAATTAGTGAAATGAAATGGTATCAAGGATTAAAGTGAAACTGAAGTTTATTTTAATTAAGGAGAAAATAAAATAATAATAAATAAATGAATAAAAATGCAGAGTTGGCTTGATAGAATATAAAAAAGATGTTTAAGCTTCTATATAGGTAATAGATTATATCCAGTTTTATTTAGTTTTTCTTAATGATATAATGAGAAAATATAAAATCCCGGTCTATGCTAGATACAAATAAAAAAACCTAAATAAATTAATATGGAAATAAAAAAAGGGTGGATGACTTCCAAGGCAGCCACCACGAGGGACGACCAGATTTATGCGTTTTTAGGAATGGTCTACTTCTTGGGATAGCGGTAGGGTTGTTGCGTGAGGCCCTTCATTCACCTAGTTGTTAACGTCCTCCCTTCTTAGCTAGGAGTGGCAAATCGTATTAACAGATTGTATTCGTGTCGTGTCAAGACATTTACGTTATATTATATAGATCAACATGAATACGATCCATTAAACTTGATGTGTCAGAATTTAAAATCCTCACATGACCCATTAATATAACGGGTTAATACGACACGACTCATTTTGATCCCTTTTAGCCCATTTTATGTTAATGGGTTGAACTGACGTGAATAACCCATTTGACCTAATTCACATAAAAATTAAAATTACAATATCTTCTAAAAATATAAAACTAACAACTAATGAATCCAATAAAACAATAAAAATATAAATCCAATTTAAAATCCAATATTTCAATCTGAACAATAAAAATACCAAAATCAAAATCCTAACAATAGCAAATATTAGCATAAGTCCAAAATTATAATACAAACATAAAAATATTGTCATAATATTAAAGTTACAATTCCAATAATAATAAATATAAATATAAACATTTGATTGGTTTATAGAAGGAATTGAAGCGTTTTCCTTACTCTTGTTATTGATATCCAACTCCATAAAATCTTTAATTAGCTCCTCTAATTTCATTTCTTGTGTTTATTTAAAAAAATGACACTAGTAAAGTAAATAAAATTATTGTATTGAAAAATGTTGCAATCCATTATTTAATAAAACCAAAAATAACGCTACCTTGCCATATAACCAATCTCTTGTGTAAACCAATACTTCAACAATATTTAGTTTTAGTGCACTGCTAAACTGATTGATAATAGGCCTACCAACACTAAAGGTTGATTCAAATGTAACCGTAGAAACATAAACACTCAAAATTCCATGAGCCATGTAATCGAGATCAGGATAATGAAATTTATTTCCTTTCTAGAAGGGGAGCATTTCTATCTGTCCTAAGTTCATCCAAATAGAGTTCTAATTGACTTTTTTTGTATGTGGGCAATAAGATCATCAGCATGAAATGAATCAAATTCCTATATAAAAAAAACAAATATTTCAAGTCAACATGATATAAAAAAACAATATAATATAAATAATTAAACAAAAAATATTATTTTTGTTTACCTTCATTACTTGTCTAGTCCCTCTACTAAGAGATTTAAATTGAGTTCCGAGACTACAGACATTTCTTTCAGAAGTTGTGGTTGAACTTGTGGAAGCACCAGAACTATATTTCATGAAAAAGAGATGCCAATTTCATACGATCATTCAAATACTCCAAGGAAAAATTTCCATAAAACTTCTTATAAGAAAACTCAACAATTTGAAGCTTGTATCAAGGATTCAATAGAATTCCTATAGCCAACATCAAATTGAACTCTGACCAATATAATTCAAACCTAGCAATCATTTGTATAGAAATTCTTTTCATGAAGTCATCCTCACTCTCACATTGTTGCTTTAATGCCAAATAAATCATAAAAACTGCTGGAAAGTACAAATTGGCTTAAGGCCCTAAGGGTATTTGGTTATAGAAAAGTCACAAGAAAGTGTTGATCTTCTCCACTTTATCACACTCAAATGTGGATAGATAATGCTTAAAATTTGAATTAGTCAACTCCAAATGGAAAAAATCACAACGATAGAAAAGAACATTCTAAAGCATAAGAAATGTATAATTCCCTCTAGTAGGGACATCTTGTCTCAGCCCTCTCTTATTGTCCAAAGATATTTAATTGGTTGATTCTAAAAATTTCTATTTTCTTGTTTGTGATCATTTGATATACTTGATACTTTCACAAAATTTTTGGATAACACAATCAATATTTTTTTATTCATCTTGTACTATCAATTGAGGATATGAGCACAACAACGAAGATAGAAGAACTCACCATCACAAACAAGGGCTTTCTTAATGTTCGATTGAATTCTTAACATATCCATTGAAACATCATTTGAAGAAGTATTGTCTAAATTCAAAGTAAAAACCTTGTTTTCAATTCCTCACTCACGTACCAAATTATAAATTTTTTCAGACAATGATATGCCATTATGTGGTGGTGGCATAAAAGAAAAGTTTAATATCATTTTTTTGTAAATTCCAATTCTTATCAAGAAAATGTGTCATAATGCACATATAACCATCAATAATTATTGAAGTCCATGTCAACAGTCAAACTAATTTTATCAGAAGCATCATATAATGAAGATTTAACCCTTTTCCCGATTATACAACTTAACCAAATCAACCTTGGCAGTATTTCTACATATGAATGGAATATCTGGACACAAATATTGTAATCAAGATCTTACACCAGAATATTCGACAAATTGAAATGGCATTTCATGCTTCACAACACAACCTACTAAGATGTCCCTATATTTGTTAGCGTAAAATTTAGAAGCACTTACCAACATAGATCCACTATTTTGTACTAACATCAATTGAACAATATCTTGTAAACTTCTTCTAGGTTATGAGTCTATGTGATGCTTCAAATTTTTGGTTCCATATTTGCTCGCTGCACAATACTTAGCTCCATGCATCTTGCACTTGTCACGTGGCTTATTGATGTTACCATCATCACCTTTGTCAGAATTCGGAATCATCTAAAGAAAACTTCACACATTTGATCGTTTTCTTCATTTCATTTTTCCTTCCTCATTTTGGGATCAACAAAACAAGTTAGATTTTAAATTTAATCCCATTTATGTTTCTATTATGATTCCTTTACATCTTTCTCTTATTTTATTTATTGTGCTTCATGATTTATCACACCCTTAAATTAAAAATAGGATACGTGTAGAGCTAGGATTTACTTGTCCTAAATCTTATCTCCTCCATTCTCTCTCTTATTCTAAACAAAAAAAACTCTCTACCTTTCTCATCTTCCCTCTTCCCTGATCCCTTTTCTCCATTTGCAGCTCCTTTGCACGACATCAACAAGTTCTGGCAGAAAGCAGCCCATGGCAAAAAGCAGCCCACAACTGTATCGCCTGTCAGAAACCATCCCACACAAGTGTTCCCCTCAGTAGACCCTCTTTCTAGACTTCTCCATCTCCCTCCCAATCTCCTTAGCCATGGCAGCACTGGCCAGGCCTCATGGCCAACCACCGGAATAGAGAGACACCTACACTGTAGAAAATAGAGCAAACTAATCACTTTGCCCATTGCCTTCCTCATCCATGACCAAGAACCAGCCACTGGCAAGTAGCATAGTAGCCACCAACAACCAACAAAGCAAGCATGACACCAAACCACAAAACCCATAGCCTTATGTTCTTCAACCGTGAGTCACCATGGTGCATTGTCGTCCCTTGTGTGAGAAGCACTAGCCCCACACCTAAGCCGATAGGCTCCACTGTGAGACCCAGCCAAGACAACGAAGCCCAACACCTTCCATCATCACATAGAGCCACCTAGCATGTGAACCCACCTCAACCGCTCTGTTTACATTACCACATTGTGAGAGACCAAGAGCAGGTCTTTTCCCTTAAGTCTAAGTCTTGCCTTGCCACGAGTTGCAGCGGAGCTACCAAGATGATCTCCAAGCACGATGAAGCTAGCCCATGCACGTACAACCATGAAACCATTGATTTATTAGCCACAGTCCAACCAAGACCAGACATAACACCTCACTTAAAAGGCCCCATTAAATTCCTTAATCTTAGTTATTGTAAGTTGTTATTGTTGGAAAAAAAATTTGGGATTATTTTAGCATGAGAATCACATTTTGAATCATTGGAAGATTTTCAGTATATTTTTTTATTTGCCAAGAAGCCAATAGGGGAATGATACTTGGCATCCCTAGTGGGCTTATTTAAAAGGACCAAGTATGAATGGATTTAGAGATAAGCCCAATAGTGTTTTATATAGGCCCTCAATTACTAAGGACATGATGGGCTAAGGAAGAAAGCTTCTCCCTTCTCTGTAGAATGGAGTAATGCCAAAAGGAGAATATTACAAGTACAAGTCAAGGGTAAAGGAATCATGCCAGCCCCACCCACTACTCGCATGAAATGCAGAAAGATTTATAGCGGAGAGTGCCACGTAGATTTAGGGATGTGCTTTCGATGTGGCTAGCCAGGGCACATGATTTACGAGTGCCCCTAGAATGCACAAGGCATAAGGAATGCTCTTAAAAATCGGCCAAATCAGGGGCCGCCCGCCCAACATCGTGTGTACTTTATCACTGTAATACCCGCATCCTACTACGTATGTTCTTACGTCATTTCTTTAATTTAATTTCTTAAGTCAAATATTTTGGGGTAAGGATTTTTATGATTTTAATATTTTATTATTTTATTTTAAGATATGTGTGCTTTTATTTTTATGAGGGTCATTAAAATAACTAAAGAGTCTATTTTCAGATCTTCAAAATATTTTTTTTCCTAAAGCCCCTACCTTTCTATTTAATTGAAGAGTGGCCCAAATATTTTCCACCGTAGGATAAGCATCTAAGAAGAAAATATCTTCCCATGCACTAATCCTCATTGTCTGTTCCTTATCTTCCAAGGGAAGCTTTGACTCACTTTTTGTAACATCCTGGATTTTAGTGTATTTTTAATGAAGGTTTATTTTAATTATTTATTGTGTAATTCTCTTGTTTTAATATTTTAGAGGTTTCATTTTATTATTTTATTGGACTTTCCTATTTTTATTAATTATTATTTTTGAAGTTTTAGAATATTATTTTAGAATATTTTAAATTGTGAAAAATTATTTCTTGGGCTTTCTTATTATTAATTATTGTTTTAGATTTAAATTGATCTTTAATTTAAATTGGTTTGTTTGTAGGTTTTAAAATTACTATTGTTTTATTAAAGCATTTCACTGCGTTTGATTAATTTTAGTTAGTGATCTGCAATTTAATTATTCTTTATTTTAAATGATGTTTTTGTCAGAGTTTAATATTTTACTGTAGTTAATTTTGAGTTAAACTGATTTATTTATTTTTACTGTTTTAATTAAGCATTTCATTGAGTTTGAATTATTTTATTTATCTAGTAGTTTTAAAATCGTTTTCATTGGATCACTTTCGAAACCCAAGTTGAAAGGACTGGATCTCCTTTTTCTTCTTCCTCTTTTTCTTTTTCTCTTTTTCTTTTTCTTTTCTTCTTTTTCTTCTTTCTTTTCTCTCTCCCCGTGCCCCAGCCCGACCTGGACCTTCTCTCTCTCTCCTCACCCACCGTGCGTCTCAGTCTTCACCGCCCAGCGTCCCCTCCGGCCGGCGGTGTCGACCACCGCCGGTACCGTTCGGACCCGCAGCCACCGGCGACCTCCCCCATAGATTTTCAGGCCGGCTAACGCCGTCGTTAGCCGCCAGTAGCCTCGCGAAGCCGCGGCGTTCCTTCACCTGTTCCGCCGCCGTCCGGCCACCTCCGGTCACCATCTCTCTACCACATCACCACCGGCCCTCAAGCAACCCTTTGGACTCAACCCCGGCTCCGATCCGTCGCCGGAGCCGCCCCATCGAACTCAAAATCTGAACTGACTTTTTCGGCCTTAAAACCACTGTTTCGGCCGCCACCCACGGCCAACCATCACCACCATTAGATTCCCCACCTTCCTTAAGCCCTACCCTATCATTCCCAAGTCTTCGTTTGGCCCTGAGTGATTTTGGGTTTCACTGTGTATTTCGGCCACAGTGTATTTTTACACTGTGGTGTTGCTGTTTGGTGCTTCCAGTTCCTCTGTGATCCTCCATAAATTATTTTAAAGCACTGTAAGTATTTCTCCAAAAGACTTTTAAGATTTAAATATATTTTTACAATGACCTGTTTTATAAACTGTGAATTGGTTATCTGATAGATTGTGTTGGTTATTGAAAAATGGTTGGTAACTGTTGGTTATTGGCTTTTAGTCATTTTCATGGCATTGTGCACGCATGCGTGGGTGTGTATATTTTTGGAAACTGTGTTTTGTAAAAAGGGCTTTTCGGGTGTGTGTGTATCACCCCCAAGCCGAGATGGGTTATTATCTCGGTGGAGCTCTTCTGGGTACTCGGGAGCGGAATATACTGAGTGTCGTCCCCTGGAGCTGTTGCTCGGGACTTGGTCGGGATGGTAGCGCTCTCGATCCGACTCCGTGATCTCTCGTGTTGGCGGAGATCAGAGGATGCTTGGCTATGTACGCGGTGGGCGCGGAACTGGGCATCACTCGTGTTGTATCACTCGCATAGTCGCTACCTGTGGAGTGACGAAGGGAGTCAGGGTATGTGGATGGTCCCTAGGGGAGGCCATGGTGCATACGGGTTAAAATTGAAATAAAAGTAACTATTCCTGGTTAATAATTGTGCCAAATGGTGATTTTTGGCGTGCGTGGGAAAAATTTGTGATTTTCGAGAAATGATGTTCTTCTCGCGTTTTGCACTTGGGTCATCATGTGCATGCATAGTGGTTGTTGTATTTTTATATTTGTTATCTTAGAGTACTTTTAGGTTTTACTTACCTGTGGTACAATTTATTGGTACTGCAGATTTTAATGCAGGCTTTGCAGAGGCTGAGGCCGAGGATGCGGCTCCGCCTGAGGAGTAGGGACATTTGGCTATATTTTTATTTGGTATTTGTATTTTATTTGATGTCGTTTTATAAATAAGAAAATTGTATTATGTTGACTTATGGATTTCTGTATTATTTTTGTATTGTATTAAATTCTGGTACTTAGTTATCTGACTTAACATTTTCGCTGCGTTTTACTTTGTACACGTGTTGCATTTCACACACTTGGCACGTGTCGTTGGGGTGCGTGACCGTGTTGTCATCATCCCGGGTGTCTCGATTTTCGTGCTGTCCGTACATGGAAGTCGGGGGCGCCACACTTTTCTTAAGTGATGACCGACTTCTCCATTAAGCCATTCAGAACTTCTCTTCTTCTCTCACACGCAGACTCCAACTTCCAGAGAAAGCCAAGAAAATCTCCTTCAAGCCCTAAAGTACAACCATTTTTAACTACACGAAAAGGACCCTCTCGGTTTTCTCTTGCACAGAACACCTCTCTTCCTTTCTTCAAGCCAATTCTCTACTCTCTCTCAAAGTGGGTTTCGGTTGAAGCTCCTTTCAAGAGGATGAAATTCGTGGCTTGGATCTTCGGATTCTTCTCCTCCTTTCTGTTGTGGTTGCTGAGTTAGGTCATACTCTATTTATTTCTTCTGATTTCTTATGAAATCTGGAACCATGCTTAGTAGGTTATACTTTGTATTTAGGGGTTTCGGGTTCTATGTGCAGACCGATTTTCTGTGTAGTGATTTTTTGAGTTGATTTCTTCTTTCGTTCCTTCTATTTCATGTCTTAGCTAAGTGGGAATTGGATGGAGGGATAATAGTGTTGTGTGTGTGTCGAACCATGCTCTGTTTTTCTGGGTTACAACTGTGCATATACTCTGTGATTTCCAGCCGTGCGTTACATCTTGTTTGGTTCCAGCCATGGGTTATGTCCTACCTTGATTTCCAGCCGTGTATTTGCAAGGCACCTTGTGGTAGTGCTTTTCTTGTATTTTATCAAGCTAAGCCATGATTTAATTCTTGTTAAGCCATGCCTTTATGTGTTACGTTGCTGGAGTTAAAGTTATGATTTTTAGGCATGTCTTTCCTATTGAACTTATGGCCTAAGTAAGCTACTAAAGATTTTAGTCTAAACTAGTAAACTTACCTTGGAAACCTTGAGTTTGCCTTGTGCTCTACCCATGTTTTATGATCTATTTTTAGAAGATAAGAGATGTTTTCCTAAGCTTTTTACAACCTAAGCGTGATTTAATTATGTAGTTGAAGTTGGATTAGGTAAATGATGTTTTAAGAGCATGAAAGTGCAAAGGCTATTGGCTGTCCAAGGGTTCCTAAAATTTTCTGCTATGCTTTTATTGGAACTTAAATCAGCCCAATTCATCCTTTTCTTCAATCTTTTCTTAGCTTAATTAAGATGAATTTTGGCATGAAAAACCATTGAAAAGAAGTGACAAAAATTAACCCTTTGTAAACATTGGCCCTTTGTTGGATTTACCTCCTAAAATGGTATTGCAAAAACTATCAAATGTCCTTTTCAATGAAAATTCCAGATTTGAGATACCTCCTTGTTCCCTTCCCCCCCCCCCCCCCCCCCCTTTTTTTTTTTAAATTCCTACCAATTGTGTAATTTAACCTATGATTTCAACCCATCCTTTATGTAGTAAACAATGACTTTGTAAGAGGAACAACCAATGAGTAATGTGATTTCATGAGTCTCTTTAAATGGTATAGGATGAGGATTTTAATGTTGTGATCTAATGCCATGTATGTTGGGTAGATTAACGGGTTAAGGAAAGGCTTGATTCCAAGCTGAAATTTAAGTGGGCATGTAAGAGTATCGATTAGCGAAGCTTCTAGTAAAGTGGATATTAATGTGTCTATCTCATTTTATTGACTATGAGTCTATTTTCAAGATCAAAGGAACCTATTAAGTAAAGCTCACAGGTAAGTAGCTACAACCATACTCCTTAGAAAAGTTCTTTTATGAAAGAATGTCTCTCTTCCTCTTTTCAAATGTTCTTCTAAAGATAGAGTAAGTATGAAAATATATTATGTATGAGCCCTTCTTGATAGCCTCTGTTAAGCACCCTACTACTTATAATTGTGTCTATGAAATAAGATAATGCATCATGAGATTTCTTATGCATGCTCTCTCTCTTAAATAACTGATGCCTTACTTATATATATGCCTGGCATGACATGAAACCTTTTTTGAAAATGCACATGCATTGGACTAAGGAAAGACAATGAAAATAAATGACTACAAAGGAAAGGAAAGAAGGAAATGAATGTTCAATGTATGAAAATACGTAAGGGCCACTTCAATGTCATCAATGTATGACATCAATGTTCATTGATGACATCCTAATTTATTCGAAGAACGAGGAGGAACACAGAAATCATCTTAGTATGGCTTTGACTATACTTAAGGATCAGAAGCTTTATGCCAAACTTAGTAAGTGCGAGTTCTGGTTGAAAGAAGTGAAGTTTTTAGGTCACGTAATCTCTAGTGGAGGAGTAGCAGTGGACCCAAGCAAGATTGAAGCTGTAACAAACTGGCAGAGACCGACTAGTGTGCATGAGATTCGAAGCTTCCTAGGACTGGCTGGTTACTATAGGAGGTTTGTGGAAGGATTCTCCAGTTTGTCTGGACCACTCACCGCCTTGACTAAAAAGAATGTGAAGTTCGCTTGGAGCGATAAGTGCGAAATAAGTTTTCTTGAGTTGAAGAAAAGACTTACGACTGCACCGGTACTTGTACTACCAGAGCCTCTTAAACCTTTTGTAGTGTATAGCGACGCATCTAAAGCAGGACTTGGATGTGTGCTAATGCAAGAAGGTAAAGTAATTTCTTACGCTTCACGTCAACTGAAGAATCATGAACAGAATTATCCTACTCATGATTTGGAGTTAGCTGCAGTAGTTTTTGCTCTTAAAATTTGGAGACACTACTTGTACGGCGAGAAGTGTGAAGTTTTCACGGATCACAAAAGCCTCAAGTATCTGTTTGAGCAAAAGAACCTTAACATGAGGCAGAGGAGATGGTTGGAATTAATCAGCGACTATCAGTGTGACATCAAGTACCATCCTGGAAAGGCCAACGTAGTAGCTGATGCTTTAAGTCGCAAGAGCAGATCTGAAATTTCATCTATTCCATCGTTAGAAGTGAATTCCCTTTTATCCAGTATGAGGAAATTGCTAATCGGGAATCGTAGTCAAGAAATTGTGCTAACTGCAGTCCAAGAGTTCATTCCATTGGATTGGAAAGATCTGAAACACCAACAGAAGAAAGACAGTAAACTTGCAGAAGTCGTTAGGAAAATCGAGAAGTCAAAAGGACCAATGGACTTTAGTCTCAAAGAGGATGGGACTTTGTATTATAAGAATCGAAGGATCATCCCAGCAAACCAAGAGTTAAAGGAAAAGGTGCTGAATGAAGCTCATAACACACCGTACACTGCTCATCCCGGTAGTACAAAGATGTATCAAGATTTGAAGCAACATTTCTGGTGGGAAGGAATGAAGAAGGACGTAGCTGAGTTTGTGAACAAGTGTTATGTCTGCAGATTAGTTAAAACAGAACACCAAAAGCCAGCAGGTGAATTGCAGTCACTGCCAATCCCGGAATGGAAATGGGAGGATATCTCGATAGATTTTGTAGTAGGTTTTCCAAAGAGCTCAACTGGAAATAATACTATCTGGGTGATAGTTGATCGCTTGACGAAAAGTGCTCATTTCATACCCATCAAGAATACGGATTCTCTAGAAAGATTGACGAGAATTTACATAGCAGAGATTGTCAGATTGCATGGAGTGCCGAAGACGATTGTGTCAGATAGAGACTCTCGTTTTACGTCACGATTCTGGCAAAGCTTACAAGATTCGATGGGTTCTCATTTGAAGTTCAGTAGTGCGTACCATCCACAAACAGACGGGCAAACAGAAAGGACGATTCAAACTCTGGAAGATATGCTAAGAGCCTGTGTTTTAGGTCATGAAGGAAATTGGGAGAAGCAACTACCTCTAGTAGAGTTTGCTTACAACAATAGTTTTCAAGCCACCATTCAAATGGCACCATATGAAGCCTTGTATGGTAGAAAGTGTAGATCGCCATTATATTGGGACGAAGTAGGAGAAAGTAAAGTGATTGGACCAGAAGTCTTACAAGAGATAAAGGACCAAGTCCACTTAATTAAAGAAAGGATGAAAACAGCACAAGATCGACAGAAGAGCTATGCTGACAACCGAAGGAGGAGTATAAGTTTTGAAGTTGGTGAATGGGTCTATGTGAAGGTATCTCCAATGAGAGGAGTAAGTCGTTTCGGAATAAAAGGAAAATTAAGTCCAAGATACGTTGGACCCTATGAAATAGTAGAGAAAGTGGGAGCAGTTGCGTATCGTCTGGAGTTGCCAAATGAGTTCCATGGAATCCATAATGTATTTCACGTATCCTCTTTGAAGAAGAGTTTTGGGAATCAGATACCAGCAGTGGTGGATCCCGATAGTGTACCTTTACAATCCAACTTGACCTATGAGGAGAAGCCAGTACAGATCCTTGATCGAAAGGATAAAGAGTTGCGGAACCGCAAAATTCCATTGGTTAAAGTACTTTGGAGAAATCATAATGTTCAAGAGGAAACTTGGGAGAAGGAAGTTGATATGCGAGCCAAGTACCCTCAGTTATTTGACACCTAATCTAGTTTTGTTTGGTTCATTTAGTATGAGGCTGAATATACCAGATGTTGTATTTCCTTGGTTAGATATCAATAAAGTATATGTTTCCATTCTAGAGTTCCATAAACCTTCTTTAGTGTACCATGCAAATGGACGTTGGTGCACCAACACCAAAACCAATCAATGATGATTCATTTAGTAATAGACAATGGTTTGGCATGCAACATCTTCTTTGTAACTTGTTGGGTGTTACTTACATTGATTTCGAGGACGAAATCTTTTTTTTAGGAGGGGAGTATGTAACAGCCGCTAAAAATTCAATGATGGAATTTCTATTATCTTTAGGAACCGTAGTAAATCCTATATGGTTGGAATCCAACTAAGAACCCATAAACGTGTTAGAAACCAAAAATCCTATATGGTTTTATCCAAAACCTTATTGAATCAGTTTCTAGCATCGTGTTTAATCGCTTAATTAAATTATTTTCATATGCTATTAATCTTTTAAATTTGTGTAAGAACATCATTATCCAACTTAGTTAACCTTGGATATTTGATTGGGCCAATAGAAATCAGATTTGGGCTTGATAGCAACCCAAACCCTCTTAAAACCCATGAATTTAGGCCCTTTCGGTTTAAGCCCATTAAGGCCCACGAAATTAGCCACCTTAGCAATGATTTTATCTATAATATTTCACCCTCCACCTACCTTATTAGATTTATTCAAGAGCACTTAAAATGTTCTTGAAGTGGATGACTAAGTGGACACCCCACTCTTTCAATTATAGACTCCACCTTGAAAACAAAATAATATCTTGTATATTTTAGTGGAAGAAAAGATCATTACTCAAGCTCCATTACAGACCTATCATCTTCTAAAACTTGTATAAATAGCCCTCTACCCCTTCCAACGAAAATCATCCCTCATTTACACTTTGTTTTGTTAGAATACAAAAAAATACTCTCGGGCAGTTTTTATGAACTCTTTTGCACGCCTTATTTGAAGCTCTTGTAAGTATTTTCTCATAAACTTTCCTTCATGAAAGTTGTTTATTTTTGAGTCTAGTTTACGTGGATATCTTATTTGTTCCATTTGGAGATCATTTGGTCAGTCAAAAGTTGTTTAAAACCCAGAAAGGTCATTCTGGACGATAACCAGAGAGTATGTCATATTTTGGAGTTTTTAACAAAGTTAATGGATTGATCTTGATCCGAAATTATTATGGAGTATTGTTAACATAGGTATATGATTATTGGTTGAGGATTTGTTGCATGATTAAAAGTTTTGGTGAAAGATTTTCTTAGATTTAGAAACTTCGAATCTTGAAGAGGAAAAACAGTTTCTGTTTTGAGAAAGTTTAAATCTTTTATGGTCTAATCTTATTGCAATGACTTTGATATTTTTATTTGAGGATCCTAAGCTTCTTATGTACATGATATAATGTTGCTTTGAAGATATTTGATATTAGTTTCAAAGATATGAAATTTTTATGTAAGGAGATATTCGAATAGGCCAAGTGATGATGTTCTTGGCTAAATTAATGTTTTGGTTGATTTTTAACCATGTGATCTTGAGTTTAAAGCTTAGATCTATTTTAGGACACCTTTTTAAACCATGTGATGTTTTGGTTTGAAGATCACATCTTTATAAGTCATAGATCAAGAGGTTGATCAAAACAAGTTAGAAACAAAAATCAAGGGAAATGGCCTATATAAGTTTCGGTTTTTATAGAATTTTAATAGTTGTGTTTAGTTTTAAATTTTTCTGAATTCATATTTAAGTTCAGAATAAAATCTACATGAGATATATAAATTTTGGTGATTTTTGGAATTAGGATACAAAATCCTTAAGTTAAGGATATAATAGTCTTTTTCCACATGTAGAGGGTGAATTAATAATTTTACTCTTAAATTGATATTTTTCTATATTTTTAATTATTAGTGATTAAGTTATAACATTTAAAAATCACTACTTTCAGTCTCTCGTGATCGCACTTGAGTTTTGCCTAGAAACGCGAAGACAGAGGTAAGTTAGCTTTTAACTTACTAGCAGTTTACTATGTATGGGTGATAAGTAAATGAACTACAGTATATGTATGTATGTTATTATATGTGCTATGCCAAGTCATTACATGTTTATATGTTACATATAATTTATTCTGTCATGAATTATTCATCTGCTACACAAGATATTCTGTCACGTATTGTTAAATATTGCAAGTAGTATGGATACATACAATCTAAGGAGATTCTGTCTAAGGAGATTGGAAATTCCTAAGTGTGTCCATCGTGACCCTCCAATCTTTCCTGGGAATCTAGAAGTTCTGTCTAGGAAAGATTGATCTTTCCTGGGAACTTACTTAGTGAGTACTATTCATTTCTACGATAAAAATTCATCAAGATATTATCAGAAAAAAATGAAATGTCATGTAATGTATATTCACTGTTGCAAGCATGTTATGTTAAAAATGTAATGTTGTGTTACATCAAGGCTTTTGTCCTTTCATATTCAAGTCACATTCTGTCTCTAATACAGTTTATGTATTTCAAGAACAATCATGTTAAGTTATTCATGTCAATCACGATCCTAAGTACTAGGATGGGAAAATATCCTAGTAAAACTCCTTTGTTCACGCTGGAGTGTCTAAATAGGTGTGAAATTCCCTGGGTTGACGAAGTATAGTCAACAGGTTGCGAATGGGACCTAACTAGCTGGTCACCGGAGCGCACCAGGCACTAACGCCGATGGAGCCACATTTTATTTTAATAATTCATGGGGCCACAACAACTGTGGAGCATGAAGTATGGGGTCACAGCAATTGTGGCACATACACTACGTGAGACACAGCAATTGTGACACGTAGAATACATAGGGCCACAACAATTGTGGAGTATGTATTAACGCACTCACAGCTGGTGTAGATACCTGTGTTGTGATGCGGTAATCGGCAGGGACACATGGCTCTAGGGGACCCATGTAGCACCCACATGTTACGTTAATCAAGTTAAATGAAAAAGAATTCAAACTCATGTTATGCTCAAGTTCATGTTCATGTTATGTTTCAAGTTTATGTCAAGTTAAGTCAAGTAAGATCAAATCCATGACAATGTTATGTTTCAAGTTCATGTCATGTTAAGTCAAGTCAGATCAAGTCTATGACAAGTAAGTCAAGTTCAGTTCATTCATGTTCATGTTATGTTTCAAGTTTAAGTTATGCCATATGCTATGATTACTTACGATTTTGATTATGTACTTATGCTTTTACTGTCATGCATGCATTATTAACCTGTGTGTATGTTTTATGTTAACTTGCTGAGATTTGTAATCAAATCTCACTATGGTAGTCCCAACTACCATCCCCCCGAATGGTAGATTTTGTTACAGGATCTAAAGAAGAACTGGGAAACAGCCAACTGGACACGGTCGATTAAGCGACAGTGCGGCTTCAAGGTTAATATAGTAGTTAACTTAAAATTACTATATGTACTATGAAGTTACATCTTCAGTACTCATTTGATCACAATCATTTTGGACTAGTATTGTGATCTCTGATGTTTAGTATGCCTTTATGTATGAAGTATATTTTAAGCATTTTGGGATATTTGAATTTGGTGCATAGTATTGCTAAAGAAAAAAATTATCCGCTGCGAATATTGCATAATGCTAGATGTATGTTAAGAACATTGCATCTTATATATCATGAACGGAGATACGTAACCTTGTGTTGCATGTCTCGACACTTCAAATGTCCGTTCAATCCCAAGCGGAATTTGGGGGCGTCACAACTGCTTACTGAGTATTAGACTCACTCTTGTGTTTATGTGTTAAACGTCTAGGTAATGATGAAGAAGTTGTGGAGCCCGACACTACTGAGGAGGGAGGGGCTGATGCTTAGGGTTCCCCAGTTCGTTGTTTGATGATGATTTTGGTTATAGATTTTAGGATGGGTCCCATGTTGAGGACGATTTGTGTTATTTACTTTAAACAATATAGTCCTTTTGGTATGTTGTAAATTCTATGGTGGTGTGATGGTAATGGTGGGACTTATATGGAAGGGTGATGGTAATCCCTCATGTGATGGTCCGACACCCTTTTTGGTTTGTAATGAGGGGACTGAGTTCCCTATTGTTTAAAACTAGTTATGTTAATGTTTGAATGATGGACTCTGAGAGTCCTTTATAGAAATGTTGAATCAAATGTCTATCAGGTGTTCCATCCCTTTGATTAGAAACCTAGAGTGCAAGCATGTCATGTCCGCGCGTATTCCATGTTAACACCGTAGCGTAGAACAAGAATATATATATATATATATATATATATATAAACACCCCGTAACTATAATAATAAGGTATATATATATACATATGTAAAAATGAAAAGAAATGAAAGAAGAAAGTAAGTGTCCCGCCTCGCTCTATTTATTAGGGCGGGGTCGTGACAATCATTCCTGAAGAGATAGACGAGGAGATTCCTGAAGATGAAGAAATGAGAGTCATCACTGGTATTTTTCCTTAGTACCCTCTTTTAGAAATTAGTTCTTATAAATTAATTGCGATTTAGGTAAAATCACGCTATACGAATATACGGTCTGTGCTTTGTTTGACTTTGGTGCTACGGGGTCTTTTGTGTCCATGGTGTTTGCACGCACGTATAACCTGCCAACCCAAACATTATCTCAAGCTGTAATAATGTTGATTCCTGATGGGAGTATGATCACCTGTACCTGAGTACTTAGAAACTGCCTACTAAGCCTGGATGGAAGAATAATGGAAGCCGATCTAATCGTCTTCAATTTATTAGGGCTCGATATTATACTAGGGATGGACTAGTTATCCAAGTACTTTGCTAAGATAGATTGTCGAAACAAGGAGATCATCTTTGATCCACTAGAAGTTGGACAGATCCGTTACATGTGAGGGACTGTGAAGGCTACCCCCTCTAATATAAGTTTTGCAAGTAAGGACATGCATCGTTAGTAGTACTATGACTGCTCTAGCATTTATAATAGAATATTCTTATAGTAATATGGAGATTCAAGAAATACCCATAGTTGAAGAATATCTTGAGGTTTTCACTGAACACTTGCTAGGATTACCCTCCGATAGAGAAACTAAATTTGTTATAGAATTGGAACCTACTACAATCCCTATCCATAGAGTACCCTACCGTATGGCCCCATTAGAGCTAAAAAAGTTGAAGAAACATATAGAGGAAATTTTGGAGAGGGGATTCATTCAACCTAGTTTGTCACCTTTGGGTGCGCCATTTTTGTTTGTAAAGAAGAAGGATGGATCGTTAAGAATGTGTATTGATTATAGAAATTGAACAAGTATCCATTATCGCGTATTGATGACCTATTAGATTAATTTCAAGGCGCATCGGTGTTCTCAAAGATAGACTTACGGTCAAGATATCATCAACTCAAGATTAGGGAACATGATATCCCTAAGACGACATTTCAAACTAGATACGGGCACTATGAATTCCTAGTAATGCCCTTTGGTCTAACCAATGCCCCTACCGTGTTCATGGATATGATGAAAAGAGTATTCAAACCCTACCTAGATAGCTTTGTTGTCATATTCATTCACGACATACTGATTTACTCTAGAAGTGAGGAGGAGCACAAGCAACATCTCCGTTTGGCATTGGAAAGGTTAAAGGAGCAGAAGTTATTTGCCAAATTCGGAAAGTGTGAATTTTGGATTAAGGAGGTGAAATTCTTAGAGCATGTGATCTCAAGCCAAGGAGTGATGGTTGATCCATGCAAGGTCGAAGCTGTGGTGAATTGGAAGTGTCCAACTAACGTACATAAGATCTAGAATTTTTTGGGATTTGCTGGATACTACCGGAGGTTTGCAGTAAGATTCTCCAAGCTATCAGGACCGCTCACTGCCCTAACCAAAAAGAATGCCAAGTATGTATGGATGGGAAAGTGTGAGCAGAGTTTCCTGGAGCTCAAGGAAAGGCTTACAACTGCACTGGTGTTAGCATTGCCTGAACCACATAAACCTTTTGTGGTTTATAGTGACACGTCTAAATCAGGGCTTGGATATGTGCTCATGCAAGAAGAATGGGTTGTTGCCTACACTTCATGTCAATTGAAGAACCATGAGCAAAACCACCCCACCCACGACTTAGAACTAGCCGATGTAATTTTCGCCTTGAAAATTTGGAGGTACTACTTGTATGGCATAACTTGCGAAATCTACACTGACCACAAAAGCCTCAAGTACTTATTCAGTTAGAAGAATTTAAATATGAGGTAGAGAAGGTGGTTGGAAATGATTAGTGACTACTAGTGTTAGATCAAGTATCACCCAGGGAAAGCTAACGTCGTAGCAGACGCACTAAGTCGTAAGATGCAAAAGGATGATCCTTAAGATTCTGCCCCGGAAATGGAGTCACTCCTGCATAGTATGAGGAGTTTATTAATTAAGGATCTCCATCCTGATCATCTCTCATCATAGTACAACAAATTGCACCTGTAGAATGGGAGGAAGTGAATAAATGACAGATGGAAGATCCCAAATGGTCGGAAGTTAGGTAGAAGGTTGAAAGGAAAGAAGGATTAGAAGGGTTCACCATCGGGAATGATGAGTTGTTATGCTATCAAAACTGGAAGGTGATCCCAACTGATCCTGAAATCAAAAAATAAAATTTTGAGGGAAGCATATCAGACTCCATACACAGCTCATCTAGGAAGTACAAGGATGTATCAAGATATGAAGCGACATTTCTTGTGGAAGCACTTTAGTAGTGCCTATCATCCTCAAACTGATGAAAAAACTAAACAGACGATCTAGACTCTAGAAGACATGTTGAGAGCCTATATCTTGTAAGAGAAAGGTGATTGGAAAAAGCACCTGCCATTAATCGAGTTTGCTTATAATAATAGCTTCTAGGCCACCATTTAGATGGTGTCCTACAAAGCTTTGTACAGAAAGAAATGCAGATACTGGGACGAAGTAAGTGAAGGAAAAATCTATGCTACGGAGATTCTACAAGAGATGAAGGAGCAAACTCAGTTGATAAAAGAAACGATAAAGGCTGCTCAAGATAGACAGAAGAGCTACCCCAAACATTGGAGGAGCATTGGGTTCAAAGTTGGTGACTGGGTCTACCTTAAGATATCACCAATGAAAGGAGTAGTTCAATTCGAAAAAAAAGGAAAACTAAGTCCAAGATATGTTGGACCTCACGAAATATTGGAAAGAATAGGATTGATCACTTATAGACTGAAACTTCCAGCTAAATTCCAATGAATTCATGATGTATTCCACGTATGTAACGCCCTGACTCCAATGTACGAAAACGCTAGAATCGTGACGTCGGGATAATGACAACACGAGTCACACATCCCAATGATAAGTGCTCAAGTGTGTGCAACATACAAAATGTGCACAATAAAAGTCGCAGCGGTTAATTAAAAGTTAGCCAACTAAGTACCAGAAGTTTTAAATACAGATATCCAAAATAAATTGCTTTTAAAAAGTTATATAGTTATCGAATATAAATATAATGCAAACCAAATACATAGCCAAAACGTGGGAGACAAATCCCAATGCACGAGCAAGTAATCCCAAATCACTTCTCCAGTGGAGCCGAATCCTCAGGCTCTTAATCCTCATCTGCATCAAAATTTACGGTACTGCAGAGTATCGAATACTGTGAGATTATGAATCTCAGCAAGTAATCAACCAAGTAACCCAATAGATAAAAATGCATTAATGCAACCAACAAACATGTGTGCACATGACGAAACACAAATGTGACCCAAAAACCTCATTTTTCCAGAAAATTATTATTTTCCTATGCATGCCAAAAAATTTTCATTTATGCCATAAATAATATCTGTCATTTTTCCAGAAAATGACCCAATCATTTATCGGACACCATAGGCAGAAATCACATGCGGGACTCTACCACTATCTCTACTTACCACCATCTCTACAACCTATCTTCTCTTAAGAAAAGTTTTGGAAAGAAGACACCAGTAGTTGTGGATGCGAAGGGTATATCATTAAAACCTAACCTAACCTAACCCATGAGGAAATTCCTATTCAGATTACTGACTGGAAGGAGAAAAAACTTAGGAATATGAAAATTCCTCTAGTTAAGGTGCTTTGGTGAAACCATGACGTCGAAGAAGCCACGTGGGAGAAAGAAGATGTCATGAAGACCAAACACCCTTATTTTTTTTGGCTTGACTTGTGTGACATCACATCGCATCATGGCATTTGCATCCATTCATGCACGCATGACATTCATCTCTTTGCCATATGACCCATATTTATCTCGTTATTTATAGCATCACCATGGCTGGTAATGGAAGAGCCACTTGACAATTTTATATGACCCCATGCCAAGCATGGAGGCTTAGAGCTGAACGACAATGGGGAGGACTAAACCTTATTGTGGATACTTATTGGACCCCGCAGGAGAGATTAGAGTACCACCGAACACATATTCTTGATCATGACGTGAGAGGTAACCTTAGGACAAGGAGAGCCCTACCTCATGAGGAGCGACAACCATATGATCCCATTAGGTGGATGAGTGAGACTAGGGCTCGTTGGCTTAGATACCATATTCGCTCGACCAGCCTGAGTCTAGCCAGGCAGTAGAGCAAGGACTAGCAGAGCAGAAGCAACTGTACCCCTCTCCCCCTCCCACTAATAAGTTAGAGATGTTTGACTGTTCATTGTGTCATATACATTTTTGAGAGGAGGGAGATCCAGAGATTGAGAGCGACGAAATTAGGCAATGGAGGCAAATGAGAAATGAGTCAATGCATATTATGACTCTGAAAAGGATGCTTACTACTATAACAAGCAGTTTGAGTTAACATAAGGTGACACCGAAGACCCATTTTCAAGCTCTGAGCCATTGAGTAGTTGGTGAGTTTACGCTTAGCATTTGTGTGATGCATGCTTACGTTTTTACTAAGACCCCCACTTTGAGGATGAAATCTTATTTTAAGGGGGGGATGTAATACCTACCTAAAATGCCTGTTAACTCCCTTAAACTTAGTTAGTGTAAGTTATTATTGTTGGAAAAAAATTTTGGGATTATTTTAGCATGAGAATCACATTTTAAATCATTGGACGATTTCTAGTATATTTTTTTTATATGCCAAGAAGCCAATAGGGGAATGACACTTGACATTCTTAATGGGCTAAGCTAAAGGGACTAAGTATGGATGGTTTAGAGATAAGCCCAATAGTGTTTTATCTAGGGCCCTCAATCACTAAGGATGTGATGGGCTAAGGATAGATGCCATAAGCCATGACTCATGGATTTAAGAAGCTTAGGCCTTTCTTAACAAGCCTTAAAAATTAGGCCCAAACATGAGGAAGGCATGAAGCCTTTGGACCTAACATGGTGATAGTAGAGGCCCTTGGCCCAACCTTAGAAAGACATGCCATTTTGACCCAATCTTTGTAGACCTTTTAGGCCTTATATGAGCCCTCAAATTTGGACATAAGGTCCACTCATTGACCTATACCAAGAGCACATAACTAAGAGACTTACAAAAATAGCCCTACAAGTCCAACAAGGCCAAACTGAGAACCACCCCACCAACAATGCATCCTCCTCTTTAAGCCAAACTGAGAGCAACCCAACTCCTCCTTGCATCCCTATTTCTCAATCAAACCGTGAAACACCACAAGACTTCTCAACCTAGCCTTGAACCCGTAGCAAAGCCACTGTAGCACGTTGCTTCCTCCATTGCTACAACTAAAAGTAATGGATGGAAAGCATCAATTTTCAGCCTCTTGGTTTTGGTAAAGGATAGCTTGAGAATTTTTATGTTTGTGAAGTTGAAATGATGCAATTGTAATGTGGTCGTTTGCTGTTTAAAGTGATATGTTGGTTGAGATTATGTTGGTGTGTATAAAGCTTGTAAAAATAAGTGGATGATTTGATGGACTGCATGTTGATCTTAGGTAATAAATAGATAGAGTATATGTGTAGTTTAGTTGGTTCTTTGTATCGAATATATCAGACAGATTTACTATATATAATGTATAATCTATCTTATGCATGAATAAACAATGTTGGCTTAAAGTTACATATTGTGCTTGCCTTTATATTATATGGTTAGAATGATTAATGTTTTAGTTTTTTCCATGATAAAGTATTGGGTTATATGACACATGAATGAAGGAATGAATGTATGTATTGGTTAAGAATGAGTTATATAACTTGGTTAAAGTCATAAATTGGAAATGATGGTAGGGTGTGAATGATGAAGGTGATAGTGTGTCTTAACTTTTAAAGTGAAGCATGTAGGTTCACTTTAAAGTATAAGAATATGAAGTTGAATATAATGTGTTGGAAGTGTGACTTTAATGGGTCACAAGCTATGGGTTTAGCATTAGAAAATGGTGATAAAAGAATGTATAGAGGATGGATTGGATAACTGAATTGGTCTAAGTGAATGAAGTTTAAGTCGATGGTTGTTTTATGCAAGTTCTAAGTTTAAGTTCCATTTGTAAATGAAAAGGAAATGACATAAAGTTATGGATGTATGTAAGTTGCCATCTAATACACACATGAATGGATTGCATGAAATGAAAATAGCAAGGAGTTCAGGTAATTATTATGTTCATACTTTTCTAAAGTTTTCTAAATGATATGAAAATAAAAATGAAGCCTTTCTCTTTCTATATATAAAAAAAATTAAATGCTTTTATAAGAAAATTCTGATTTTTATGCAATGAAAGGAAACAAAATATCTTCTTAGAAATGAAATGATATTTTATAAAAGTATGGTAAGATATTAATGTTTTAAAGTATATGTAGGTAATGACCTTCGTTGGCAGCCCCTTTATATGAACCTCATGAATAGTTGCATACATGTGAAATAAATGTTATATGTAGTACTGTTGTCTTTATATTTCATGAAATGAAATGATAATTTTTACGCTTGATGCTATAAAAAGATGTTTAAATGATGATGTTTTATGCTCGATGATGTTTAAATAATGATGTTTATGATTGAGACTATGAAATGACGTTGAAATAATGATATTTTAAATGATTTTTATGAAATGAAATTGACTGGTTAATGAAAAGGAAAGGACGTGAAAGGAATGAATATTTTAATGTATGAAACTATGTAACAACCATGATTGAATAAATGAATGATTGTACCAATGGATTAGACAGATGGCAACGATGGGTAAGCAGTACTAATAGTGCACCCAATGTTGCTCCTTAACTGAAAGGGATTCCCAACTTATGGGCATGGGTGGAATTCGGATCCAAAAGACTGCTAACCCTAATATATGGGGCATATAGTGTGTACCAACCAATGGAAAGTGATAACAGTTAGTTAGAATGTTGTGAAATCGTTTAGCTCCTTACGAATGAATGTAAAAGGTGTGGAAAATGTTTTATGAGAAAGGAAAACCTTCTTAAAGCAAACCCCACTTTGTAATGTTTCAAATGAAAGAAAATGTTTTATATAATGTATGTAGAGGAATGATGAATGCATGAATGAAAACGTATGTTAGTATATTTTTATAATATGAAGTAATACTTTGGAGTATTCGATTCATTTTGTTTTTATTGTATGCCCTTCCCAAGAATGAAATGAGGACGAAGCAATAGGATGGACATGGCCTAAGGAAAAGGTGACAAGAGCCTGGACATATTTTATGTAATGAATAAACTCATATTTTGTAAAAATGGACTTTCTATTTAATTTAAGGAAATTTGTTGCAAACTCCATTTTAAGTTTCCAAAGCAGGTTTTAATTTTAGCTATAGAATATTTATATCCTAGGGAGAAAAAGAAAAGTCTTAAAAAACCCAGTAATTTTCATGTCTTTCTTGAATGCTATTTATCAAAATCACTCCACAAGGACGTGCATTATAGTTAGCTATTGAAATAATGAAAATCTTAAAATTCAAATTTAAAAAGAAAAAAAATTGATAAAATGGGATTATTGCTTAATATGTATAATATTGTGCGTAAAGTGGTTGGGATATTGGAACTGGAGTAGTTAATAAACACGGGTAGCTAAAATTTAGACAAGATATGGTTAATTATAAATAAACTATATAGTATCGAAACAATTCTATTTGGAAACTATAGGCGGATTAAAGATTAAAATAGCATTTTTTTTTTCTCTTAGTTGCATATCTTTCTCCCATCCATCACATTGCACATAATCATCATCTTCAGCTCTGCTCTATCTATACTTTGCTCCATCTCTCTCCCTCTATTAGAAACTGATCCTACATTGTCGCACCACTGACCATGGCAACATCTTCACCGATAAACTAAGCTGATGACCAAGAGCACAACATTCTCATTTTCTCTACCTCTATTTCTCGCATTTCTTTGCTCTTCTATATATCACAGACCTAGCAATGATAGTTTCTCCCTCACTTCAATTGTCTTTTAGCAAATTCAGTATTCAAAAAATTGGCTAAATTTGTTATTTTAGTTAGAGTAACATTTAAATAATAATTATGATTTATCTATAAGTTTGTCATTTTGGATAATGGGCAAGGTTTGTTACAATTGTTTTTTAAAGGAAACATAGTAAACTTTATTGACATAATCAGGAAATAAAAGGAAGAATACATGAATAACATTCCTCCAATCTAACCTCATCCTCCTCACTTTCTAAAGCATACTTGGCCAACACGTGCTGCGATATTGACATTTATTCTCACATGAATAGCAGTCCAGTGATCAAAATGAAACAAAACAGACCTAGCATCCCATAATAGAACCCCCAAAATATGGAACTGTGAAGCTTTAAGATTGATGTTGTGAATAACTTGTAGTGCATCCCCTTCCAGGATTATGCTTCTAAAACCTATGTCTCTTGCTAAGATGATCACATGTAATGCTCCTTGAGACTCAGCTGTGAAAGAATCAGTTGACATACACCTTTGCATGCTATTGGAAGGCATCGCCCTTCCTTCCAAATCCCTTATAACAATACCCATGCAAACTCTACCTACCTTGTGTTTGACTACAACATCCCAATTCACCTTATAAGTGCCTAAAGGAGGAGGTTCCCATCTAGTATGATTGCTGCCTAAGTCACCTTTGAAAACAACCTTTGGAACTTGGCCTTCTTGATACTCTAAAAGTAACTAGTTTGCCTGCTGCATTACCACGTTTGGATGTGTAAATTTGTCTTGGAAAATGAAAGAGTTTCCCTCTGCCAATTCTTCTTTGCTATCATGATAAACTCCTCCAAGGATTCCTACTCTAACAAGTCAACCATATAAGCTACCAAACTCACAAAGCCTGATGCATATAGAGTACACTTCTGAACTTTCTTAGAAGAAATGCTCCATACGTCCTTAGCTACAATACAATCCCAAATTGCATGAATGACTGTTTATGCATCTCTCAAACAAATGGAGCAATCTGCAGACTCAACAACTTTCTTCTTGAAAAGGTTAGCTTTTGTAGGTAAAGACTCTAAGCAAGCTCTCCATGTAAATACCTTTGATGCATTAGGGATATTCAGCTTCCATATCTTCAACCAAACATGTTTAGGAGAGTTAGAATTTGATCCTTGTCCTTTCACCCTTGGTAGCATCTCCTTATGCAAATGGTATGCACTCTTAACAGAGAAGATACCATTTTTAGAGCATTTCCAAATGATCCTATCTGGATAGTTATAAGCACTAATATGAATTTTCTTGACAACTTCAGCTTCTATAATTGAAATGGAATCAATCAGTGAGGCATTCCAACACTTGTGTTCTTGATCAATGAGTGCAGAAACACACTCATCACCATCTAACTCCTGAATAGGACTTTGAATTCGAAAAGATGATAGTTGAGGAATCCATCTATCTTTCCAAATTCTCACACACTATCCATTGACAATCCTTCATAAAGATCCTTCCTCCACCAAGTTCTTTGCTGCATGTATACTCCTCTAAATGTAGGAAGGGTTTGACCCAATTTTGGCTTCAAAAAATGAGGAAAATATTTCAGCTTTAGAATCTTACTTGGGAATGCATCAAGTCTTTGTAGTAATCTATAGCCATGTTTTGCAAGTAGAGCCATGTTAAAACTTTCCAAATCTCTAAATCCCAAGCCACCTGCAGACTTTGCATTTCCCTTTGACTCCATGAGACCCAATGAATTTTTCCTTCACTATGTTGTTGATTCCACCATAAATTCTTCATAATTCTATTGATCTCTCTTAACAAAGAAAAAGGAAGCTTAAAGACTCCCCTACAATAAGTTGGAAAGGATTGTACCACAGCTTTTAACAAGATCTCTTTACTAGCCTGTGAGAGAAATTTAGTTTTCCAATTACTGAATCTACTCCTCAACCTGTCTAAAATACTGCAGAAAGCCTTTGCCTTTGATCTACCTATAAGAGCAGGTAAACCAAGATATGCTTCATATGTGTTTGAAACCCTGACCACTGCTATACTCAGGATGAATCTCTTTGTCTCCTCCCTTGTGTTTCTACTGAAATGAAAATAAGTCTTCTCTTTGTTAAGTCTTTGTCTAGAGCCATGTTCATAGAGGCTTAGAATCTCCAGCATTCGACTCCACTCCAATGCATTTGATTTACAAAACAACATGCTGTCATCTACAAAAAACAAATGATTAATAGAAATTTTACCACTGGCAATTGGAGTACTAGTGATAACTTTGTTACAATTTAGATAGGCTATCTTTCTCTCTACAAATTTCTCTATGCAAATTCGTCTAGAAATTCATTTCTCCTCGCCCATTGGATAAATTTGTTGTGTTAGTTGGCTTAATATTTTGATAATATATATGATTTATCTAGAAGTTTGTCATCTTGGATAATAGGTAAGGTTTGTTATATTTTAGATGGGCTAAAAATTTAATAAGAGCTAAGATTCATTTACAAATTTGTTATTTGATAAGATAAGTTTGAATGTAGGATGAGAACTAGGGTATTTTCAAATTTGGAAGAAAAACACAAATTCATAAAATAAATTGCACCTTGTTAGTAGTCTATCATGACAGCCCATTGGCAGATTTTTAAGAATATGATTTCAAAATTCAAAGATTGAGCAATCGTTTTGGTGAGCGAAGAGAGGAGAAAGGTTTTCCAAACTCTCACAAGAAAATTCCTTTTGGAGTAATTCAAAACCACACAAATATGGTGATCGATGTGATGAGATGAATTCAATTACTTGAGTTCAAGAAAAGGAAACCAAATTTGAAGATTGTCCAAGTTCTTACTAGTACTGAGGTAGGGGAAAACATGTAATATGAAGGTATAATGATTATTGCTTCACAAACGCTTTGCAAAAGGGATGGTTGCAAAGATCTTATAATCATACTACTTCTAATTTTTCTTCAAATAATGGGTAGGCAGTCCTAGAATGTTTTACCTCTAAAGATCACTTCTTTAAAAATGTTGGGTGGAAAATATACCAAGTCATATACTATAAGGCAACCCATTATTGTATTTGAAGCCCACAACAATAGGTATGAAGGGAAGAGACAAAAGCCAACCAATTGATCATATTATATCTAGGTGTTGACACACGAGGACAAGACTTGGCTAAAGCTAACAAGGAAGTGATAAAATTGAGGGGAAGCTAGACTAAAAGGGGAACACGATCAAGAAGAGGGGGATATGTAGCCATTAGAGGAAGAGTTTTTCAAAACTTCGGAGGGCATCTTCATCTTTCCCAACCATTCTAAGCATTGTAATAGAAAGCATGAAAGGCCATGAGAGCTTGTATAAATACGTAACATAGTGGATTCCATCCCCAATACTCTTATATGGACATAGGTCTTAGTACCGAACCTTGTATATTATGGTCTCTTTTCTCTCTCTCTCTCCCTCTCTCTCTCTCTACATATATATATATATATATATATATATATATATATATATATATATATATATATCTTGCACTCATTTATTGTAAAAGCTATGGATGAGCATTTGAAGCAAAACATCACCCTTCAAGCACCACCATGGTTTATTTGACCATATTGTTGGCATCATCCCCTAGCAGTAAACTGCATCAATAGTTTGGTACCGTCTATGGAGAGGTATTGTTATTTTCCAAATAAAAGGTCATGTGACCCAGCGATCAACACACATAGGTCTTGTTTGTTTTTACAGATGAGATGAGATGAGTTAAAATCAAAGTTAAAAAATTGAATAAAATATTATTGAAATATATATTTTTAATATTAATTTTGTTTTGAGATTTGAAAATTTTGAATTGTTTATTTATTTTGTATGAAAATTTAAAAAAATTATATTGATAATATTAGATGAGATGAGTTGAGACCAACTGTAAAATCAAACAAGGCAAGAATACAAATAAAGTGTCTCTACCTGCTAATTTTAGTTTCTTTTATTTTATTTACTGCTTTAGAGACGACACTGGATGACTAATAACTACATGGGGTCTGCAATGACCAGTTTATGTTGCATGGGCACTGTACAACGTGTGTACTTAGTTACCAAACTTGGTGGGCTTCAACCTCCATCCATGGGTGAGCATGTGTGCTAGCCCATTAGAATTCACTATTGAAGGTGGGGTGTAAACCATTATGCTAGTGTCCACAGACTTGACCGGTTCTTTCTTTACAAGCATAGCTAGCCTATCACATGGTTACTACAAAAAAAAAAAGGAGGAATTGTCGACGTTTATATTATTGGCGGTTGTTTATGGGTCAACAAAATTATATTATTGTCGGAGCTTAATTTTTACGCTACTAAATAATTAAATTTTTCAGCGTTTATATTGTTACATTGGTAATAATATATAGCTTTGGAAGCATTTAAAAAAATTCTAAAAATATATCAATTATACACCGGTAAATGTGTCTTTTCTTGGCTTTTATATTATTATACCGGTAATATTATATAGCTTTTATTGAGTTTTTCGATGTTTATATTATTACGTCAGAAATAGTATGTATTTGTTCGGCATTTAACAAAATGCTAGCACTTGTTCAATTTTATGCCGATAAATTATTGAGTTTTTTGGCATTTATTTTATTTTAAAAAGAGGCCTACAATTGATCAATTTTACGCTAGTAAATTAGTAATTTTTCGGTGTTTATATTGTTACATCGGTAATAATATATAACTTTGGCGGCATTTAAAAAAGGCCGAGAATTGATCAACTTTACGCCGGTAATTAAAAATAATAATAAAACTTATTTAAATTATATGAAGTAAAAAATACTTAAATTCTTGCCACAAAATGAGAGAATTAGGATTTTGAAGGAAAAGTAGTATATATCAAACTAACAAATTTACAAAAACACATCCCCTAACATATAGCCAAACATATAGCCCGTACATATAGTCAAATATATAGCCCGTACTCTCTTCAGGAATATTGCTACATATAGCCAAATGCAACTGACTGAAGTTCATGAACAGTGTCTTGGGGAGTCCATTGTATGTTGTTCTTGTGCAAGTCAAGAGAAGACACGAAATGCAAAGCCTTTTCATAGCAAGCATTTGAGGCATTTTCCTTGGGGTTGTGTGAACTTTCGTAATTTCTAAAAGAGTTCTCTATGAACATATTTTTGTCGTATGGAATTGTTGAGGCATTCTTGGAGATATTGTTTGTACTGAATTGTGGCATCATGTAATTGGTAATTTCTGACTAAAACCAACTTTGGACATCTTGTGGGTGAGAAGATATTTCGTAGTACTATTCGTAGGGTTTGCATTGACAGAACCATTGAGAAAGTTTTGAGCTACTTGTAATTCTTTCAGAGATGCTAGTTGAGTTTGTAGATTTACAACCTGCAGCATTTTCATTTGGGTTTCAATCATTATATATAAAAAGAGAAAGTGAAAGACTGAAAACCTGCTGCTGAAGAGCAAAAATATGTGAAACAATGTCATAAATAGGATCTTGAAGCCTAGCCTGCGCTTCATACGAGATTGTGACAACCACTTCACAACGATTACTCATCAAGAGGTGAGCAAGGAGTTTTGATACATTACTTACACTGAAAACCTAATGAATGGAAGAGAAATGGGTAGCTCCCTGTTCATGGTAGAAATAAAGAGCAAAAACACATCCCCTAACACATTTCCTTCTCAAGAATTTGCAAGCTCTACAAGCAGAACTCAAACTAGTCATCTTGATGGTTGGTTTCGGTCGAGGGGGGGAGGGGGGTTAAAGTAGTTGGAGCGAGGAGAAAAGGAAAGCTGTAAAACTTGGAGTCTGTAAAATCCAGAACCCGAAAAATTCTGCAAAATTTGGAGTTGCCTAGGTCCCGACAGAGCCGTCTAGATTTGGGAAGATAAAGCGGCAGGTCCTTGAGCCTAAATAATTACATTTTTTGGTGTTTATATTATTACGTTGGTAACAATATATAGCTTTGGTGGCCTTTAAAAAAAGGCCAAAAATATATCAATTATATTCCGGTGGGAGCTCTCGCTAGGCTCTAGCATGCGGCACACGGTGGGGTTTGGTAGTAGAATGAGGTGATAAATTACTGTGAAGGGAGAGGAGACGTGCCTGAGAGTGGTGACTTTGCCTAGACTATGGATGTGGAAAGATTGTTGTGGCGTGGGATGAGGAGGAGATGCAATGGTCGGTCTGTGCAGTGGTGCTACGCTACTGCTAGGCTCGATCGTGGTAGTGGTGATGCCGTATGCTCTATATACAAAGCATTCGTCTTTGACTATTTGATTTTTCAAGTGCCAGCGTTTTGTCAAACGCCAATATGGGAAGATAGAGACCACCTAGTACTGGCAGATGGTTATGTCGATAAAAAACCACTGCTAAACATTTAGTTGTGTTTTTTTAGATAGCTGTCGATGCTTACCAAACGCCATAAATACTCAATTTTTTTTTTGTAGTGGTGTGCATTAATGTTACGCTCGTCCTTGTGGTGGGTGTTTTTACAAAATATTTTAGAAAAGACGATGGGAATTAACGTTTGATTTAAAATATTTTACTTCCGTTCCCAGGGTGCAAGGTTCTACGTTATAAAATAAAATGTGCTTTTATAATAAAAGAAGTTTACAACAAAAAAAATTAATCTTAAAATAAAAGGCCCTTTATACAGTTAAAACTTCCATGCCTAGACATCCGTGCTCTTCCCTTTGGACTATGTCCATCCTAAGCGTACTGCTCATTTAGCTTCATGTGGGGGGAGAGACACACATAAAAACTAAAATGAGTCAAATACTCAGTAAGCATTACTTCATATGGTTAAAATATAGCAACATATGTTTTCAGTCATGCACTTATCATTCCATACATAATATACGTACATGCATACATGCTTTCATTCGTAAATGTCACTGGACGGGATTTTTCTTCTTTAAATATGACTTTCTTTTCGTAAAACGTTTCTACCATTAGTGCTGTCATTTCTTAAAGAATGTCATGCATTCATATATTTTTTTCTTTTCACTTTCATAGGCCAGTGCACACTGTTAGATCTCGCGTGCTAGGGTTAGCGGCCCTATGGCCAATGGATTTGCCCGTAGCCACGGGTTGGAATCACATTCCGTCAGAGATGCAGCATTGGGTACACTACTAGATACTACTACCCGGCATTGCAATCTGCTCATTCATTCATTTGGGTACTCTTTTCATTCATGTGGCCGTTACGTAGCTTCATACATTCATACATGCTTCATGCCTTTCTTTCATTTCATTCATTCATTCATGTCAGCCCTAAAGAGTTGAGGCTTTCATTCGTTCATGTGCATGAGCATGAGCATGAGCTTTCATCTTTTCATTCATTTCATGCTTTCATGAGAAAAATATCCTTTCATGAGAAAACGTCTTTTCGTGAGAAAATATCTTTTTGTGAGAAAACATTATTTGGGGTGAGAGCCCAAAAAACATCTTTCATGCCATGTCTTTTCTTTGAAAATACGTACAATAGATACTGCATATAGTCATCCATTCACATGCATACCAATAATACTTTGGGGTGCGTGAACAGGGGCTGCCAAAGAGGGCCGTACATACATATACTTTAAAAACGTTATGCTTTCGTGCCTTTCGTAAAACATTTACCTTTTCAAAAGAGAGAGCATTTCTTTTCTTGTTTTCAAGAGAGAGAGGGAGATCATTTCGTTTTCTTCTTCTTATCTTTAGAAAACTCTAGAAGAGTATGAACATAATACTTACCTGGACTCCATGCTACTTTCATACCATGCAGTCCATTCATGCGCATGTTAGATGGCAACTTACATGCCATACATGACCTTAAAGTCATTCTCTATCTTGTGCATAAGCAACTGAACTAGAAATAGAGCTATACTTTACTTAGAACACTATCCTTCTATCCCATGCCCTTTCATGTCCCTTACTACGATAAAACCTTCGGGGACCTATTTACGGTCTCTGCTTCTTTTAACCTTAATGTTCTACTTCGATTGTTTACTCACTAGGGTGAACCCATGATTCATCTTAGGATTAAGACACTAAGACCTCTGTCTCATTCTTCTCATTAACCACATTCCGATGCATGATTTAGACCGACTAAGTCACGCATCCCATTCTTAGAAGGTACACTCATCATTACCTTCATGTATCTTAGCTCACTGTAATCCTCATGACCATCCATACACATCATACGACTCAAGCCATCCCTGAGACTAAAACACCGTGTAACCATACTTAGGATAGATTACCCATTACATACGGTGAATCCGTCCAGCACATGTGTCTAACTAGATTACACACGTACCTTACCCCTTTATCACCTAAGACCAACATATAGTACATTGGTCACAGGCTCGTATGGACAAGCACCATACTCTATTACCAACCTTCTCTTACCTGGCTAGCACGACTCTTCGTGCTACCCGTCCCTTTTGACAGTTCATCCTAACACTTAACACGACAGGACTCCATTCATAACTACACCTTACGTCACGCCATATAGCTCGAGATTGTTCCCAAGCTCCATCATGACCTCGTCACGTCACCTGACATACATTCTAACTCATCACATCACGACTCCATGATTGACCATGTCACTTCGTGACATTACCCAGTCATGCTTCTCCTGCACTACTCTAATACTTTTTAGCCATTTCGCACATATTCCAGGCTATAAGCCGACTACACGGAGACACTCGTCACCTCTAACTACAGGCCACACTAATCCTACAGCACATGAACCACAACCACACTTCATAGCACAGTTCACATCTAACATAAATAATGAGAGATAGAGAGTTATATCGTCGATGGGATAACCCGTGCGTTGCTCGTTAGCCGTCACAATTGAAGACTCCAGAAGGGTTGTACGTGGCGGCTGCACCTCGTATGGTGACTATGTAGGTGTTTGGATAGCTAGGTGTGGTCTTGGAAGGGCTCATGGTAGTCTTGTGATGGTGGCAAGGGGCGTAGCACGGCCGATCTGGTCTTGTACAGTGGCGGTTAGCCTCGCACAGTGGCTGTCCATCACGTGGGTAGCGGCTACCTACCACGTAAAGTGGTGGTTTAGGCTTAGGCTAAGTTAAGGGTGGCTGCTGGTCGAGCCATGGAGGCTCGGTAGTGGTGGTGCAACGGTCCATGGTGGTGGAGGGAGGATTAACCGTGTGTGAGAGGGAGAGAGGCCGTGGGAGAGTGAGAGAGAGTGGAGGAGCATGGGTGGCAGATCGGGGCCATAGGTGGTTGGGATAGGCCAGTGGTGGCTAGAGGGAGTTGGAGGTGGCGGTCACACACCGTGGATGGTGGTGTACTGCAGTGAAGGGTGCAAGACCCGTGCGGTGGAGGAGTCTCGTGCGGTGGATCTAGGAGAGGTAACCGGTTGTGGGTTTAAGGGAGGAGGAAGGGGGAGACCAGGAGGTGCTCGTGGTGGTGTCACGGGGCCAGGGTGGCAGCGCACGGTGGCGCTAGGGGCGTGCACAGTGAACTCATGCATGGGGGAGTTGTGGTCATGTATGGGGAGAAGGTGGCTAAATGGCGGAGGCCGAGCTCGTTGGAGGGTGATGGTCGGTGGGAGGAGGAGCTACCGTGGAGGTGGTGGCGCCGGAGGACGAGAGAGAGGAAGAGAGAGCGTGAGGGAGAAAGGCCAGTATGGGGGAGCTCGCTGGAGTGAGGTGGTGCCGGTGGAAAGGGCGGTGAGGCTTGCTGGTGCACTGGGCACCAAGCTGTGTAGTGGAGCAGTTCGGTGAGAGAGAGAGGCTGCGTACGACGTACGCTGAAGGAGAGGGAAGAGAGAGAGAGGGGAGGGAAAAGTGAGGGAGAAAGAGAGAGGGCTGGGGGTTTTATCCTAAAACCCATCGTCTGGTGGTCTACGAAACGATTTAACGATGACCCTTAAATACTGATTTGAAAATGCGTAAATGCTAACTTAATTAAAAGCACTAAAATGAATTAAGATAGAATATTATTTAAAATAATATTCCTTCATCATTAACATAATGATGAAGTCTTATTTAAAATATTTAAGGGAATAAAACTATTAAATTAATTTAAAAATTCCAACATTATTTAAATCACGTAATATTTTAAATAACTGGAATCATTTATATAAAATGATTCCCCACAATTATAATATTTTTGGAGCTCTTAAAGGATATTATAATTGAGTTATTTAAAATATTATTTAATTAAATAATAATAGGAATTTTCCATTTAAAATACACATAACTTTAAAATACAAAACTAACTTTAGAAATTACATAGTATCTTTAAAAACACGTCATCGGAATTTGACACGCATAACGGGGCTCGTAGTTGCTAGAGAGAAGGAGCGAGTTGTCGCATTAGACGTAATTACTTACGTCAAAAGGGAGAAAGGAGCAGGGTATTACAATTAAACCCGACAATGTATGAACTTGATTCAATTTGCCACCTCTGCAATAGAAAACTTGCCCACAATACAACAATGACTAGCCAACATCCTAACCAGCAGGCAGGAGCTTGTTAGCTAAAGAAGCAAGGTCAGTAGTGGCAGGCACCAAGCCCACCACTTGTGGAGAATTAAGGGCATCTCAACGACCTAACTATGGGGGAAAACCATTGCCCATAACGTGGCATGCAACCAATGTAAAACTAATGGCAAGCTTTGAGCTCACCCATTGTGTTGTACATAGCAAGCGCTAACCCACCTCCTGCGGGTTACCTTCGTGAACAAGCCTTAGGGCTCCACAACTGTTTTGTGTGGGTTCCTTCAAGAACAAGCCTCAAGCTCCCTAATTGCCTTGCATGGGACCCATCGAGAATGAGCCGATGAGCCCAATAATTGCCCAGGATGGATTTGGAGCCAACAGGCTCCTTAACGGCCTAGTGCAACTAACTACCAACAATAAAGTAAAAATAGCTTCAACACTAAATGCAAATATGAAAACAACCCTCCTTGAACACAGTTTGGAAGGCCAAAATCATTGCATGCTAGCGGCATTTTTGACACCAAGAGACCCATTGCCATCAATCAAGGAGTTGCTCTATAAGAACATAAACAAAATATATGTTTATGTGATATGATCGTGAATTGAGCACTTAACTATGCGCCTACTACATGTTATAAAGTTTTGCAGTTTGGGGAAAATCCTTAACAACTATGAGTTTTGTAGTTCTACCTTAGCAAAAAGGGGGTCTCCTCGAGGCCCATCCCTCATTGCATTTTACAAGTTTCCTTGAGGCTAACCCTCAGAGAACTTGGATTATCCTAGTTGAATTTATTTTTAAAATCGTGGGTTTTTCTTGTATATCATGATTGTCATTTCCTTTCACTTTCTCAAGGCTTTCTAGTGTGTCAATCTTAAGAATCGTGGAGCAATGGTTGGGTGTAAAATCTATTAAGCCATATAAGTATGCCAAGTGCATTAATGTATTCAAAGCCCACAAAAAGTAATGAGAGAGAGGGGAAGTGACGAAATCCAACCAATTGACAAGACTAAAGCTTGCAGCTGACAAGTAAGGACAAGAATTGAATAAGTTGAAAGTGAAATTAAGTTGAGGGGAAGCTAGACTGAAAGGAGAGCACGCCATTGGAAAGAAAAGGAAACACAACCAGTAAAGGATGATTTCTTCCATGTTACCAAGGGTATTTTCATCTTCCCCAACCTCTCCACCATTCTAAGCACTGCCAAACACGTGTCAGTATAGGAACATTATTATGAATACAATATCTAAAAATTTTCTTATTAGTAAAAGAATAAAGAAATAATGATGAAAAAAACTAAAGATCATGGTCCAAACAATAATGATGATCATAGTGATGATAAGATGGTGATGGCTATGGTTATATGAAAGAGAGATGATAATAACGATGAGATCATTGTAATAATGCCAACAATAATAGCAATGATGATAAGAGCAGTAATGATGATGGACAATGATGATATTGTGATGATTATGATGAGAATGATAATCAGATGATGGATGAGGGGTAGGGCAATAGGTATGGGAACAAGGGGAGGTGAAAGGGGAAGGTGGAGGAGGAGAAGAGGTAGGAGGGGAAGAGGCGAGATTCGAGAAGAGGAGGAGGAGAGGGAGGCAAAGGTAGAAAATGCAGGACCCCATTCCTCAATAAAAGACTTGGTGAGGATTTGTGGTGCCAAGGGTGCTAGCCAAACAGTCAACACCTAGGGTTTGGTCTGGATTTGGGGTGCCTCGTCAAGATAGAAATATGATGTCAAGTTACAAGTGTTAAATTGCAGTGAAAAAGATAGAGATTTAGTTGGCAAATTGAGACCTTGTAGTACTAGAAGTCTAAATCACATCATAGAAATAATTTTTGTCATTCCTCATTAATCCCAAACTTAAATATATATACAACCCAAATAGTTGATTCATTGCCTAATAGATGGTAGAACGAGTACAAGTGGGTTCCCATTTGAAAGGACTATGTAAAAACTCAAAATGGTACACAACTCCTACAATAGAGACCTGCCTCTGTTCTCAGGGTTAGGGCAGGATTGGCTCTTCTTGCTTTGGCATCATTCTTGGTCCTAACTCGGCATCATAATTGATGATTTCAAGGATGAAACCATAGGTAGCTTAGGCAGCAATGACAAAACTACTAATAAGACATAATGCTCTGAAAGATGCAATGAACAATTTTATGTTAACACTGGAAAGACACATATATGTATGCTTGGCGAGGAATAACTCTTTGTTCATGTATGTTAAAGTCCATAAAAATTGTATTGATTTCTAAAGCACAAGAGTTTTCACATTGATTTCTCACACAAGGATAATATGTTGCATTAAAGGCACCAACACGTGATATGCTGAGAAATTCTACATCTCGACTATTGGGTGAGGCCAGCACAATACCATTTCACCCCAATCACCATAGGGCCTTCCTAGTTCCTGATAAAGCATTTGACTGTACAAGGTTTCAAGTTTTTGGGATCTCAAAAGTGAGACTTTGTCCCATGTCCAAATCTCGTTTATAGGAGTCATTTATTCTCAACTGTTATATTGCAGGATGATAGAGACAGATGCCAAGGCATGTTCACATCTCCTTATGGCCTACCAGCTCCTTGTCTTTCCTTGAATGAGGGTCTTCCATGTGGAGTTGGGCTATTCCTCTAAGTTCAGGTGATATGAACCTTCAAGTCATAACTCCTTCTACGAACCCACTCCAAATGTGACCCTTTAAATGGAGTGTGTACTTCTATGTACGACATTGCCGCTCTTCTGAGCATTTTCATGTCATTCAGGAAAGCTCCCATACCCACTCTAGTTTGTCCTAGACCTTTGCTTACCTTGGGGAGTAACCTTTGTTGCCTTGGGTGGGTAACTCTGGTCTCATTAGAGCCACTAGCCTCTTCAGCTCCTCGTTCTTGCCTTCATAATAAGAGACTTTTCTAATTTGCCTACTATAAGTCAAGATGCTCATCTCCACCTCGTATTGGGATGTGTCTGTCAGGTTTTTTACAAGGTGCATGCTCGCCCACGTGTTGGACTAGCTACAATATGCAGCACCTTTAACTATTTCCCACCAAACCAATGGAGTGGCTTTTCATCATTCTTTCCACTCAACCACATTGGTATTCTATCCCCTTGCACTAGCTGGGCCCTCACATCCTCCCCTCCTTTTTTTTTTCCTTTTTTTTTTAAGAAAGAGTTTTTTTAAGAAAGAGAAGAGATCACATGTCCACAAGTGACCCCTTCCCATTTTTATTAATAACCCTTACTTATGGCGGAGGAATACCGTGAACAAACCCAACGCCCAAACACCAAAATAAAAATCCTATACAATCATTCTATGCCAATCCTTCCCAGCGAAACAACCCAAGAAAACTAAATAATCAAAACAGCAAAGAAACACCCAACCCAGTACTCGGCCAAAATTACATCCGAATATTTGGAATTCTAAGCTTGTCCATCTGAATTATTCCTCTCATTTTACTGGGTATTGCATCCCCTTCAAGATATCTTCTTGTGCTGCCTCCCTCTCCTTGTCAGGCCAAAAAACCTGCAACCTGATTCCCTTATCTAAATTGGTGCTCAAATGAAACCCGAATTCCGACTAATTCCTCCTCTAGCTCTTCCCAAAAATCCCATAAAGACCAAGTGTCACAAACTCCAGAAATTAGCCAATGCACCACTAATTCCGAATCACTTTCAATACAAATATTTTGATAGCCCAACTCTTTACATAATCGAATGCCGCTAGTAATCGCCCTAAACTCCACTCCATTATTTGTACCTAGATCAAAATTTTCAGAGAATGCAGCCTTCATGTTACCATCTGCATCTCGGATAATACCCCCACCCCCACAAGAACCCGGATTTCCTCTACAAGACCCATCAACATTTAGCTTAGACCAACCACTGGGAGGTTTTTTCCAGACCACTATACGCGGTATTCTACTTTTGGTTTTCTCGTTTTCACCTGCAATTCATCCAATTACGTCTGATCTGAAAAAGACAGCACACGCTTCACACCATCTGTTATTTTTGAAAGCCAATTCCTCACCGATAACCACACTGCCTCTCCAGATTGTTGCTCACCTTCCATGCAGGCTATACACCGCTGAAGCCATAGCCTCCAAGTTATAATTGCAGGGAGCAATCCAATAACCGTCCCCTTTTGAGTTGATTTTTTTGCCACACAGTACCACCTACTGATTTTCACCCTTATCCTCCCTATTCACAATGAATTTCATCCTCAAAACTCAATGAGGGTTCTCCCTTGCTCTGTCCTCACAAAGGAGGTTATCTCGGATAGGATATTTGCTGATGCCTTTGATCGTCTCCAATTTCATATGGGACTTCTCCTCATCTCGTATTCTAGCTCATTCGCTAGGTTTGGTATCAAAGAACATTGGGGAATCCTCACCCTTGTCCTCATCTTGCTTGTCACGTGCCGGTGCCGTTCGTTTCTAACCACGTTGCGTCATAGTGATGTTGTTGTGGTGCAGCATCCCCCCATTATTAGGGCTCTAGTCCTTCAAGTACTATCTTCGTCTCAACGATGCTTCTCTACTCTTCTTCATTCCACTTCTAATCTCTCATTCTCATGTTTTCCTTCTAAGAATCGACGCATTATTTTGGGTGGCATTGCGGCCCTCCATGCAGTTTACTTCTCTCACACCATGACTATGTTTTTTAGAGTCCTTGGTGATGTGTTCAAAGATGGTAGGTTGAAGGCTTATTTATAGACATGCCTTCACCTTGGAACTTTTCAAATTACCCTGACATCATGCGTTACAGCTTATTACTACAGCTCGAATAAATACGAAAACTGCTCCCACATGACTTGCTCACTTTCTATGCATGCTCCTTGTTTCTCACATCTCCCCATTGCACCTATATCAATGTTACGATTTTAGATGGAAATCTATGCTCCTTTGAATCTACAATTCCTACTGGATTCTCCTTGTAGGTGAGACTGAGTTGCCGTGGAAGTTGGTTAAATTACTCTGGGTTGCTGGTTCCCAAAACTTTTCCTTAACGGGAAACGTGGAAAAAATTGTGAATCCTTTCATATTCCGCCATAAACCCACTTGGGATACTACTGAGCCTACCTTTCCCATTAGTTGGTACGATCCAATGTACCTTGGGCTCAATATTTCTCTTCAACCCAAATCTCTTCACACCTTTAATAGGTGATTCCTTGAGGTATATTTAGTCTCCTTCCTTGAAGATTAACTCCCTTCCCCTATTGTCAGTGAAACTCTTTTGCCGAGTCTGAGATGTGGACATCCTTGCCCATATGAGTTTGACTTGCTCCATCATCTCTGGGGTAATTTCTAGTCCAATTACCTTGGCTTCTTCTGCCTCATCCCAACATATTAGTGATCTACACTTTCTCCCATATAGCACCTCACAAGGGGCCATTTTGATAGTTGCTTGATAACTATTGTTATATGTGAATTCTATGAGTGGGACATGACCTTCCCATGGTCCCTTAAAATCTAACACACATGCTCTCAACATGTCCTCCAACATTTGGATGATACTTACCGATTGCTCGTTAGCCTGGGGATGGTACACTATTAAACTTCAGCTTGGTGCCCATTGACTTTTGTAAACTCTTCCAAAATTGGGAGGTAAATCTTGGGTCTCGTTCCGATACTATAGTCTTAGGAATTCCGTGTAACCTAACTATCTTCCTTATGTACAACCAAGTGAGCTTACTTAGTGTGTCCATAATGGTGACCTATAAAAAGTGAGCACTTTTGGTCAACCGATATATGATCATCCATATGATGTCCTTTCCAGTCTTGGGCAATCCCACCAAGGAATCCATAGAGACATCTTCCCATTTTTATTCAAAAATGGGTAAAGGTTGCAGGTTCCTTGCCTGCCTTTCCTGCTCTGCCTTTACCTTCGACACCTAGAGAACCTCTCAATATAGTAGGCAATGTTTCTCTTCAGTCCTTCACACCTTAGTCATTTCTTAAGATCTCGATACATCTTCGTTCCTCCAAGGTATATCAAGTACAGTGAGGAATGTGATTCGACTAGTATTTGTTCTAAAACTTCCGAATTAGCTAGGACCACCTTTCATCCTCTAAACAACAGGGTCCTTTCCTAGCCCAAATTGAAGTTCATAGGCTCTTGACCCCTGCTGATTCTCCATCTATTCTAGAGCAATTTCAGGTCCTTTTCTTGCCGATCCTTCAGCTTTTCGTATTCACTTACCCTGAGCTGCTACATGGTGGTGAGCATCTCCTATAGTGGAAATTCCTTTACCAATAGGTGTCTCATTCATTCGAAGAATGAGTCCACCTCCAAGAGTTCTCTTATGTCTCTCGTCTTCGACTTGCGAGTTACACTTTTAGCGACTAAGTTGGATTTTCTCGGGTAGTACTTGATTTCACACCAGTAGTCATTAATGGTCTCCAACTATCTCGATTACCTGAAATTAAGACTCTTTTGGGTGAAGAGATGTTTCAAACTCTTGTGATCGGTATACGCCTCAAATTCTTCATTGTATAGGTACTATCATAAGATCTTTAAAGCAAACACTATTGTTGCCAACTTTAAGTCATGAGTGGGTTAGTTCCTTTTGTGGTCCTTCAATTTTCCTGACGCATAAGTTATTCCTGCATTAAAAGCCAACCTAGACCATACTTCAATAGTCACTAAATACCACAAATAGCTTGTGAGGCTCAAGTAAGGCTAAAATAGGGGGGGTAATAATTAACCTCCTCTTTAGTTCCTCAAAAATTCATTCACACTTGTCGATCCAGGAGAATTTAATATTCTTCTTGATTAAGGCTATAATAGAACTCGACAATCTAGAGAGTCCTTCAACAAACATCCACTAATACCTGGCCAAGCCTAAGAAAGTCCTTACCTCTTGCATAGAGGTCGGTCACTGCCATTTTACAATAGCCTTGATTTACTCATGTCTACCGTGACTCGCTCAATAGATATCACGTGATGGATGAACTTTACTTCCTCTAGCAAGAACTCACACTTGTTGAGTTTGGTGAAACATTGATGGTCTTTAAGTGCTCCTAACACTATTTGTTAGTGACCCTGATGATTATTGGCCCATATTGGATATATTAGGATGTCGTCTATGAACATAACTACAAACAAGTCCAAAAACTGCAGACGCACACTATTCATGATGTCAATAAAATCTAATGGGGCGTTAACTAATATGAGGGCATCCCTGTAGACTCGTAGTCACCATACATAATCAGAAAGGTTGTCTTAGGTATCTAACAAATTAAAAAAAAAATGCAGAAATATCATTGTCAAATTTTGAAAAAAATTTATTTGTGCAATAATCAAACTGAACCAGATTATTAAAGTCCCGAGCCTTCTGCCTTTTTACAGCAGGTGGGAAAAATCTATTATCAAATTCCTTCTTGAAACGGTGCCAGGACACCGCAGCTAAGTTTCCAAACTCTCTCTCCAATAGAGTTTGCTTCATTCCCCCACCAATATGCTGCTTCTCCTTGTAGCAAATAACTGGCATACAATACTTGCTGATCTTCTGTGCATCCACAAATTTCAAATATTCTCTCAATTCCATTGATCCATCCTTCAGCTTGAAGTATATCTTCTACCCCAAAGAACATGGGGGTCCGATACTTAAGGAATCTCTCATAGGAGCACCCCACTTGCACAGTTAGATTCTGATCAACTGGTGGCAGTCTGACATTCTGATGAAAGAGGTCTGCCACCCTAGTCAAAGCCCTAGCAATGGCATCCTATATATAACAACTTTTTTCAAACACTCAAGTTTCATCTATAAGAGAATTATTAAGACTAAAATATGTAAGTCATATTAATAGAATGATAAGAACAACATAATGACAATTATGACAATGATAAAATTAATGAAGACGGTTAAGATGATAATGAGATGATGATTATATGAAAAGATAATGAGATAATATATGAAGTCCATCTGGTGTTTGAGCTTGTCCATCTGATGGGAGGGGATGAGGGAGGAAGAAAACGAGAAGGAGTGGGAGGGAGTGAGGGATTTGAGAGGAGGGTAATATTCTGCAGGCGCACCCATTGTAAACCATATGAATTTCATACATATTCTATTTTTATTGGAGGGTGTAAACTTCTAATTTACACCATTACCGATCTGAAGCTTTTCCCTTTTCTAAATTCATAACTGACTTACACGCTGCAACCTCCATTTATAAATCCTCTCTTTTCTCATGAATTTCCTCTCACACATTGACAAGCTCTCATAGTCAGACCCCCAATGTGAAAGTCAATTTCCACGACAATGAACCCAACCACAAGTTTTCTTTCCCGTGAACCAGTATAATAATTTAAATACAATAAATAATTTTATTGTATTAAATATTAAATTTATTATTATGGGGTCTTGTACATATTAAAAAATATATAAATTATATTTATATTTCTTTACTGTGAACCAGTATAAACACCTCCCTCAGCCATAGACAGTTCCAACCACCACGACGGGCAGCAAAAGACCAACGTGAATCAGGGGCAGCTCAATACAAATTGAGGTCTAAGGCAAAATTTAAGTGAGTCATTCTTAATTATAATAAAATAAAATATAAATTATTATATGGAATAATTTTCAAAAATTTCAATAAAATAAGATTTTATTTAAAATCTTTAAATAAAATTTTTGAATTTATATTTAATACAACAATTAAAAATGAGGTCTCAATGTAAATTTTGTACCTCAATTTAGTAAGATCTTAAAACAATTATTTAAAACATAAATAATTTATTATATTAAATATTAAATTTATTATTATGGAGTCTTGTACATATTAGGAAATATAAAAATTATTTAAAATTTTATTTAATAAAATGGCTTTTATTTTTTTTTCAAAACAAATTTAAAAAAAATATCTCATTTTTATTTTTGAGAGTTTTATATAGAATGAAAGCCTTAGATAATGGCCTAACTGGCCTTACTATTGAGCCGGCCCTGACGTGAACACAGCCCTAGACACAGCTCTGTGTCGCATTTCATAACATGAAACCACCAGTGCAGCACATCGAGCCACTACCTCTGTCTTGTGCACCATTCGGTAAGCACGTCAACCAATTTCTCATTCTGCCAGAAACCACCGCATGTATCTTCCACGTCCGCCACCCTCACGAAAGGAACCTGACGACGTCCTCTGTTTCTACAGGTACCCCCACCAACTCTCTCGCCGAAAGTCACCAGGATAGCCACAGTAATAGTCGGCCGATCACCTCCCATCACCCCCACGCCGCTCCGGTAAGCCCACATCTGATCTCCTTCCACTTTATCTTCTCCATTTCTCCCTCCCTCTAACGGCACCAGAACCATCGTTTCTCTAGGGTCACCGCCACCACTCGCGGAAGTCGTCGCTATTGACCTCCGTCTAGCCACTATCGTCGTTCGTCTCTAGCCTCTCTCTCGGTCGGTGAGTCTTCAACCTTCTTTGTTGCACGGCTTTTCTCTCACGAACACCATTATTTCATAAGCAGTTGTCTAATTGGATTTTGGCCCTCCCAAGTGCACCTGTAGATTTAAGGATTTTTACAAAAATGCCATCAAGCCTTTTTGACATGTGATTTCGGTAAAGCATCTAGATGAATTCTGTTAAATGTATTTACATTATTGTCCTTAGTAGGGAAGCTTTGATAGGATACATATTGATTGGGCTGGGTTGACTTTTAAATTTGGACCGGCGTTCTTAAATCGGGTTGGGCTTGATTTTATTTTTATTACAGAAACTATCACGTCATTTTTAAGTTGGTGGGCCTAATATTTTGAGTTAGGCTTATTTTACTTCAGTGAGTCTAGAAATTTTATTTTATAAAAACTTTATTTTTCCTATAAAAAATGATTAAGGAGTTAAATTATATTCTTTAGTATTAAATTTTCACAATTTGTATTTCAATATTAAATAGTAAATGTTTGATCTTTTATTTTAACTACTTTAAGTTCAATATCTCCCGTACGAAATGAATTCTCTACTGTTTACTACAATAGATTTTGATATAATTATGCTTTTAAAGTTGTAAGTTGAAAATAAAGAAATATGTTAAGAATATTTAAATGATATTAGTATTTATTAGAATTCTTGCAAAACTAAATAATTATGTTAATTATAAGAAAGTAAAATTATTTTAAGAATTGAGGTTTTCACGATTTATTTTAATAGAATTGAATATAGGCCAAGTATTCTACTAAATTATAATTTGAGAGTGAAAATATGTTATTAGAAATTAAATAATTTAAGATATAAGCACTCATTGATTTTATATTGAACATAATATTTATTGATTATTTTCTACAGTATGAATTTAATTAAGTGGGATATTAGGACATGCTTTCATATACAGATTTAGTGACGTTTAATACTTCGTATAAGTGACGAGCTACGAAGTGAGATTGAAGACGCAGTGCAACGAGATAAGTAATTTGATCACAAATTAGGATCATCACATGTTAGTTTAGATAAATTATTATTAAAGCCAATTTTTGAAAACTAGTGTTTATATACCACGCATATCATGATTTATGCAAACATGTCATCTAATATAGTATACGATCATGTCATTCTACATCATATTCAGATTCAGAAATTATAATTATGTAGTATGTATGTCATGCATCTCACGTTGCATAAGACACGTAAGCGATCTTAAGTTCAAGTGCAAGATAAGATCATATTAGTTTAATCAGATGGTCATTTAGATGCATGGTACCAATGTTGTTTCAGGGTGAATGTGCAAGCCACGGACTCAAGCGTGGTCCACCATAGTAAGTTAGAATACTATCAGCGGCTCTCATTGCAGCCACGAGACATAGGGCTGGTGCACAACTTCGCACACAGGGTTAAGTGTGTTGGCCAGTCAGATCAACCAGTTAATTCTCAATCATGTATAGCGTAAGCATTAGTATGAGAAATCATGATTTTAAAGCTCGCAACATGAAAATTTTGATGGAAACCTTAAGTTTATTATGTTTATATTGTGATAAGTTTATTACTGAGTCTTCTACTCATTTTAGTTTTTTTTCATATTTTTAAACCATCCATGTGAAGATGATTTATAAATCATCATAGTTATTTAGTTTGATTTATAAATCATGAATTCTCTTGCCTGGCTTTATTTAGGAAAGCACATGACATCCCTAAACCTAAGGAATGGGGTGTTACATAATATTATTAGAGCCAGTCGAGAAATTTTGCAGACTTTTTGAAAAAAAAAATAGTGTTTTATTAATATTAGGATAAGGTCACCTAGGATGCTCCTGACCCTCTCGAGAGTTATTGAGATATTTCAGATTAGGATAAGTTACTTATTAGCTCTCAGGTAGATAGTACTTTGATATTGTTGTTGTCCTCATAATTGTTATTACTATTGTTGTTTTTATCAAAATACTAGTTAATGGTTAGCTTTGAATATGGTGCTTGACATTTGGAAATTTCATGTAGCATGAATATCTAGAGTTTTATGGGAATTTCATATACAATGAGTTACATGTCAATAAGGTTATGATTGTGTGATTGATCGAGGTAATTACTTGTGGAATGGTAATGGGCCCTAAGCAGGCCAAGCTTTAGAGATTATGTATACTTCTAGACTAGATGAAGAATGGTGAAGTTAGGAAGCTTTTGATTTCAAATTTATGGTGTGTCTTGTTCATGAGAATGGATGGAAATTGTCATACAGTTATGGAGTTCTATTTGGGAAATTAGGAATGTGTTAAGCAAGTTTGAAGTTATGACATATATATATATATATATACACATATACATATGTATGGTTTTTGAGTATTTCATAATGATTGATGAAAAGTATATTATGTTCTCTAGGTTCTCTTGCCAAGCGTGAATAGTAGACCAAAGATTTTAGGAAAATTTCATGTATTGTAGAGTTTAGCAATAGAGTTATGGAAAGGAATTTGTGGAGTCAATATATTTTTGAGGTGCATGTATTTAAGGTTTACGAGCAAAAGATTTATTCAACTACTTGTATGCCTTAGACATACACATTATAGGATTAATGATTAGACTAGCATAATTGGAGAATGACATGAGATTTCGAGGCTCAATCTGGAAGTTTAATTGATGTTGCTACGCATATAATTGACGTACTTATTAATGGGCTAGACTTGGATGCTAGACATGCATAATTAGAGTAACACATTAGAGATATGGGCCTATAAGCCACAAACTCAAGTGTGGTCCACCATAGTATGCCATAATATTATCAGCGGCTCCCTTTGCGGCCAAGGGACGTGGAGCTAGTGCACAATCTCGTATACAGGGTTAAATGTGTTAGCCAGCCATATCACTAAGTGAATTCAGATAAACCAGTCTTGCATAACATAAGCATCAGTACGAGAAATCATGATTTTAAGCTCGTAGCACGAAATGTTTTATGAAAACCTTATGTTTATTTTGTTTACATCATGATGAGTTTCTTACTGAATCTTCGACTCATTTTAATTTTATTTCATGTTTTTAAACCAGTTCGAGCATGCAAGTCAGGCTTAGATGGAACAATCGATTTAATTCCAAGGTTTAATTAGTTATTTAGTTTGATTTATAAATCATGAATTCTCTTGCCTGGCTTTATTTAGGAAAGCACGTGATATCCCTAAACCTAAGGGAAGAGGGTGTTACAAATATATAAGAGTTGAAACATAACAAAAAGGGAATAAACTAATTCTATGTGATAATCACTTATTCAAGTGTCTTAATAATAAACTAAGTCCCTATGAAAATAACGCTTATTCAAGGTCTAAGTCTCTGAAAATAATCTACTCATTGGACTCAAGTTTTGGATCCATGCAATCATCATCTTGGACATTAAAACATAAAAACAGAGAAACAAATGAGTCAAAGACTCAATAATAGCACATCATATTGTAAACTTAACTTAGCTTAACATTAGGATTAGCTTAGAAAACATTCATGCATAGACATGCATACACATTGCATATAAACCGTTCATCACTAACATAGGTGGAATTAACTTAATCATGGCAATACGTCTAACATGATGCATGAATAACTGCCTCCATGCATTTCCTATCATTTGTACATGACTTATTCATCTTGTCTTTCTCTTATTTAGTGGTCATCATAACATATGGGCATTAGGCCAATCGTTGTTGACACGTATATAGCATATGGTGAATCACGCTTGGGTCCATGTCATTGCATAATGTATCATCACATGTAGTCAAGCAAGCTTGGGTCCTTGTTATCACATAACATATGATGAACCATGCTTGATTCCATGGCACTGCATAATATATCATAACATATGGTGAAACACGCTTGGGTTCGTGTCCCCTCAAAACATAGAGCATACATGTGGTGGACCACACTTAAGTCTGTGGCTTGCATATCTACCCATAAGATAAGACCGATCTTGAAGCTAGCTTGTCATTCACATGTCTTCTCACTAACTTTCATAATGCATATGAACATGTTGACTTCATGAATTTACATAGCGTTACAAACTTTTGTGCATGGCATAACATTGAAGATGGCTTATTAACATGAGCCTTACGTAACATAACATAGCATAGATATGCTACTTACCTTGTAGTGCTACTTCCAAAATTTTACTTCACAATTTATTACCTATATGAAGCATTAAACGTTCTAAATTTCTAAAAAAACGTGTCGTAGAATTCTAATTATTTAAAATCATACCATGGTAATAGTTTAATAACTATTCAGTTATACTAAGGTTAATCGATAGTAATATTATTTAAAATTCATAATATTTTCCTTGATTTTATATTTGAAGTATAATTATTTTATCAAAATCTGACAAGATAACCAATGGAAATATTTAACTTCATAAAATGGACTTATTAATACTATAGGTTAATCATAATTTAATGCTTAGTAATATATGATTTAAATCTCTTAAATATTTTCTGTAGGAAGAATAGAGTTTTTGGGTAAACAAAATTAAAACTGAGTTCAAATAAAAATACTAAGCCTAGCACACTTAAAGTATTATAATAATTTTCAGCAACAAGTACAACCAAACTCACCTGAAAATTAGCCCACTTGAAATATTAGAGGGCAGTAATTGGTGTTCTGCCCTCTGGCCCGAAGGCCCATCTTCACTTAAAGAGTGTCAACCCAACTAGAATGTTAGAGGACAATAGTGTAATTTAAACAAAAATTCTCAAGGCTTTAGAAGGAGTTACACCAAAAGGGTTTAAGGATACAAATGTAATTACCTAAAAGAGTTCTTCAAAAGGCTTTTACGAAAATCTAAAGGCAATGGGTTGAAGGGCGTTTTTATAATAACCAAAACTTACATGTACTTTTCCATAAAGTTAAAAAAAAAAAAAAGCAAAAGGAATAAGCATTTGAAAGGAAACAATATTCACCGGAGAGAAAAAGGGCCATGCGACGGGGTCTAAGACTCACCAAGAGAGAGCAACGTGCGACGAATCTGGGGTGACAAGAATTAACTGGCGACGCAACCTTATGGGTGAGAGAAGGAAGTAATAAATTGTGGTCTGCTATACCAAGTGTTATGGACATGTTTCACGACTTCACACACACGATCCTCTGCAACCAAAGAGTTGTGTGGCTTGGGGGTTTTTGAGAATGCCTCTGATGCCTAAGTCAGTGATCACAATAAGAATCTCATTTTCTAGACAAAAGAATCAGATCTTCTTCACATACCTGGGGGATATGTATATATAGACTTTATGAAATTTCTATTACCATGTGATAGCGGGCTTATCTGTTATTTGAAATTCAAGAAATTTCTGTTACCATGTGATAGCAGGCTTATCTGTCATTTGAAATTCAAGTCTTGGGATGGAGAGTATAATCAAATCAAAACGATTGGATAGCTCTTCTTGTCTGGGATATTCTCAATCGGTTATCCTTTTAATTGTTGAGATGGATTTGGCCCTCAGGGGAGTGGGTTATTGGCTTGAGTTGTAGCCAAGGCCCATGAAAAGACCCAACAGGTAGGCCTTCGAGTGGTATGAAGCCCCTCTCCAAGGAGGTGGCTAATCATTGAGATATGTATGTTTACGTACTGCGCAACTCTAGCGATTGGCGATACGAGTGTGGTAGGAGGTAGGCCCGACTGCTCAACTTTGGCGATTGGCAAGTGGTGTAGCGGAAGGATGCCTCCACTGAGTAACCTTGGCGATAAAAGTGTGGCGGGAGGTAGCCTCGACCATGCAACTTTGGCGAATGGCGAGTGGTGTAGCAGGATCATGCCTCCACCTTGTATCCTTGGCAATAAGAGTGTGGCGGGAGGTAGCCCCTACTACACAACTCTGGCGATTGGCGAGTGGTGTAGAGGGAGACTGCCTTCACCGCATAAGCTTGGCGATAAGAGTGTGGCGGGAGGTAGCCTTGACCACGTAACTCTGGCGATGGGTGAGTGTTGTAGCAGGATGATGCCACCAAATATGCAAAATTAATTGACATGAATATGCAAAATTAACCGACATAATGACATCGACACATTGTTCATGCTTTCAACTCATTGTACTAAATATAATACGCCCTGGGTTAAACGCAGTATCTTCTTAGGTGCTCGGCGTTCCAAAGGTGAGGTAGTTCATGGCCGGTAGCATCTTTGAGATGATATGCTCCTGGGCAATAGTTGGCTATCACAACGTATGACCCTTCCCATTGGGTCCCAGCTTTCCTTCTTCTGTACTAGTTACTCTGATTTCTTTTAGGACCAAGTCACCCACTTTGAAGAATCTCAGTCTTACTCTTTTGTTGAAGTATTGCTCCGTCTTTCATTTGTGGGCTGCCATTCTTACTTTGGTGTCCATCCTTACTTCTTCTAAGAGGTCCAGATTTTCTTCCAGTTTCTTGTTATTCATTTCGAGCTCAAAGCTTTCCCTTCTGCGACTTGGCAACCCCACCTCAACTGGTATCATTGCTTCTCTCTCGTATGCTAAAGCAAAAGGTGTTTCACCTATCAAAGTTTTTGTTGTTGTTCTATACGCCCACAAAATCCCTAGGAGCTCATCCACCCATGCTCCTTTTCTCTCACTTATTTTCTTCTTCAATAGTTTGACAATGGTCTTGTTGGTTGTCTTAACTTTCCCATTTGCTTACAAATGTCCTAGGAGGAGTATTTGACTTTGATCCCAAGTTTGGTACACCATTGATGATAATGCTCTGTGGAACCCCAAACCTACATATTATAGTCTGCCATCACCTCAGCTTCCACCCACTTGGTAAAGTAATCGACAACAACAATGATGAATTTGATTCCTCGTTTGCTTGTGGGCATAGGGCTGACCAGGTCTATACCCCATTGAGTGAATGGCCAAGAGGAGATTATCGATCTCAATTCTTCGGGAGGGGTGTTCAGGATTGGCGCGTGCAACTGACATTAAACTCATCTTTTTACGAACTCTTTTGCATCCCTTAGGGCGTTTATCCAATAGTACCTTGCCCTCATGATCTCCCTCCTAAGTGGTTTCCACACACTTCTTCATGCACCTTTTTCATGATGTATTCAGCCTCTTCTTTCGATATGCACCTCAGCAATTGGGCCAAAAAACCTTGCTTATATAATCTCCCATCTACAATGGTGAGCCAGGCCACCCTATTTTTGACTTTCCTTGCTTCCTCGCGGGAGGTAGGAAGGTCTCCTGTTCATAGGTATTTGATTATGTTATCCTTCCACTTCGGCACGCTACCTCCTATCTCCAATACTTCATTTCCAATGGTCGGCATGTCAGCAGTCCGCATAGGGACCTCCCATGGTAAAGTTTCTTCCTGCTTTGTTGAGGTTGCTCATGCTAATCAATCAGCCATCCAGTAATCAACTCAAGGGATTTGCTCAATCTGAAAGTATTGAAGGTGACTACACCCCTCTTAGACCTGATGTAGGTACTTGATCTGTTTTGGACCTTTCATCAAATACTCTCTTGTGATTTGGTCGGCCAGGACTTGCGAATCCCATCTCATTTTGACTTATTTCCTGCTTGAATTCTCCACTTCGACCAACCCCATGAGCACTGCTTCGTATTCAGCCTCATTATTTAATACCTTGAAATTTAGCCGTACTGCATGATTCAACTTGGTCCCGTCGCTCGTTACTATGTGCATGCCTATGCCACCTCCTGTTCTGCAAGATGACCTACCGACATACACCTGCCACGACATTTTCTTTAGAGTCTTGGGCATCTCTTATTGGAAATTCGTGAATTCCACTACAAAATTAGTTAGGACTTGTTCTTTGACGACGATTTTGGGAACATTACTAATATCAAACTAGCTCAGCTCGATGGACCATTTAACCAACCAACCCAAGGTGTCGGGCCTTTGTAGCACCTTCTGTAAAGACGATGAGGTGACAACTTTTTTTGGGTGGGCCTGAAAATAGGGCCGCAAACGTTGCGCAACCATCACTACGGCAAAAGCAATTAATTCTATCCTTGGATACCTTCTCTCATCACATCTTAAGGATTAGCTTACATAATATACAGGTCTCTGCTCCTTCGCTTCCTCCCTTACCAACACGGCAGATACGACATCTGGGGTTACTGCTAGGTACAGTGACAACGACTCTCCTTGCTTAGTCTGGCTATGCAGTTGTGGGTGCGCCAAGTATTCCTTGAGCTGTGACGACACCTCCTTGCATTTAGAGTCCCACCCTTGAGCTTTTTTTAGGACTTGAAAGAAAGGGAGACACCTATCTGTTGATTTGGACACGAACCTGTTGAGCGTCGCTATACACTCCACTTACTTTTGAACTTCGTTTAGGTTTATGGGCAACTTCATCTCAATGATTACCCTCACCTGCTCGGGATTTCCTCGATGCCCCTCTCCAAGACCATAAACCCCAGGCTTGATTGTACTCCGAATGTGCACTTACTTGGGTTAAGTTTCATCCTTTATTACCAATCTTTGGTATGTCACCCCCTGCATTCTTCAAGTCGAAAGGCATGACCTGGTAGCAGTATAACCCTCGATCAGTTATGAAAGTCGTATTTTCTTGTTCAACTTGACTCATCCAAATTTAATTATATCCTGAGTAGGCGTCCATGAAACTCAACACCTTGTGTCCTACTATAGCGTTGACTATCAAGTCTATGTGTGGAAGAGGAAAATTATCCTTTGGGCAGGCCTTGTTAAGATCTGTGAAGTCCACGCACATCCGCCATTTCCTGTTGGATTTTTTTCACCAACACTGCATTCGACAATGACTCGGGTTATTGAGTTTCTATGATGAATCCAGCTACTAGTAACTGATCTACTTCTTCTGCAATTGCCTTGTACTTCTTGGAACTAAAGCTCTTGACAGCTCGAGTGCTCGAACTGACATTCAATTTGTGCTCTATCACCTCTATATCGGTTCTCAGCTTGTCTTTATGACTCCATGCGAAGACATCCTTGTGTTTGAGGAGGATTTGTTGTAGTAGCCGGCTTTCATCACCCATCATTCTGGTCCCGATCTTTATGCAGCTCTCCAGTTGAGATGAATCAATATTGATAAGCTCCAAAGGTTCATTTGCCTTCCCTTGTCTTAAGGCATCTTCATCTCTTGTTTCAGCTTCCGTCATGAAATTTTCAAGTGGTGGTGGGAGAGTCGCGAAAATATCATCCCGTGTCTCTACCATTTCCACTTCTCGTTCCCTTTGCTTGAGTTCCTGCAGATAGCATTCTCGGGCAAGCACGTGTTCACGTGTACCTCACAAATTCCCATTCTTGTAGGAAATTTCATTTTCAGGTGGTATATGGAGGTGATTTCCTTTAAAGCATTCAACGTAGGTCGGTCAATGATAGCATTATATGCTGATTAGGCTCTTACCACCAAGAATTATGTCATGGTAGTAGCAAGGTGGAGATCTGTCCCTACTAACACCGGTAATGTGATAGACCTCATGGATTGTACTGCTTCCCTAGTAAATCCTTTCAAAGTAGTTTGTGTCGGCCGTAGCTGGTCTACATTAATTCTTATTCTTGTGAATGCGTCCCAAAATAGGACGTTTGCGAAACTCCCATTTTCAATAAATATTTTTCGTGTGGTGTAATTTGCTACCAGTATTGTTACTACTAACACATCATCATGTGGGTAGAATACTCCTTGACAATCATCATTATCAAAAGAGATAGTTGGTAAAACTTGCACTTGGGGTTGCTTGGCAGGTGTCCCTATGCTGTATACTTCATCGTATTTGTTCCACTTAGCATACACTTTCCTCATGGAGGAAGTGGGGCCACCCCCGGCATATCCTCCAGTGATCGTATGTATCTCGCTCATAGGTGGGTTCCTTTGATTTCCATCTTGCTTAGGGTACTGCTCTTGTGGTTCCTGTGATCTCCTTCCTCTTCTTGGTGAGCCTATTATTCTTGGGCTTTTGCTTCGCTGATGCTTATGCTCTTACCTTCTATTGCCTAGATGCTGGGGGGGAGTAGTGTTTTGGGCAACAATGTGTTCTAGCTCACCGTTTCCTTTCGTCTCCTTGATCTTTTGTTTCAATGTGTAACTGTCTTCAGTTATGTGGCTGCTCATATTATGGTAGGTGCAATACTTCTGGGTTTGTCGCCCTCGCCCATATTCTTTGTCACACCCGATTTCTTTTATTTTGTCTTGAATGATCTTGACCCTCCATCTTGCTCCTTTTTTAAACTGCCTTTGGGTGCTTGTTCTTCCCTTTTCTTCGATCTGGCGGTCAAAGCAATCAGGGTATCTTCAACGTTGACAAAATCATCTGTCCTATCCATAAATTCTCGCAAGGTAGAAGGGGTTTTCCTCGCCAACTCGGCCATAAAGGAACGTCTCTGCCAAATTCCCCCAAGCAGAGTAGCCAACATAATTTTTTCATCTTGATCGTCAGCTGTCATTCTCTCCTTATTGAATCGTGCCAGATATGCCTTCAGGCTCTCCTATTCCCTTTGTTTCACAACCATTAGGTACACTGCTGGCCTTCTCCACCTCCGAGTAGCCATAAACTAGGTTAAAAACTACTTGCCCAATTCTTCAAAGCTTTTGATGGACCCTGGCAGTAACGTTCCAAACCACCCTCGAGCCATTCCTTTCAAAGTTAAAGGGAATGCCCTACATGTGATTTCTCTCGGAATCCATGGAGTGTCACGTGGAACTTGAAGGTTTCAAAGTACTCCACTGGGTCCTTAGATCCATCGTACATGTCCATTGCTGAGACTTTGAATTTTGATGGTAGGGGTACTACCATGATTTTTGCGCTGTACAACAAATTAGTGCTGGTTAGTAACTGATCCACTGAAGAAGCCGTCCCTATTTTCTTGGCCATATCTTCTATTTGTCCATCAAACTGCGAAGTTCATAGTGTAGCTTTCTCTTTTCCTCATTTTCTTGAGGAAGTTGGCCAGCTCCCGCATTATGTGATTCAATCTCGACCTTGTCGACTTGGCTGGGCGTTGTGTCCTCTCTTAATGGCTTGTTTTTCTCCTTGAGGGTCTTGTTCTCCTTCCGTAATGAGTCTACTTTAGTAATGATCTTTTTTACTGTTCCCTCCATTTCCTTGAGCGTTCCCTCCATGTTCTATGACATCACTTCTTGGTCTCTGGTTGCCTAAGGTCAAGTGTTGGTGGGGGCATGTGAAAAACACGTTGATTGTAGAACAAATGGAGATATCCCACAACGATGCCAACTCTTATGGTTGTGTTTCACAGCTTCATACACACGATCATCTGCAACCAAAGAGTTGTGTGGCTTGGAGGTTTTAGGGAACACTTCTGATGCCTAAGTCAATGATCACAATAAGAATCTCCTTTTCTAGACAAATGAATCAGATCCCCTTCACATACCTGGGGGATATGTATATATAAACTCTATGAGATTTATGCTACCATGCGATAGTGGGCTTATCTGTTATTTAAAATTCAAGTCTCGGGACGGAGAGTATAATCAAATCAAAATGATCGGATATCTCTTCTCATCCAGGATATTCTTCAATCTATTATCCCTTAAATGGTTGGGATGGATTGGTCTCTCAGGGGAGTGGGTTATTGGCTTGAGTTGCAACCCAAGCTCGTGAAATGGCCCAATAGGTCTGGAGTGGTATTAAGCCCCTTCTACCAAGAATCTTGACGGAAGGAAAAAGAGGAGGGGATATCGATGTAGCCTTATCGAAATGGGGCGAGGTGGCAGGGAGTGCCTAACTAATGAGTTAGAAGCAATATGAGTGGTTTTTCTACTCACCATGCAGTGGTCGACAAAAGCATTACAAAATGAGTCACTGCCAGTAGGAAAATCCTAGAGGAACAACATACGATCAACGATGTCGTGAAGGGAAGGAAGACCTATTGTCGTCGTCCTCTGTGGTTGGTTATGTGATGGTCTTCAGTGAGGTGGTTGTCTTGCTTTGAAGAAAATGGTGTCTCGGCTAGCTGTGTAGAGGAAAATTTTGGTTCTCACATTGGAAGGGTTATGGTTGTAGTCGTATCGTGGTTTTGGTGTAGGAAAATTGTGGGGAATCGAGAGAATGAATATGTGAAAATTGTGGTCTTGGTTTGATGCTTCTAAAATCATGGTTATAATTTTAATAGGTTTTTGGACAAGGAAACAAATAATTCCAAGAGAAAATAAGGCGTGAAGAGGGTGGTGGAAAAATCCTCAAATAAAATCAAACTTTTTAAAAATGGATTTGAAAAGATAATCACATTAATAATAGTAGTAGTAAGACAGTATGTTACAATGGGTCTCCATCCACATACCATGGGTGGACGGGCTTTAATCCACCCTCGTTTGAATGCCTGGGCGGCAGGGGCCAAGCTAGGCCTTGGGCCCACCCGATTTCACCCTTCCCACCAGCCTTTAATAGATATAAATGAAATATATATATATATATATATATATAATAACATAAATCACAACATATATATTATCAAAACCAAGACCCTAACAATAAAAATCACATTTTCTCTCCTCTGATTTCTCTCCTTCCAAGACACTATCCTCCCATCCTCTTCTCTTCTCATCTTCTCTTTTCCCTTTCATTTGAAGCTTTCACACCACAATGGCCACCAACCTCTCTTCTCTCTCCTTTCTCTTCTCCTCGCACTTCCCCTCTTCTTCTCTTCCCCTAAGCCAACTTCTAAGTTCTCTCCATTGTCGTGGGTCACAACCCACGTCCAAGCCCCTATCTATGATGGTAAGACCACGACTTGGCTATGGGTCTCTACTACCCTAGACTATGGTCGCCGCCAAGGATATGAAAGTTAGAGACTGACAACTACAACCATGGGCGACAGGTCTGCGAGTTTAATAACCCACAATCATGACCATGGGCCATAACGATCTATCCACAAATCTTTGATGATCTGTGCACATATCTTGTGACGAACCGCTCCTTTTTCTCTCAGTTGGTCACGAGTCTTGCCTTTGCGTTTTAAATCCCAAATCATTGTTTTTAAATATTGTAGGTGATTTTTAAATGAAGCCTAGTGTTTTAAAGCCTTGGAAATATTTTAAATGTCCAAAATTATTTAAAGAGGGGTATTTTAGTATTGTTGAACCAAGCTTAATTTTCAAGTAAGGATTCTTATATTGTGAAGCCCCGAAAATAATATAGTTTTAGCAAATCATTTTATTTAAATGATTTTAGTTCTTTAAGATTATTATTTAGTATTCATTATTTCATTCTATGTTAAAAACTCTATTTAACTAGATCGTTTTATTCTCTTAAAAATGTTTAGCAAACTTCATCGTCGCCTCATGCTAGACCCAGCTCCCCAGCCGATGTCAACACCTCTCCCTTCCTCCCCCGAGTTCTCCCCTCTCTGTTTCGGGTTTCCCACTGTCTCCACCCAGATCTGCTACCATGCACCACCGCACCATGCCGCGATGCCACTAGCGCCTTCGCAAGTGCCTTCTGCCCAGCCTTGCTCAGCCCAAGGCCTCCTTTCTCTTCTCCATAGCTCCCTCTCTCTTTCTCTCGAGATCCTTGGATCCACCGCCCCTAGGGGCGTCATGCGCCACCACCAACCACTGCGACGTCGCTAGCATGCCTCTGGAGCCTCCCTTGCTCTTCCATGCCCAGTCGAGCCCTCCCTTTCCCTTGCTCTATTTTGCAACCCATAGCCACCATGGGCCACCCATGACCACCCCTTTAAGATCCCTCTAGCCATGACCCAAGCCACCTCCAAAATAGCCCAAACAACCACCGTATGCGACCTTAGCCGCTACCTATGGCCTTTCCACCGCCACCCATGAATTCCCCTATAACATCCACTTCCCGTAGGCTAGGACTGTCACGTATTTTTCATAAAATAAACCTAGCAAGAGATCCTATATTTAATAAATGAAAATAGAATTTATTTTGTACAAAAAAATGTCTAATTAAATGTCTTCCAAAAATATTAAATGAATAAACTGAATAAAATTAATGTCATAAAACCAATTTTATTATAGAAGGTTTGAAACTAAATCAACTGCTCATTCAAATCCTGGCTTGCCTGCTTGTGTTCATCATCCTCACCTAGGTGGTTAAAAACATGAAATAAACTAAAATGAGTTGAAAACACAACAAGAAATCCATCACAACGTAAATATAATAAACAATAGATTTTCATAACAATTTTCATGTTGAGAGCTTAAAATTTATGACTGTTCATACTAATGTTTTTGCTATACATGACTGATTTATCTAAATTAACTAACTGATCTGACTTAACTGACTAATTTGACTGGCCAACATACTTAATCCTGTGTGCAAGGTTGTGCAACGGCCTCACATCTCGCAGCAGCGAGGGGAGCCGCTGATTGTATTCTGGCATGCTATGGTGGATCACACCTGAGTCCGTGGCTTGCACATCCACCTTGAAGCTGAACTGCATTGGTACCATGCATCTAAAGGACCATCTAATTAACGGATCTAATATGATCTTATCTTGCACTTGAACTTAAAATAGTTTAAGTGTCTTATGCACATGAGATGCATGACATAATTATAATTTTTGAATCTAAACATGATGTGGAATGACATGATCGTATGCTATGTTAGATGACATGTTTGCATGTGACATGAGTGGTACATAAAAATGGTTGTTAAAGAACTGGCACTAATAAAAATCTATATATGCTGAACTGTGATGATCCTAATTTGTGATCAAATTACTTACCTCGTTGCGCATCTTCTTGAATCTCACTTCGTAACTCGTCACCTACATGCAGTATTAACTATCACTAAATCTGTCTAGGAACAACATGTACTAATATCCTACTTAATTAAATTCAGAATCTAGAAGATAGTCAAATAAATCTTTTGTTTAACACCATAACCAATAGATCCTGATATTTTAAATTACTTAAATACTAATAACATATTATAATTTAGTAGAATACTTGGGCTATTTTAAATAAGTAAAAAAAAAACCCCAATTCTTAAAATATATTTATTCTCTTATAATTAGCATAATTACTCAATTTCACAATAAAATCTAATAAATACTTATATCATTTAAACATTCTTAACATATTTATTTATTTTAAAAGTAAAGCTTTAATAGCATAACTATATCAAAACCAATATATAAAAATATATATAGGTTTAATAAAACAAAACTGGTGGAAACACCCGATTTATAAAGATAAACTTAATAGTATTCAATATAAAATTATTGCAGGCTATTAGTATAATTCAATCTTAATTTAATACTTAACACATAAAGCTAATATATTTAGTTTAAAATGTAAGCCTAAGTTAATTGTTAAACCCAACATGAAATATAAGTCTTTATATAAAAGTAGCCCTTCATTATACTGAGGCCTCCTTTGTTTTCGAAGATGAAATGAGATGAGTTAAGATTAAAACTAAAAAGTTAAATAAAATATTGTTAGAATATATTTTTTAATATTATTTTTGTTTTAAGATTTGAAAAAGTTGAATTGTTTATTTTATTTTGTATTGAAATTTGAAAAAGTTGTAATGATTATATAAAATAAGATGAGTTGAATTTGAAAAAGTTGAATTATTTATTTTATTTTATATTGAAATTTGAAAAAATGTAATGATGAAATTGATATGAGATTAGATGTTTTCTAAAAACAAATGAGGCCTGAGTGTAAAAAAGTCAAGCGGTCAAGGGTCTTATGGGTATTTTTATAACAATAAATTTAAAAGCTCACGAAAGGCTAGCAATAAGAAGAACGTGCTTGACGTTACCAACGAGAAGACAAAAAGAAAACCGTGTGGCACAGAGGAGTTTTAGACTCACCAATAGAGAGAAGAAATCATATGATGGTGGACCTGGGTGACAAAAAGTGATCAACAGCAAATTTCTGTGCGTGGAGATGGTGCCAAGAGGGACAACTATGTTTTTTAGTGCTGTTCTGTCGAGGACGATGGTGATGAAGCACAGCTGCCTAGGCTTAAACGATTGTGTGTGCAAAGGTAGATTTTTTTTGTGTGGATATATTTCAGAGGCTTCGTGGGTTTCTTATAGATGATAGGGAGGATAAATGGTAGGGTTTTCTGATATGAGTTGGTCTCCCATTAGGATTTGGATTTATCAATTAGGGGATAAGGATGAGGCTTATGAGATAGGAAGAAATGAGGCTTAATATTCAAAACCAAACTCTAGTGACAATTTAAAAATTGGGTCATATATAAAATATCAAAAATAATATAATAATAATCCTATTAAAATTAAAAAAAATGAAAAATCTGATAAAACAATAACAATAACAATAACAATAATAATAATAATAATAATAATAATAATAATAATAATAATAATAATAATAATAGAATATTTATAGTTATATGAAAAATATATAAAACTTATCTTACGGCTTAATCTTAGGATCGGGTTGTTACATCCCCACTATGTTGGCCACCCTCCACAGCCTAGATCTAACCGCCAAACCCTAGATCAAGCCAAAAAACCCTAGGTCGAGCCCTTCTGAAAGAGCCCATTTCAAGGTCACGAAAGAGACCACGACGGAATGGTCACCGCCCAAGCTAGTGGCTTCCAATGCCACGGGGCCTTGTCAGATAGCGAGCAATGCAACAGGTCATCCCGACCCATGGTATAAACCCTTTTCCTTTTCCTAGTTAGTTTAATTATTGTGGAGTTGGATATTGTATTGTGGAGTTTGCTATGTTGGGTTATGTGAACAGAGTATTTGTGGTTGTTTTGGAAGTTGTGTCGTGTTGTAGATTGTGCTATATGAATGGGCTGTGATGTAGCGGGGAGTTTGTTGTGAAGTGTCGAGAACTGTGAGGCAATGTCTCAGAGTAGGTGTGATGTGTCCATGTAGTTGGAAGTTACAGGCTTCACTGTGTAGTAGTGTCGTGGCTAGGAGTATGTGTGAAGTGATGGAGTGGTGTAATGGTGATGTAGAGTAGTATGATGGGATGTCATGAAGTGATGGGGAATGCATGTGGAGTCGTGCAAGTGATGAGTGAGGAGATGGTACAGAAGTGAAGTGGCAAGATGCCAGGTGAAGTGATGGATAACGGTGTAGCTAGGAAGTTGTTTCGAGCTACGTGATGTGATGGGAGGTGTAGTTGTGAATGTGGTTATGTCGTGTTAAGTGTTGGGATGAATTGTGAAGTTGGATGGGTAACATGAAGGGATATGCTAGTCGGGTTTAAGTGAAGGTTAATATCGGAGTACGGAACTTGTTTATACAAGGGGTGTTCAATGGATTATATGTTGCTCTTAGGTGATAAAAGGGGTAGGGTATGTATGTAATTGGTTGGACACATGTGTCGGACATTTTTACCATATGTAATGGTTAATTTTTCTTAAGTATAAGTACATGATGTTTAAACCTTAGAGATGGCTTAAAGTTGTGTGGTATGCATGGTTGAGAATGAGAATGAAGTATGGGTTAGGCTACAAAAAGGAAAGAAGTGACGTGCGTATTGACTAGGATGGGGTTGTATAACTTGTTTGGTCTAAGTTATGCATTAGGATGTAATGGTTTGGTAGGAAACACGTGAAGAAGTGTTAGTGTGTCTTAACTTTAAGGTGAATCATGGAGGTTTACTTTAAGGATAAGCATTCGAAGTAGTTTGGAAAAGGTAACCTCAAGAGGTTCTCATAAAAAGGAAACGTGATAAAGGAAAACATAGAAGATAGGGATAGAAGGAAGAGTGTGTCTAAGTGAGGAAAGTCCAAGTGAAGTGTAGTTTGTGTTTCTAAGTTTAGTTACTTATACACTTGAAGAGAGAATTATGTGAGGTTATGTATGCATGTAGGTTGCCATTTGACACGCACATGAATGGACTGCCTGAAATGAATATGGCATGGAGTCCATGTAAGTATTATGTTCATACTTTTATAGAGTTTTCTAAATGATAAGAAATAAAAATGAGATGTTTTCTTTAAGATGCTTCAAGAAATGAAATGAATGTTATTTTTTGAAAGTATGCTAAGTATAAATGTATAAAGATATATGTATGTAAAGGCCTTCCTAGGTAGTCCCTATTTATGCACCCAAAGTGATAATTGTATGCATGTGAATGGATGTTATATATAGTATGTATTGTATGTATTTTCAATGAAACGAAATGTTGAGGTTTATGATGTTTAAAATGATGTTTTGAATGATGTTTTAAATGATGTGATGAAACTATTTTTAAGTGATGCTATGAACTGAGTTTTAAATGATGCCATGAAAGGATGCTTTAAAGATGCCATTAGCTGAGTTTTAAATGATGGCATGAAATGATGTTTATGAGGATGTTTATGCTCATGCTTTTAAATGATATTTATGAAATGAATGGGATGATGACTAAAACGAATGAAAAGGAAAGGACTGGAAGGAATGAATGATGAAATGAAATGTTAAGGTTTATGCTCAATGCTTTTAAATGATATTGAACGTGACGCGATGAAAGTGTATTTTTAATTGACGTTATGAAAATGATTTTAAACGAGACTATGAAACGATTTAAAATGATGCCATGAACTGATGCTTACGATGATACTAATGCTTATGCTTTTAAATGATGTTTTAAATGTTGAGATTAAAGCTTATGCTTTTACATGATGTTTATGAAATGAATGGACTGTTAACTGAAAAGAAAAGGAAAGGAAAGGACTGAATGAATGAAAAGGAAGGGATTGAAATGAATGAATATTTTAATGTATGAAAATATTTAATGGCCATGACTGAATAAATGATGGTATCAAAAGACTAGGCAATGTCGGGTAAGTAGTACTGGCGGTGCACCTAGTGCTACCTCCAAACTGAAAGGGATTCCCAACCTATGGTCACGGACAGAATCCGGGTCCAAATGAAGACTACTAACCTAACACATGGGGTGTAATAGTGTGTACCGGCTAAATGAAGGTGAAAATAATGAATAAATGAATGCATGTATGCTTTAGTTTCTTTATGAATGAAAGAACAAGATGTGGGAAATGTTTTAAGAAATGAAAACTTTTTAAAAAAAAAAAACCCCCACCTTGTAATGTTTTAAATGAAATGAATGCTTATTTAAAATATGTATGATAAATGTTGAATGCATGAATGAAAACCTATATTAGTATATTTTAACTGTAGGAAGTAATGTTTACTGAGTATTCGACTCACTTTAGTTTTTATGTATGTCCCTCCCCCTCTAAGAGACAACATGAGGACGAAGAGTCAAGACAGACATGGCCCAAGGGAAGAGTGACTGAAGCCTAGGCAAGTTTTATGTAACGTATGAATAAGTATTTTTGTAAAATGACTTTTGATTTGAACTTAATAATTTTTGTTACAAAACCCTCTCTTATATTTATAGAGAAAATTTTAGTTTTAAACTTAAAATCTTTCATATACTAGGAAGGAAAGAGAAAAAGTTTTAAAATGATCTATAATTCTTGTCTCATTTTCTTAAAAACTATTTTCTAAAACTCCCACCACGAGGATGAACATTACATATCTCTTTTTGACCCATGATTGTGGTTGTGGCCCATGGGTCTGTCATAGATCTTCATAAATATGTGCGATTATTGCTTTATTTTGTTTATTTGTTTGGTTTGGTATGTAATTTTGAAAGTTAGTTTTGGCTTTTGGTTGGATTTGGGACATTTCTCTCATTTGTATGTTGGTTTTGGTTTGGTTTGATTTGTAAGTTTGCTTTTATTTTGTTTTTATTTTTCTTTCTAGATTTGTAAGACCTATATGCAATTTTCTAGCAATAACAAACAAAAAAACATGATCATATTGATTTAAGTGTGTAAAGTAGAAGGCTTTTACACTTTGTCAAGTGCTTACATTGTAAAAAGTTAGAAGGCATGTATTTAGCCCCTCTCATCTACATAAAAATATAAGAGGGAAATTAGTCAATATATACTTGTGGTTAGCAGGGTAAACCACCAATAATGATAATAATAGAGAATGCAAATAACAATACTTATTTTACAATAATTATTTTAGTTTGTTGAAATATATACACACACACACACACACACACACACACATATATATATATATATATATATATATATATATATATATATCAATTTGATAAAATGAATAAAGAGTGGATCAAACCTATCATTTCTTGACAACTTCGAGATAACTTTATCTCTTAACAATGAGTCAACACAAAATCTCTTGCAAACATTAAGAATAAATTAACAAAAACAATAATACACAACAAAAAAATCACTAAAATAAAAAATAAAAAAGGAACAAGGTATCTCTAACAAATTAAAACAATGCACAAATATCATTGTCAAATCTTGAGACAAATTCATTTGTGTGTTAATCTAACTTCATTCTCATCCTATATACTACAACATTTTCTAAACACTCAAGTTTCATTTATATGAGCATTATTAAGACTACAATGTCTAAGTGTTATCCTATTAATAAAAGGATCAAAAAATGACAATGATCGATGACAATTTGATGAAACTAATGAAGATGGTCTCGATGATAATAATATGAAAAGATGATGAGATTATAATGGTTATGGATAATGATATAATGAGATGAATCGTGATGATTTTGAAACTAGTGCAATGAGATCATGATGATATGAAAAGATGTTAAGATGACAAATTATAAACTAAGCTGGGCAAAGCGGTATTGGTGACACAACACCTTCGCCAACTATCTGATGGAGAATAAGGCTGTTGGGCGTGCCCCCCGTTCGACCCATCCATCCGGCCCCCCAAGGGTAGGCAGGTTCCTCCGCCTGCATACTTCTGGTGAATAGACTTTAATCTGCTCGTTTCACCCGTTCATCAGGCCCAATAAATATATATATATATATATATATATATATATATATGATAATTAAATCATAGAATCATATATATTAGGAAAATAATTTTTCTACTCAGCAGCCCTACACCACATACCTGTTGAGGGAAAAATATAAAATAAAATAAAAAATAAAAGTTGGTATGTGATGTAGGCTGATGAATATAATTTTTCATCAAAAACAAAACAAAACTCTAACTATAAAAACCACTTTCTCTCTCTCTCACATTCTCTATCCTCTCATTTCTCTCCTTCCCAGCTGCCGTCCTTCCTTCCTTTTCTCTTCTATTCACTTCTCCCTCTTCTCTTTTCGCCTACCTTTCAGGCTTTCACACCTCAATAGCCACCATCCTCTCTTCTCTCGCCTTTCTTTTCTCCTCCTCCTCCACTAAGCTGACTTCTTAGTTCACTCCATTGTCATGGGTCACGACTCATAGCCAAGCCATAGTCTATGATACTAAGATTTGGTTGTGGGTCTATAGGACCCAAGACCTTGCTCACGGCTATAGACAAATCTCTTTATGAGGGGATTGCGAGTTTAATGACCCACAGCCGCAACTATGGGCCATAGCAATACCCAAGAACCTCAGAAGATCTATACACAAACCTTTTTATGAGCCATGTCTACATCCGTGGTTTTGTTTTATTTCTTTATGACCCATGACTGCGTCTGTGTATAGATCTTCATAGATTAGTGCTATTACTTGGTCTTTTTTAGTTTTTTGGTGTTAAATTTGTAAGTATGTTTATTTATTTTTATTTGATGATAAGATGGTGACTTGAAAAGATGATGAGATAATAAATGATGAGATGACAAATGATAAGCTAAACAAAGCAAAGCGGTATGGGTGACCTGACACCTTTACTATGGGATGGAGAGTAAGGCTATTGGGAGGGCCCCTACATCTAACCCACCTAGCCCTTCAGTGCCCCCTAGCTAGGATGAGTTGGGGGGGGGGGGTTTGCCCGCATACCACGAAGGGAAGGGCTTTAGTCCGCCCGAGCCTTAATATGTAATATATATTCATAAAATCATATATTGAAAAAAACAAAACCATAACTATAAATATCATTTTTTCTCTCTCTCTTATTTCTCTTCTTCCCACCCACCATCGTCCCTTCTCCCCCTTTCTTTCAGGCTTTCATGCCTCTGTAGCCACCACCATCTTTTCTCTCTCCTTTCTATTCTCCTCCCTCTTTCCCATCTTCTTCTCCTCCTTCTCTAAGCCAATTTCAAAGTTCTCTATGTTGCCGTGGGTCATAACTTATGGCCAACTTGCAATCTACGATGGTAACACCCAAGCCGTGAGTCTCTATGACCAAAGACCATGATTGACATTGTGGATCTATAAGTTAAAGGCCCATGGCTACGACCATGGATGATTGGTTTGCAAGTTTATTGACGCACAACTACAAACCATGATAACTATGGGCCAAAAAGATCTACCCACAAATCTCCTTATGACCCCTGACTGCATTCATGGCCCATGGATCTATGCATTGATCTTCACAGATTTTTGCGATTATTACTTGGTTTTTATTTATTTGGAAGTTTGTAAAAATTGATTTGGTTTTCTTGTTGGGTTTGTAAGCTTGTTTAGTTTGATCTATAAATTTGTTTTGGCTTTTGTTTGGATTTGTAAGATCTGTAAATTTACTTTGTGCAAATTCTTTGGACTTGTTTGAAAAATATTTGGTGCTAGACAAGGTGGCCCAATGGTGGTGGTGCCACTCTGCTCTTAGCACTAGAACGGGGGCACCCATCAATTGGGGGTGGTGCGGCTCAACTCAACCCTCCCCTACCTTTGGGTCCACACTAGGTGGTGGAGCCTGAGGCCACACTTCTAAGGGGTGAGGGTAGCACACCGAACGGGGAAGGGAGGCTTTTCCACAATGATGGTAAAAGCCCTTATACCTATTTCTCTCCCTACTTTTTGTGCAGTAACAAAGAAAAACATAATCATATTGTTTTTACTGTTTATAGTAAAAGGTTTTCGCCCCATGTCAAGTGCTTTCGTTGCAAAAAGTTAAAAAAGAGTTATTTAGCCTCTCACATTTGCACAAGAATGTAAGAGAGAAATGAATCTATGTAGAACTGTGGTTAGTAGGGTAAACTACCAATAATTATAATAACAGATAATGCAGATAACAATAGAAATATTTTACAATACTTATTTTAAAATTTTAAAAATAGATATCTATTTAATATTTAAATATATATAAAAATAATAATATAAATCATAATATCATATATATTAAAAAAAAACCTAAATATAAATACCACTTTTTTTCTCCCTCTATCTTGTCATTTCTCTCCTTCCCAGTGGCCATCCCCCTCCTGTTTAACACCACTTTCCCCTATTCTCCTCCTCATTTAAACTAGCTTTTGAGTTCTCTCCATTATCATGGGTACTAATGGCCAAGCCGCATTCTACAACGGTAAGACCACAACTTGCCCGTGGGTCTTTAGAACTCAAATACCATGGTCTACGCTATGGGTCAGTAACTTAGAGACCCACGACTGTGACTATAAGTGACGGGTCTGCAAGTTTAATGATCCACTATGATTACCATGGACCATAAAGATCTAGCAACATATCTATAAAGATCTGTGACACATGACCAGGGCAATGGCCTATGAATTTGTGCACGATTATTAGTTGGTTTCATTTATTTATTTATCTTTTGTGAGTTTGTTTCGGTTTGTTGTTGGATTTTTTATATTTTTATGATATGTAAGTTTGTTTGTTTTGATCTATAAGTTTGTTGGGTTTTTTTATTTATTTATTTGTATTGGACTTTTTTGTAAAAAAAATGTGGTGTTAAACAGGGTGATCTGCTAGTGGTGGCAATCCATACGGGGGCGGGCGCATGTAGCAACTCTAGTGAAGAGCGTATGCTTTGAAAAATGATAGTAAAATCTCTTGTGCCAATTTCTCTCTAATTATTTAGCATATCTCTCATATCACAAATAAAAATAATGTGCAAATATCATTGTCAAACTTTTGGAAAGATTGAATAATTCATTTTGTGCATTAATCCAACTTCATTGTAATCTTATATACTACAACTTTTTATAAACACTCAAGTTTTATTTATAGAGACATTATAATGATAAAAATGAAACTAATGAAGATAATCTTAATAATAATGATATGAAAAGATGATGATAATATTAAAAGATGATGGTATGATGATTATATAATGATGTAACGAGATGAATTTTGATAGTCATGAAGATGAGGATGTGATGAGATTATGATTATATGCAAAAAAGATGAGATGATAAATGGTGAGATGATGATGAGTATGGATAATGATGTAATGAGGAGAATTGTGATGATTATGAATTTTATGTGACGAGATCATGATAAGATGAAAAGATGGTGAGATGATAAATGATAAGCTAAGCCCAGCAAATTGGTAACGGTGACGCAACAGCTTGGCCTACTATACAATGGAGAGTAGGTCCGCCCAGCCCCTGGGCTTTCAAACGGGATAACTAAATCTTGTCCACCTAGCCCCTGGGCTTTCAAACGGGATAACTAAATCTTGTCCACCTATGGAATTTAGGAAGATGCGGGGGTTGCCCAACCCTTAATATATATATATATATATATATAGAAAAATAATAATATAAATAACAATATCATATATATTAAAAGAACAAAACCCTAACTAGAAGTACTATTTTTTCTCTCTCTTTAGTGTCAGTTCTCTCCTTCCAGCGGACATCTCCCTCTCCCCTCCCCCTTCTCTTTTCCTCATTCCTTTCAGACTTTTGCACCTTAATGGCCACCGTTCTCTCTTCTCTTTCATTTTCCTTCTCCTCCCTATTTCCCTCATTCTCCTCCTCCTTTAAACCAGCTTTTGAGTTCTCTCCATTGTCATGGCTACTCATGGCCATGCCGTAGTCTACGATGGTAAGACCACAACTTGGTCGTGGGTCCTTAAAACTTAATACCAAGGTTTTTGCCACAGGTCTGTAAGTTAGAAACCAATGATTGTGGCTATAAGTGATTGTTTTGCATGTTTTACGATCTACTATGGCGACCATGGGCCATTAAGATCTGCCCATATATATACAAAGATGTGAAACCCAAGACCATGATCATGGCTTGTGGGTCTGTGCATGATTATTACTAGGTTTCATTTATTTGTTTCATTTTATCTATAATTTTGTGAGTTTGTTTTGGTCTTTTGTTGGATTTATCATATTTTTTTATATGTAAGTTTGTTTGGTTTGATCAGTAAGTTTGTTGGTTTTTGTTTGGATTATTATTGGACTGTTTTTGTAAAAATTATTGTGTTGAACAGGGTGGTTTGACAGTGGTGGCATCAATCTGCCCCCGGTATCCAGACAAGGGCACCCACCCATGGGGCTAAGGCTTAACAGGACCACCCCCACCCCCACCCCCACCCCCCACTCCCCGTCCATGCTAGGGCGGGTGCATGTAACAACTCAAGTTAAGAGTGGATGCTCTACAATAGAGAATGTGAGTAACAATACAAATATTTTACAATACTTATCTTAATTTTATAAAAATAGAGATCTATTGGATAAAAGCAATTAACAGTACATCAAACCTATAATTTTATAACTTTGAGACAATTTCATCTCTAAACAACCTGTCATCACAAAATCTCTTGCAAATATTAAAAATAAATTAAGGAAAATAAGAATATACAACAACAAATCGGTAAGGGCGACCCAACGCCTTGGCCTACTTAGCAATGGAGAGTAGGGCCGCCCCATCCCATGGGCTTTCAAACCGGTGAATAAAAGCTCGTCTACCTATTGAATGCAGACTGATGCGGGGGCCAGCCCAACCCTTAATATATATAAAGATATATAAAAATAATAATATAAATCATAATATCATATAAATTTAAAAAAATAATCTTAACTATAATTACCACCTCCCTCTCTTTCTCTCTTCTGTCATTTCCCTCCTTCGTAGAGGCCATCCCCTTCCCCCTACTCTTCTCCTCCTCCCCCTTCTCTTTTACTTATTCCTTTCGTTCTTTCACACCTTAATGGCCACCATCCTCTCTTCTCTCTCCTTTTTCGCCGTGGGTCTATAAGTTAGAGACCCGCGATTGTGACTATGAGTGACGGGTCTACAAGTTTAATGATCGACTATGCCGACCTCCGGCCATAAAGATCTGCCCACATATCTATAAAGATTTGTGACCCAAGACAAAGACCATGGTTTGTGGGTCTGTGCAGGATTATGACATGGTTTCCTTTGTTCCTTTTGTTTTATCTATAATTTGGTGAGTTTTTAGCGCCTTTTTTTTTGGATTTGTGATATTTTCTGATATGTAAGTTGGCTTGGTTTGATCTATAAGTTTGTTGGTTTTTGTTTGGATTTTTATTGGATTTATTTTTGTAAAAAAAAGTGGTGTTGAACTAGCTAGTCTGACGGTGGTGTAACCAATTTTTCCCTCGGTATCCAGATAAGGGCACCCATCGACAGGGTTAAGGCCCAACCAACCACCCTCCTTGACCCTTTCTCCCTTTCAATGGGAGGACGGGTGCATGTAACAATTATAGTGAAGAACATATAATATATATAAATAAAAATATATATTATCATGATCATGCAAAAATATATATTATATATATTAAGGGTTGGGCATCAACGGCATGGAAAACCATGCAAAAACCCTAGGAGCGTACCAAACCTTGAGAGAGAATTGAGATACACACCACGTCTGTGACACACCAATTTTTACGTGCTTTTTATTGAAAGGATTTTTAATTAAATATTTGATTTTGAGCCTTTTAATTTAATTTAAACGTGTTTTTGCGAGATTATTTTACGATTTTTAAATTAAAAATTATTTTAATGTGCTTTCATAATTTTAATTAGTGCTTTGCAATTTAATTACTTTTTATTTTAAAGAATATTATTGTTTGAGTATAATATTTTACTTTAACTAGTTTTGAGTTTAAATTGATTTATTTAATTTACTATTTTAAAAATAGTAATTTTGAGAATCAGTTGTGACCCAAAAGTTGTGAGGATTGGACCTTATTTCTTTTCCCTTTTCATTTTTTTCTTCCCTTTTTCTTTTCTTTCTTTTCTTTTCTTTCTCTTCGGCCCATTCCCGCTCGATTTTCTCTCTCCCGTTTCTCTCTCTCTCCTCCGTGCATTCGGTTTACTTCTCCCAGCCGCCACCGCCACTGGCCGCCATGGTTGTCACCGCTCGGCCGAATCGACTCCCCACCGACCGGCGACCCAACCCCTCAAATCTCATACCACCCCGCGCCACCATTAGCCTCCACGCCCCGTTCGAAGCCGCGGCCTTCTCTTTGTCGCTGCGCCACTGTCCGGCCACCATTTCTTCACCACTTCTTCACTAGTCTCTTGCAGTCCTAATAGACCAAACCTCGGCCCCGATCCGTCACCGGTGAAGCCCAACCAACCACATTTTTTATTTGAGCTTTTTGGCCTTCCACCGCCGTTTCAACCGCCACCCACGGCCAACCGTCTCTTCTACTAACTTCACCACCTCCCATAGGCCCTACCCTACCGTTCCCTAGCTTTCGTTTGACCCCTTTTGAATTTGGGTTTTTTGCGTATTTCGACCACAGTGTTTTTATACTATGGAGTTGTTGTTTTGGCGCTTCCAGCTCCTCCGTGATCCTCCTAAAATTACTTTATACTGTTGTAAGTATTTCCCCAAAAAAAACTTCGAGATTTAAATATATTTTTGGACTAACATATTTCACTGTGTTCTGGTTGGTTTCCGGACTGAATCCAAGGAGTTCGGGGGTGGATGGATTGAGGTCGGAGTATTTGTTGTGTTAATTATATTGTGATCTGGTTGGTTGTTGGTAATTGTTGTTGTGATTTGATTGGTTGTTGGATATTGAGGTTGTCTGGTTCATTGCATATGTACGCATGTTCATGTTTGTAAATTGAAAACTGAGTTTTTGTGTAATTGTATTCATGATCATGTGGATATTTGAAAAGTGGGTTTTCATGTGTGGATGAAATTTTTGGGTGCGTGTGTATCACGACACCAAGACGAGATGGGGCATTATTTCGGTGGAGCTCCTCTGGTCACTTGGGAGTGGAATATACTGAGTGATGTCCTTTGGGTTGTCACCGGGCTACAACGGGATCAGACGAATTACGTGCCGACTCCGTGGCCCTTCTGCTAGCGGAGGCTAAAGGATGCCTAGCCATGAACGCACTGGGTGCGGAACTGGGCATCGCTCATTGCGCAAGCCAGGACGTGCGGATGGTCCATAGGGGAGACCATGGTGCATATGGGTTAATGGATAAACGAAAAATGGCTGTTTTCTGAGAAAATAGCGTGTGTTGGATATGTTTTGTGTGAGTCATTTTCTGGAAAAATGATGGATATTGTTTTGGGCCATTTTCGGAAAAAAATGGTGGAAATGTTTTGATGGAAATATTTTGGGCCAAATGGGATTTTTGGCGTGTGTTGGATTTCATGCATATTGCATCATATGCATGCATGATTAGTTGCTTTAATGTATTTTTATCTCAGGATTGATTGTGTTATAACTTACCTGTGGTACCATTTAATGGTACTGCAGATTTTGTTGATGATGATGCAGATGTCGAGCTTGAGGATTTGGCTCCGCCGGAGGAGTGATCTGGGATCACTCGGGTTTATGTTTATTCTCAGCTTTTTCTTTTGTGGGACATTTGGTTTATGTTTTTAAATGTTTTGTATTTGGATATTTGTATTAAATTAAAATTTCTGGTACTAGTGACTTATTTATTATTATCCGCTGCATATTTTATTGTGCATTGTTTATTTGTTGCACACACTTGGCACTTATCGTTGGGATGCATAACTGTGTTGTCATCATCCTGACGTCATGATTTCCGAGGCCTTTTGTACGTGGGAGTTGGGGCATCACAACGTCAGCTAGAATCTCTTAGATATATCATAATATCATATATATTAAAAGAACCAAAACCCTAACTATAGTACCACATTTTCTCTCTCAATTTCTCTTCTGTCATTTCTCTCATTTCTAGTAGACATCCCCCTCCCCCTTTTTCTTCACCCACTCACCGTTCTCTTTTCCTCATTCATTTAAGACTTTCACGCCTCAATGGCCAACATTCCTTCTTCTCTCTCTTTTTCCTTCTCCTCCATATTTTCCATCTTCTTCCCTCCTCTTTTTAACCAACTTCTCTGTTCTTTCCCTTATCGTGGGTACTCATGGCCAACCCACAGTCTATGTCGGTAAGACCACAATTTGGTTGTCGGTCTCTACCACTAAAAATCGTGTGGGTATGTACGTTAGAGACCCATTGTCACTATAAGTGCCGAATTTGCAAGTTTAACAATCCACTACGACGACCATGGGCTATAAAGATCTGTGACATGAGACTAGGGCTAGTTGGTCTATGAACGATTATTACTTGGTATCGTCTATTTGCTTCATTTTAAGTGTAATGTTTTGAGTTTGTTTTGGATTTTTGTTGGATTTGTGATATTTTTTTATATGTAAGTTCGTGTGTTTTGATCTATAAGTTTGTTGGATTTTGTTTGGGTTTTTATTGGACTTTTTTTATATAAAAAATGTGGTGTTGAACGGGGTAGTCTGATGGTGGTGGCTTCCACCTCTCGTTGTCCAGACGAGGGCCCCATTGATGGGGTTAAGCCCCCCTTCCCCATTCGTGCATGTAACAATTATAGCGAAAAGTTGATGTTTTCAAAAATGATAGTAAAAGCCCCTGTGCCTATTTCTCCCTAGTTATTTAGCCTATCTCTCAAATCACAAGTAAGAGATAACATAGTTTAACGTTTTGCAAGGTAAACCACCAATAATGGTAGTAAAGATAATGCAAAAAATAATACAAATATTTTTCCAATACTTATCGTAATGTTATAAAAATAGACATCTATTGGATAAAAGACATAAATGGTATATCAAACCAGTAATTTTATAACTTCGAGATAACTTCATCTTTTAACAACCTGTCATCATAAAATATCTCGCAAATATTAAAAACAAATCAAGAAAAATAACAGTATACAACCACAAATATCATTAACGATAACAATAATGAAACTAATGAGAATGATCTCAAAACTAATGATGATGATGATATGAAAAGATTATGCGATACTGATGTGATGAGATCATGATGGTAAATGAGGATGTATGATGATGTGACGAGATCATGACGATATATGATGATGTGACGAGATTATGACGATAAATGAGGATATGACGAGATGGATCATGATAGTCATGAAAATAAGGATGCGAAGAGATGATGATTGTATAAAAACATGATGAGATGATAAATAGTGAGATGATGATGATTATCTTGATGTAAAGAGATGAATCATGATGGTTATAAAGATGACGTAATGAGAAAATACTGATATGAAAAGATGATGCAATGATAAATGATATGAAAACATGATGAGACGATAAATTATATAAAAGATTAGGAGCTAAGATGTGCAAATCGGTAAGGGTTAAAACCTAACACCTCTGCCCACAATGCAATAGAGAGCAGATCTGCTACCCGCCTAAATTCCACAGGTGGACGAGCCTTAATTTGCCAGTTTCAACGTCCATCGAGCAGGTGCTTGGTTGGGCCTTTGGCCCACCCGACCTGCTATATATATAAATAAAAATATATCAATAATATATCTAAAAATAAAAATAAAAATCATAATATCATATATATTAAAAAAAACAAAACCCTAACTATATTATCACATTTTCTCTCTCTCAATCTTTCTTCTGTCATTTCTTTCCTTTCTAGCACACATTCCCTCCCCCTTTCTCTTCATCCCCTCATTGTTCTCTTTTCCTCATTCCTTTCAAACTTTTAAGTCTCAATGGCCACCATCCCTTCTTCTCTCTCTTTTTCCTTCTTCTCCATATTTCTCATCTTCTCCTCCTCATATTTTTGACAAGCTTCTCTGTTCTTTCCATTATCGTGGGTACTCATGGCCAACCTGCAGTCTACGTCGTTAAGACCACAATTTGGTCATGGGCCTCTACCACTCAAAACCGTATCAGTTTGTACGATAGAGACACAATGTCACTATGAGTGGCGAATTTGCAAGTTTAACAATCCACTTCGAGGACCATGGGCTCTGAAGATCTGTGACGCGAGACCACGATTAGTGGGTCTGTGAATGATTATTACTTGATTTCGTCTATTTGCTTCATTTTAAGTGTAATGTTTTGAGTTTGTTTTGGTTTTTTGTTGGATTTGGGATATTTTTTTATATGTAAGTTCCTCTGTTTTGATATTTAAGTTTGTTGGATTTTGTTTGGATTTTTATTAGAATATTTTTGTAAAAAATGTGGTGTTGAATGGGGTGGTCTAACGGTGGTGCCTTTAATCCGCCTCCTGCTATCCAGACAAGGGCCCCACCCACGGGGTTAACCCCTCCCCCCTTTCCCCGTCCGTGCATGTAACAATTATAGCGAAGAGTGGTTGTTTTCCAAAATGATAGTAAAAGCCCCCGTGCCTATTTCTCCCTGATTATTTAGCCTATCTCTCAAATCACAAGTAAGAAACAACATAGTTTAATCTTTTGCAAGGTAAACCACCAATAATGGTAGTAATAGAGAATGCAAAAAAATAATACAAATACTTTTCCAATACTTGTCATAATGTTATAAAAATGGACATCTATTGGATAAAAGCAATAAATGGTATATCAAACTTGTAATTTTATAACTTTGAGATAACTTCATCTTTTAACAACCTATCATCACAAAATCTCTTGCAAATATTAAAAATAAATTAAGAAAACTAATAGTATACAATAACAAATATCAATAATGATAACAATAATGAAACTAAAGAGGACAATCTCAAAACTAATGATGATGGTGATATTAAGATATGATGCGATGACGTTGTGATAAGATCATGATGATAGATGAGGATGTATGGTGTTGTGATGAGATCATGATGATAAATGAGGACGCGAGATGGATCGTGATAGTAATGAAGAGGAGGATTTGATGTGATGATGATTGTATGAAAAGATAATGTGATGATAAATGGTGATATGACAATGATTATGCTGATGTCTAGAGATGAATCGTGATGGTTATGAAGATGATGTAAAGAGATCATGATGATATGAAAAGATGATGTAATGATAAATGATATAAAAAGTTTATGAGATTATAAATTATATAAAAAAGCCGAGCAAATCACTAAGGGTAAAACCTAACACCTTGCCCTATAATGTTACGGAGAGCATGACTACGACCGAACTGAATTCCACAGGTGGATGAGCTTTAATTTGTCCGTTTTAACATCTAGCATGTGGGTGCCAAGTTGGGCACTTGGCCCACTTGGCCTTCTATATATATAACTAAAAATATATCTATAATATATCTATAAATATAAATATAAATCATGATACCATATATATTAAATGAAACAAAACCCAAACTATAATACAACATTTTCTCTCTCTCAATCCCTCTTCAGTCATTTCTCTCCAATTTAGCAAACATCCCCCTCCCCCTTTCTCTCACCCCCCCAACTACTCTCTTTTTCTTATTCCTGTCAGACTTTCACGCCTTAGTGGCCACAATCCCTTTTACTCTCGCTTTTTCATCTCCTCCATATTTCTCATCTTCTCCTCTGCCTCCTTTTAACCAGCTTCTCTATTCTTTCCATTATCATGGGTCCTCATGGCCAACCTACAATCTACGTCTTTAAGACCACAATTTGGTCGTGGGCCTCTACCACTCAAAACCATGTTGGTTTGTACAATAGAGACACAATGTCACTATGAGTGACGAATTTGCAAGTTTAACAATCCACTTCGATGACCATGGGCTTTGAAGATCTGTGACGCGAGACCACGACTAATGGGTTTGTGAATGATTATTACTTGATTTCCTCTATTCGCTTCATTTTAAGTGTAATGTTTTGAGTTTGTTTTGGATTTTTGTGGGATTTGGGATATTTTTTTTATATGTAAGTTCCTCAATTTTGATATTTAAGTTTGTAGGATTTTGTTTGGATTTTTATTAGAATATTTTTGTAAAATATGTGGTGTTGAATTGGGTGGTCTGACGGTGGTGTCTCCAAACCGCCTCTTGCTATCAAGACAAGGGCCCCACCCACGGGTTAACCCCTCCCTCCCTTTCCTCGTCCGTGCATGTAACAATTATAGCGAAGAGTGGTTGTTTTCCAAAATGATAGTAAAATCCCCCGTGCCTATTTCTCTCTAATTATTTTGCATGTCTCTCAAATCACAAGTAAGAGACAACATAGTTTAATATTTTGCAAGGTAAACCACCAATAATGGTAGTAATAGAGAATGCAAAAAATAATACAAATACTTTTCCAATACTTGTCATAATGTTATAAAAATGGACATCTATTGGATAAAAGCAATAAATGGTATATCAAACCTGTAATTTTATAACTTCTAGATAACTTCATCTTTTAACAACTTGTCATAAAAAAATCTCTTGCAAATATTAAAAATAAATAAAGAAAACTAATAGTATACAACAACAAATATCAATAATGATAACAACAATGAAACTAATGAGGATGATCTCAAAACTAATGATGATGATGATATTAAAAGATGATGCGATGATGATGTGATGAGATCATGATGATCAATGAGGATGTATGATGATGTGATGAGATCATGACGATAGATCAGGATGTATGACGATGTGATGAGATCATGACAATAAATGAGAATGTAATAAGATGGATCGTGATAGTCAAGAAAATGAGGATGTGATGAGATGATGATTGTATGACAAGATGATGAGATGATAAATGGTGAGATGATGAAGATTACGCTGATGTAAAGAGATGAATCGTGATGGCTATGAAGATGATGTAATGATAAATGATATAAAAAGGTTATGAGATGATAAATAATATAAAAGATTATGAGCTAAGATGAGCAAATCGGTAAGGGTAAAACCTAACACATTGGCCAACAATGCGACTGAGAGCAGATCTGCTACCTGTCTGAATTCCACATGTGTATGATCTTTAATTTGCCCATTTTAAAATCCATCGGGCGGTTGCTAGGATGGGCCAACTAGCCTGCTATATATATAGATAACAATATATCTATAGTATATCTAAAAATATAAATATAAATCATAATATAATATGAACTAAAAAAGACAAAACCCTAACTACAATACCACATTTTCTCTCTCTAAATCTCTGTTCTGTCATTTCTTTCATTTCTAGCAGACATCCCCCGCCCCCCTTTCTCTTCACCCCTTCACCGTTCTCTTTTGCTCAATCCTTTCAAACTCTCACTCCTCAATGACCACCATCCCTTCCTCTCTCCCTTTTTCCTTCTCCCCCATATTTCCCATCTTCTGCTCCTCTTCTTAACCAGTTTCTCTGTTCTTTCCATTATCGTGGGTACTCATGGCCAACATGCAGTCTACGTCGGTAAGACCATAGTTTGGTCTCGGGCCCCTACCACTCAAAACCATGTAGGACAGTACGATAAAGACCCATTATCACAATGAGTGCCGAATTTGTAAATTTAACAATCCACTACAAAGACCATGGGCTATAAAGGTCAGTGACGCGAGACCATAGCCAATGGGTCTGTGAATGATTTTTACTTGGCCTCGTCCATTTGCTTCATTTTAAGTGTAAGGTTTTGAGTTTGTTTTTATTTTTTGATTTTTGAAATTTATTTTTTTATATGTGAGTTCGTTTGTTTCGATCTGTAAGTTTTTTGGATTTTGTTTGTATTTTTATCGTGAGTTTTTTGTAAAAAATGTGATGTTGAACGGGGTGGTCTGGCAATGATGGCTCCAATATGCCTTTTGCTCTCCAGACGGGGGCCCACCCACGGGATTAAGCCCCCCCCCCTTCCCCATCCGTGCATGTAACAATTATAGGGAAAAGTTGATGTTTTCAAAAATGGTAAAAGCCCCCTGCCTATTTCTCCCTAGTTATTTAGCCTATCTCTCAAATCACAAGTAAGAGACAACATAATTTAATGTTTTGCAGGGTAAACCACAAATAATGGTAGTAATAAAGAATGCAAAAAATAATACAAATATTTCTTCAATACTTATCTTAATGTTATAAAAATAGACATATATTGGATAAAAGCTATAAAATGGTCTATCAAACCTGTAATTTTATAACTTCTAGGTAATTTCATCTTGAAAAAATCTATTCAACCTCCACTATTCACACCACACTCCACACTCCATCTTTTTTTTAATTTTTTTTAAATTTTTTTTATCAAATATATTTGTATATGAATAATGAATAAAAAATTATAAATAGTTTTAAAAAAATAAATTTTAAAAAAAATTAAAAAAAATATTAAAAATATTAAAAAATGTGGAGTGTGGAGTGTTGGGAGGATGAATAGCAAAACACTTTCATCTTTTAACAAACTTTCATCACAAAATCTCTTGCAAATATTAAAAATAAATTAAGAAAGCTAATAGTATACGACAACAAATATCAATAATGATAATAATAATGAAACTAATGAGGACGATCTCAAAACTAATGATGATGATGATATTAAAAAATGATACGATGATGAAGTGATGAGATCATGATGATAGCTGAGGATGTATGATGATGTGATGAGATCAAGATGATAGATTAGGATGTATGATGATGTGATGAGATCATGACTAAATGAGAATGTAATGAGAAGGATCATGATAGTCATGAAAAGATGATGATTGTATGACAAGATGATGAGATGATAAAAAGTGAGATGATGATGATCATGCTGATGTAAAGATGATGGCTATGAAGATGATGTAATGAGATCATGATGATATGAAAAAATGATGTAATGATAAATGATATAAAAATATTATGAGATGATAAATTAAATAAAAGATTATGAGCTAAGACGAGCAAATCAATAAGGGTAAAACCTAACACATTGGCCTACAATGCGGCGGAGAGCAGATCTGCTACCTGCCTGAATTCCACAGGCGTACGAGCTTTAATTTGCCCGTTTTAAAGTCCATCGAGCGGTTGCCAGGTTGGGCCAACCGGCCTGTTGTAAATATAGATAAAAATATATCTATAATATATCTAAAAATATAAATATAGATCATAATATCATCATATATATTAAAAAAGACAAAACCCTAACTATATAATACTACATTTTTTCTGTCTCAATCTCTGTTCTGTCATTTCTTTCCTTGCTAGCAAACATCCCCCTCCCCCTTTCTCTTCGCCCTTTCACCGTTCTCTTTTCCCCATTCCTTTCAAACTTTCACGCCTCAATGACCACCATCCCTGCTTCTTGACTCGTTCGAAAATGAGCAGCCAAAAGGCTATCCCAAGTGCAGGAGCGTGTCGCGTAATAATTAGGAATAAATTCCTAGATCGTCTCCACAGGGAAAGTGCTAAAAATAAACTCGTGTAAAATGGTGAAATTATTTACGATGAGAAAATAAAAATAAAAATTGATGATATTTACAATGGATGAAAGAGTGCAATGAAAAAGAAAATTTACTGGTCGTGAACCAGATTCATTTTTGTTGGCTTTGAGCGTTTTGGATGCAGTGATTAAAAGTAAAGAAATTAACGTGCAAGACAGTGAATTAAAATTGCCAGGAATTTAAATGACTGAAATTTAAAAGAACAAGAAAATTAAATGACATAAAAATAAATTGCAGATAATAAAAGTGCAGAAAAATAAATGACAGAAATTTAAATGACAATAAATTAAAGTGCAGAAAAATAAATGACATAAGTTTAAAGTGCAGAAATTAAAAGTGCGGAAAAATAAATGACAGAAATTTAAAGTGCATAAATTTAAAGTTCGTAAAATTAAATGACATAAATTGAAATAAAAAAAATAAAAATAAAGTGGAGACTACAGATAAAAGAGAGGATAGCTTGATCACAAAGTTGGTCCATTAGGCTCTCAACTGTATAACCGAACTCCCTCACTTCATCTGCGTTGTCTCCTAAACTGAAAAACTACAACTACTCTATTCTACAGCTACTGGGCGTCTAACATCTGCCACCATTCTTCGACTGCTTACAGGCCTTTATATAGGCTTCAAACTGCACTGTGTTTAGTTTAGTCCGTGAACTCCCTTGTGCATCTGTTCATCTCCCACTACCTTTTGTTTCTTTATTTTCTTTCGTTTCTTCCTTACTTTCCAGCCGACCACTGCTTTATTTCATTTCTTTTTTCTTTCTTTCATTCTTGGTTCCAGCCAACCGACTGCACTCTTCTTCTTATTTTTTTCTTTTCTTTTCTTCCACTTCTTCTTTCAGCCGAAACACTCTCATCACATGCTTATTATTATTTTTTTCTTTCTTTTCTTATTCCAGCTGAAGCTTGCATGTGCATTGTTTGCTTCCTTTTTCTTTCTACTGCACCGAACCACACTCATTTCTTTTTCTTTGTCTGCTGCACCGAACACCCAGCATGCACCGAACATCACATGCACCGCATTTATTTTCTTTTCTTTCTTTTTTCTCGGTCGGTTTCCTTTCTCTTTATTTTATTTTGCTTCCAGCCCATCATGCACCGAATGTATCTTCTTTTTTTTCTCTCTAACCGAACTTATCACATGCACCGAACTCCACATGCACTGCACCGAACATCATTTGTACTCTGTTTCGGAGATGTAAAATAGAGCTTCTCGGTGAAAGCTTATTCGCATGGCTGTGCATGCTGGGCAGTGGCACACTGGTGTATGCACGTAGTAGACGTGTGGTGAAGTTGTTCATGCGAGAAGAGGTCCTGCCATGGATGCGCTGCTACGGTGGTAGTGTGCTGCGGGTGCATGGAAGTGGAGGAGTGCTGCATGCACGTGTTTGAAGATGGTTTATAGTTAGTGAAGCGCTGGACATGCTTGATGGAGGAGAACGAAGTGTGGAGGAGTGCTGTTGGACGTTGAGGGATGTTGCATGCAAAGTCGAAGGTTGAAGATGACTTCAACGACGCTGCCGTAGTTTTGGACAGTTCTTGGCCGTGCGTGGGGTGGAGGAGTGATCGCCGGCGTCGTCTGGTATTTCTGGTGGCTTCAGGTGGGCGGAGGACGGCTCACGGTGGCATTGGCAGCAGCTGTTTGGAGCTGGAAACCGCACGGCTGGAGGTTGAAGATGAAGGAAACGGCGTCGTTTGGAGGTGTGGAAGAAACGGCACGTCGTTCAGCTCAGACGACAGCCGATTCCCCGAGTCAAACGACATGTCGTTTGGCTTACAGGCCAAACGACATGTCGTTTAGCCTGCGCAGTAAATAAAAAAATTAAAATTAAAATAAAAATAAAATAAAATAAAATAAAATAAAATAAAGTAAAATAAAACAAACAGAATAATAATAAAAATAAATAAAATTAGAAAAAGAAAATAATTAATTAATTAAAAATTAAATAACAACTAAACTAGAATATTAAAAATGTGTTGTGCATGTGAGACAATAAAATCAAATTAAATTACAAGTTATAAAATATAAGCATAAACTATGCTTTTAATCAATTTAATTCATAACTTGAATTTATTGCCTCTTGATCATTTTTCCATCTAAAATCAATGATAATATGATGAAACAATTAAAATTACATTGATTTTAACTATATAAATTATGTAATAATGCAGCTCAATCACTTCTCTCTCTTTTTCCTTCTCCTTCGTATTTCCCATCTTCTGCTCTTCCTCTTTTTAAGCAACATCTTTGTTCTATCCATTATTGTGGGTACTCATGGCAAACCCGCAGTCAACGTCAGTAAGACCATAGTTTGGTCATGGGCCTCTACCACTCAAAATCGTGTGGTCTATACGACAGAGACCCACTGTCACTAGGAGTGCCGAATTTGCAAGTTTAACAATCCACTATGAAGACCATGGGCTGGCTATAAAGGTCTGCGACACAAGAACAAGGCCAGTGGGTCTATGAATCATTTTTACTTGGTTTCATCTATTTGCATTGCTTTAAGTGTAATGTTTTGAGTTTGGTTTGGTTTTTTGTTGGATTTGTGATATTTTTTTATATGTAAGTTTGTTTGTTTCGATCGGTGAGTTTGTGAATTTTGTTTGTGTTTTTATTCAACTTTTTTTGTAGAAAATTTGGTGCTGAAGGAGGTGGTCTGACGGTGGTGGCTCCAATCTGCCTCTAACTATCCAGACAAGGTGTAACACCCCCTTCCCAAAGGTTAGGAGTGTCACGTGTTTTTTTTCATAAAATAAATCCGGTAAGAGATCTCATATTAAATAAAAACAATTTAGGATTTATTTCATAAACTTTGTCTGATAAAAATGTTTTAAAAAATAAATGAATAAACTGAATAAAATTCATGTCATAAAAGCAATAAAATAAATTTATTTCTAGAAGGTCTGAAACTAAATTAACTGCTCCTTCTAATCCTAACCTGTCTGCTCGTAATCATCATCATCACCTGGGTGGTTAAAAACATGAAAATAAACTAAAATGAGTCGAATACTCAGTAAGAAATCCATCACAACGTTAACATACTAAACATAAGGTTTCCATAAAAGTTTTCATGCTGAGAGCTTAAAATTCATGACTGTTCATACTGATATTTATGCTATGCATGACTGCTTTATCTGAATTAACTGACTGTTCTATTTTAACTGACTAAACTGACTGGCCAACACACTTAACCCCATGTGCAAGGTTGTGCACCGGCCCCATGTCCCGCGGCAGCGAGGGGAGCTGCTGATAGTATTCTGGCATACTATGGTGGACCACACTTGAGTCCGTGGCTTGCATATCCACCCTGAAACTGAACTGCATTGGTACCATGGATCTGAATGGACATCTGATTAACTAATCTGATCTTATCTTGCCCTTGAACTTAAGATAGCTTATGTGTCTTATGACCATGAGATGCATGACATAATACATACATAATTATAATTTCTGAATCTGAACATGATGCGGAATGACATGATTGTATGCTATGTTGAATGACATGTTTGCATATGACATGATCGTATGCTATGTTGAATGACATGTTTGCATATGACATGAGTGGTACATAAAAATGGCTGTCAAATAACTGGCTTGTATAATATTTATCTATAAACTAAACTGTGATTATCCTAATTTTGTGATCAAATAACTTACCTTACTGTGCTTATTCTTGAATCTTGTTTCGTAGCTTGTCACCTATATGTAGTATTAAACATCACTAAATTTGTCTAGGAACCATATCCTAATATCCTACTTAATAAAATTCATAGTCTAAGAGATAGTCAAATAAATATTTTGCTTAACACTACAAACAATAAATCCTGGTATTTTTAAAGTACTTAAAAAAATACTAATAACATATTATAACTTAATAAAACACTTGGGCTATTTTAAATAAGTCATAAAAATCTAAATTCTTAAAATAGATTTACTTTCTTAACATAATTATTTAATCTTATAAGAAATCTAATACTATTATAATACTCTTAACATATTGCTTTATTTTCTATTTAGAGTATAACATAATAGTTTTCATTAAACTTCTATTAAATATATAATAGAATATTAACAAAATATTAGGCTTGATAATATACTTTAAAAATATATTTTAAATTCCTGAAACACTTTCTTATAACAATGATCTTATGATTCATATAATTATTTAATATAACTAAACTTTGAATTATTAAGCTTAATAAAATCAATAAAAATTATTGAAACATAATAAAATCAGTCCAATTTAAATTACAAATCTTATCATAGTATATGTCTAATTAACCTCAAACTTAGCCCATAAAGAAATTAGCCCATCAGATTTAAAGATCAAACAAATTAAAACTAAGCCCAAATTTACATTTAAAACATAAACTTACAAATAAGCCCAGTGTGCATACGGCCCAGGGCCCGATTGTGAACTCATGTGCTACATACGTATTCGGTAGATGCAAAGGGGACGTGCAGTCCATCGGATTAAAGTGCCATGCGAGAGAACAATAGAGGCTCACTGAGAGAGGGGTATGCGACGGGGACGGGCTAAGGCAGCTCTGGGTGGCCGAGAGTGAGGCGACGCGGCTAGGTTCCTGGGCTGGGTGGTGCAACGCCGTGAGAGGGAGAGGGTTTAGAGAGAGTGCTGTCACTGAAACAACCGAGAGAGAGAGGAGGTTGGACGGCAGTGAGCTTATTGGAAGGAAGTGGGCTCGACGGGGTAAAATCTTCCCGGCAGTTTCTGTGGGGTCTCGACAGGAAGGAGCTCGGTGGTGGAGGTTCGCAGGGCTCACGTTGGGATGCTCGGGCTGCTTTGTTTTTGGTATAAAAAATAGAGTATTCCAAAGCTGGGGGATGATTCACGGCTGGCGGTGCAACGGGGCTGATTTATGGTGGTTCTCGGTTTTTTTTCTGGTGTTGCAACTGGTACTTGGAAGCTTACCTAGGTGCAGGGGTCGTGGCTGCGCTGGGCTCTCGGTTGGACGTGCAGCTTGGCAGTGCACTGATCATGCATGGACGCTGCTTGCTGTAGCGACGTGATGCTTCGGCTGGTTGTGCTTGGTCTGGACGATTGAAGCGATTGCGATGGAGTGGCTCTTCGGCCTTTCGTGGAGGGGACGACTGAGTGAAGGTGGAGAGAGGCTGCAGTGGCTGCTGGAGAGTGAGTGACTTCATGAGGTGGCTACCGATGAATGAAACTTACGGGTTTGGCAGCAGAGGAGTTGTTACGATGGCTTAAGATGGTTCCATTAATTCAGAGGGCTTCCTCGGCTCTTATAGATGATAAAGAGGATATATATAGTAGGGTTTTTCTAATATGAGTTGGTCTCCCATTAGGATTTGGATATCAACTAGAGGATAAAGATGGGACTAACGAGATAGGAAGAAATAAGGTAGAAGAACTCTACTGGCTAATGCACAATTCGAATCATAAAAATATACTAAAAATAGCAAATGATAATAATCTTATTAAAATTACTAATGTAAAATCTGATAATAATAATAATAATAATAATAATAAAATGTTTATGGTTATAAGAAAAATACATAAAACTTATCTTATAGCCTAAACTTAGGGTCGGGTTGTTACACAAGGGCCCCACCCACGAGGTTAACCCCCCCTTCCCCGTCCGTGCTAGAACAATTATAGCGAAGAGTTGAAGTTTTCAAAAATGATAGTAAAACCCCCGTGCCTATTTCTCCCTAGTTATTTACCCTATCTCTCAAATCACAAGTAAGAGACAACATAGTTTAACATTTTGCAAGGTAAACCACAAATAATGGTAGTAATATATAATGCAAAAAATAAGACAAATATTTTTCCAATACTTATCTTAATGTTATAAAAATAGACATCTATTGGATTAAAAGCTATATAAAATGGTATACCAAACTTGTAATTTTATAACTTCAAGATAGCTTCATCTTTTAACAACCTATCATCACAAAATCTCTTGCAACTATTAAAAATAAATTAAGAAAACTAATATTATACAACAACAAATATCAATAATGTACACAATAATGAAACTAATGAGGACGATCTCAAAAATAATGATGATGATGATGTTAAAAGATAATGCGATGATGATGTGATGAGATCATGATGATCAATGAGGATGTCTGATGATGTGATGAGATCATGACGATAGATGAGGATGTATGATGATGTGATGAGATCATGACGATAAATGAGGATGTAACGAGATTGTAACACCCTGCTCCTCTCTCTTCTGACGTAAGCAATTATACCGTTACGCGTGCCAGACCCCGATGGCGTGTTTTTAAAAGATACTACATAATTTATAAAGCTAGTTTTATGTTTTAAAGCAATGTGTATTTTACATGAAAGATTCCTATTACTATTTAAATAGAAAATATTTTAAATAACTCAATTATAATATCTTTGAAGAGCTCCAAAAATATTATAATTGTAGGGAATCATTTTATATAAATGATTCTAGTTATTTAAAATATTAAGTGATTTAAATAATGATGAAATCTCTATTTATTTAATAGTTTACTCTTTTAAATATATTTTAAGTAAGACTTCATCATTTTATGAATGATGAAAGAATATTATTTTAAATAATATTCTATCTGGATTCCTCTCAGTGTTTTAAATAAGTTAACTTTTACGCATTTTCAAATCAGTATTTAAGGGTCATCTTAAACCATTTTTATAGACCCCCAGATGTCGGGTTTTAGGATAAAACCCCAGCCCCTCTCTCTTTTTCCTCACTTTTTCCTCCCCTCTCTCTCTCCTCTCTCGGCTTGCAGCGTACGTGGCCCCTCTCTCTCTCGCCCGATCTCCTCCACAGCCCAGCTCGGCGCCGGTGTGCCTCATCGCCCACACCACCGGCCTCCCCTCCCTCCGGCGAGTCCCCCTGCACCGGTATCACCCCCGCACACTCTCTCCTCCTCCTCCCTCAGTGGTGCAAGCCCGAACGGGCTTAGAAGCCACAGCGCCGACCTCAGGCGCCACCACTCCCTCGGCAGCCTCTCCTGCCACCAACCGGTCCCCTCCAGCTGCCTCAGCCCCTCCCATGCAGCCACCTTCCTCCACCATGCACGAGCACAGCAAACCCATGCACGGGTTCACTGTGCGGCCTCCTAGCGCCGCCGTGCGGGGCCATCTCGGCCATTGGCCACCACCACGAGACTCTTGAGGTCTCCCCCTTCCTCCTCCAGTAAACCCACGGGCAAATCCATTGGCCCAAAAGGCCGCTAACCCTAGCACACGGGGCGTAACAGTGTGCCAGGCCTATGAAAGTGATAAGAAAAGAATGTACGAATGCATTGCACTCTTCAAGAAATGAAGGCAGTAACGGGGGAAAGTTTTACTAAAAGAAAAACACGTTTTAAATATGAAAACCCCCGTCTATTGACATTTACGAAAAGAAAAAGTAATGTATGAATGCATGACATTCTTTAAGAAATGGAGGCACTGATGGGGGAAACGTTTTAAGAAAAGAAGACCAGTTTTAAAGAAGAAAAAACCCCGTCAGTGATGTTTCCAAATGAAAGCATGTATGCATGTACGTATAGTATATATGGAATGATGAATGCATGATTGAAAACCTATGTTTTTATATTTTAACGGTATGAAGTAATGCTTACTGAGTATTCGACTCATTTTAGCTTTTATGTGTACCCCTCCCCCCATAGCAACTGAATGAGCAGTATGCTCAGGAAGGACACGGCCAAAAGGATAAGGGCACGGAAGTCTAGGCATGATGGTTTTAAATGTAAGAAAGGCCTTTTTATTTTAAAAATTTATATTTTTCACTGTTTTAAACCCCTATTCCTCCACCTCCTGGTGTCTCCCATAGTGACGCACAGGTTTGGCCCGATCCACCGCCGTCCGCCGCCACCCAAGGCGAGCGACCACCCTAGCCGGCATCCTTAAGCCACCACGAACCCAATGGTACCATCCACGGCCCCGATCTACCACCCACGGCCCCACACTCTCCCATGGCTTCTCTTCCCCCGCAGTGCACGGCCAGCCACTGTAGACCATGGTGCCGACCACCACCGAGCCTCCACGGCTCCACTAGCAACCTCTCCTAGCCTAGCCTAAGTCTAAACTACCACTTTATGTGGTGGGTAATCACTGCAGGTGATGGACAGTCACTGTGCGTGACTGACAGCTACTGTACACGATAAGATCCACCGTGATACGCTCATTGTCATCATCATCAAGGCCACCTTAGGCCCTTCCACGACCACACCTAGCTATCCAAACACTTAAACAGTCACTGTACGCGGTGTAGCCACCCCGTACGCTCCTCCGGCGTATTCGCTGTCACGGTCAACGAGCGACGCACGGGTTATCCCGTCGATGGTATAATTCTCTATCCCTCGCTATTTATGTTAGATGCTAGCTAGTTGACTAGGTTGTGGACTGTGCTGTTAGTATTATAGGATTCCTGTGTAGTATAATGGTGATGTGATGGGCTGTGATGTGAAGTGTTGGGCGTAGTTGGGAAGCGTGCTTTATAGTGATGTGGACTTTGGCGTGAAGTGTTGGGTGGATTGGGAAGTGTGTCGTGAAGTGTTGGGATCTGTGCTATTGGTGTTGTAATCTGTGCTGTTGGTGTTGTGGTCTGTGCTGTGTAGTGTTGTGGACTGTGCTGTGATGTGTGGTTGTAGTGCACGTGTGGTAGTAGTGACGTGGCGTAGTTCTGTGAGTGGAGTACACAAAGAGTGTATGGAGTACACATGGGATGTACTCCATGTGGTGGAGATGTTGCACCATATGACGTATGTGCCGTAGTGGTGACGTGGCATGGTTCTGTGAGTGGAGTATACGCAGGATATACTCTATGTGGTGAGATGGTACACCTTATGGTGTGTATGCCATAGCGGTGACGTGGCGAAGTGTTGTAAATGGAGTACACGTGGAGTGTACTCCATGTTGGAAAACGATGCACAATACGGCATGTGTGCCGTATTAGTGATATGGTGGAGCGCCGTAAATGGAGTATACGTAGAGTATACTCCATGTAATGGAGCAATACACCATATGGCTTGTATGCCATAGCGGTGATGTGGAGTAGTCTTATGAAGGGAGTACACGTGGAGTGTACTCTATGTGGTAGAGCGATACACTATATGGCATGAGTGCCATAGTGGTGATATGGCATAGTTCTGTTAATGGAGTATACGCGGGGTATACTCCATATGGTGAGACGTTGCACCGTATGGCGTGTGTGCTGTAGTAGTGATGTGGCGGAGCATTGTGAATGGAGTACATGTGGGATGTACTGCATGTGGTAAGGCAATGCACCGTATGGCGTGTATGCCATAGCGGTAATGCGGTGTAGTGTTGTGAGTAAAGTATACGCGGAGTATACTCTATGTGGTAAGTGCTGCACCATATGACGTGTATGCCATGGCCGTAATGTGGTGTAGTGTTGTGAGTAGAGTATACGCGGAGTATACTTTATGTGGTAAGTGCTGCACCATGTGGCGTGTGTGCCGTAGTGGTGATGTGGCATAGTATTGGGAAGGGAATATGCGTGGAGTGTACTCCTTAATGTGCAGCGATACACCGTATGGTGTGTCGCAAGAATGAGGATGGTTGCGTAGTTGTTAGGGGAAGAACTTGGTGTATGGTGTCAGGAACTGTGGAGCAGTGTCCCGAAATGGCTGCGAAGTATGGCTGTAGTCCAAGGCGACGGTGTTGCCATGTGATTGGTTTATGACGGGGAATAAGTGCGAAGTGGCTAAAAAGTATCAGAGCAGTGCAGCGGAAACATGATTGGGCAACGTCATGAAGTGACGTGGTCCATCATGGAGTTGCGCTGTGATGACCTAAGATGTATGTAAGGTGATGTGACAAGGTCACGGTGTAGCTTGGGAACAGTCTCGAGCTATATGGCGTGACGTAAAGTACGATTATAAACAGAGTCCCATCGTGTCAACAATTGGGATAAACTGTCATGAGGGCCGGGTAGCACGAAGAGTCGTGCTAGCCGGGTATGAGAAGGTTGGTAACGGAGTATGGCATTCGCCATACGAGTCCGTGACCAATGTATTAAATGATGGTCTTAAGAGATAAAAAAGATAAGATACGTGTGTTGTCTGGTTAGACACATGTGCCGGACGGATTTACCTTAAATAATGGGTAATCTGTCCTATGTATGATGACACGGTACTTAAACCTCGTGGTTGGCTTAGAGCCGTGTGATGTGTACGGATGGTCATGATAAGTAGAGTGAGCTAAGATACATGAGGGTAATGATGAAGGTACTATCTAAGAATGGGATGCATGACTTGGTTGGTCTAAGTCGTGCGTCGGGATGTGGTTAGTAAGAAGAACAGGACAAAAGTCCTAGTGTCTTAATCCTAAGATGAACATGAGTTCATCCTAGTGAGTAAGCACTCGGAGTAGAACGTCAAGGTTGAAGGAAGTAGAGACTGTAATGGGTCTCTAAGGGTTTTTATCATAGTAAGAATCATGAAAGAGCACGGTATAGAAGGAGAGTGTTCTCTAAGTAAAGCATAGCTCTATTTTTAGTCAGTTGCTTATGCACTAGATAGAGAATAACGTTAAGGTTATGTATGCATGTAGGTTGCCATTTGACACACGCATGAATGGACTGTACGGTATGAACAGACTGTATGGTATGAAAGTAGCATGGAGTCCAGGTAAGTGTTACGTTCATACTCTTCTAGAGTTTTCTAAAGATATGAAAAAGAAAAAGAAATGTTTTTCCTTACGAAAACGAAGAAAAGAACTGGTCTCCCTTTTCAAGGGCAGACGTTTTACGAAAAGAAGAACGAAAAGTAACGTATTTAAAGTATAAGTATGTACGGCCACCTTTGGCAGCCCCTGTTCACGCACCCAAAAGTATTAACTGTATGCATGTGAATGGATGACTATACGTAGTACCTATTTGTAACAACCCGACCCTAATATTAGGCTATAGATACATTTTATGTATTTTCTTATAGCTATATTATTATTATTATTATTATTATTATCATCAGATTTTACATTTGTTCTTTTAATAAGATTATTATTATTTTATTTTTATTATTTTATTATGACCCGATTTTTACAATAGCCTAGAGTTTTATTTGAATTTAAACATTATTTCTCCCTAACTCCACCCATAAGCCTCATCCTTATCCTCTAATTAATAACTCCAAATCCTATTAGGAAACCAAACTCTCAACTTCAAATTCTAGTAGGAAACCAAACTCTCAACTCCAAATCCTATTAGGAAACTAAACTCTCAACTCCAAATCCTATTAGGAAACCAAACTCTCAACACCAAATCCTAGTAGGAAACCAAACTCTCAACTCCAAATCCTATCCCATCTCTTTATGGTCACAATACCCTTTTCCTTGCCTATAAAACCCACCCCTGGCCGAGACCTCCAGAAGAAAACATAAGAAACCACAACCACCGAAGCAAGCCGTAGCAGACCGAGAACCCACCTCTCTCGTTCATCTCGGCTTCTCTTAAGCTTTCGAGCTTGCCCCAGCCACCCAGAGCCACCGTCTTCTCGTCCAACCAATCCCCCATCGCATACTCTTCTCGGTGACGAGTTACAACTTGAGATTCAAGAAGAAGCACAGCAAGGTAAGTTATTTGATCACAAAATTAGGATCATCACAGTTTAGCTTATATTTAAGTATTATTCAAGCCAGTTCATTGACAGCCTTTGTTTATGTACCACTCATATCATATGCAAACATGTCATCCAGCATAGCATACGATCATGTCATTCCGCATCATGTTCAGATTCAGAAATTATAATTATGTATGTATTATGTCAAGCATCTCATGGTCATAAGACACATAAGCTATCTTAAGTTCAAGTGCAAGATAAGATCAGTTCAGTTAATCAGACGGCCATTCAGATGCATGGTACTAATGCAGTTCAGTTCAGGGTGGTGTGCAAGCCACAAACTCAGTCGTGGTCCACCATAGTATGCTAGAATACTATCAGCGGTTCCCCTCGCGGCTGCGGCATGTGGGGCCGGTGCACAACCTCGCACACATGGTTAAGTGTGTTGGCCGGTCAGTTCAGTCAGTAATCAGAACAGTCAGTTAATTCAAATAAATCAGTCATGCATAGCATAGACATCAGTATGAACAGTCATGAATTTTAAGTTCTCAGCATGAAAACTTTTATGAAAACCTTATGTTTAGTATGTTAACAATGTGTTGGATTTCTTACTGAGTATTCGACTCATTTTAGTTTGTTTTCATGTTTTTAATCACCCAGGTGAGGATGATGATTACGAGCAGGCAAACCAGGATTAGAAGGAGCAGTTATTTTAGTTTCAGACCTTTTAGAAATAAATTTATTTTATTATTTTTATGACATAACTTTTATTCAATTAAGTTTTTTTGAAGACATTTTTATTAGACAAAGTTTTATGAAATAAATCCTAAAATTATTTTCTTAAATATGAGATCTATTGCCGGGTTTATTTTATGAAAAATACGTGACACTTCTAGCCTACGGGAAGGGGATGTTACAATTTGGTATCAGAGCTCAGGTTGAGAGATTTTGTAGACTTTTTGAAAAAAAAAATGAAAAAGTAAAGAAAAGTATTTTTTTTTTAATTTTAGGATAAGGTCACCTAGGATGCTCCTGGCCTGCTCGAGAGTTATTGAGGTATTTTTATTATAGTGGGATATTTTATAGCTCTTACTAGTTAGCACTGTTGTAGTTACGGTAGACATTATTATTATTCATGTCCATATCAAAATATTAGTTATTGGTTACTTTAGATTATGGCACCTGACTCTAGGAATTTCATGTAGCATGGATATCTAGAATTTTATGAGAATTATGTGTACTAGAGTTGCGTGTCAATTGGGTTATAATAGTGTAATTGATTGAAGGAAGGTGAAGTTGGGAAACTATTACTTTCAGGATTAATCGTGTATCTGGTGCATGAGAATTAATGGAGATTAAATTATATTGATGTAGTCTTATTTAAGGAAATTAAGGAATGCAATTAGTAGGTTTTGGAGATGTAGGCCATAACCATAGGCACATGATCATTGTGGAATTTCATTTTTTAGAATTTTAGAATTGAGATATTTTATAGACTCTAAACTTTGGAGAATTTTAAATTGATGTTTATCTGAGGTTATTAATATATGAGGAGATTTATTCATTATTCTATGCGAAGAGTTATTTATTATTTTATGTGGAGACAATTACTTACTATTATTTGGAGAAAGATAATGGTTTGAGTGATATTATTAATAGATTTTTGATAAATCTTGTTGTCGAGGTATATACACTTTAGGCTTGTATTGTACTTCTAAAGCATGTGATTATTGATAGTAAGTGCACGTGTAAAAATATTAGGAAAATATGCGAGATTTAGGAATGAATTTATAGGGTGTATGGTATTTCATGATGATTGGTGGTACTCTTATGTTCTATAGGTAACGTGATTCTATCGCAAAGTACGAGTAGTAGGATTTAGGATCCAAACTTTGGAGAGTTTTGGGTTATGAATTGTTGAGGTTATTATTGCATGTGGAGAGTTTTATGTAGAGAGTTCTAATTACTTTTTGTGGAATTATTATTATTAGGTTGTAATCGAATCCATTATTGAGGTTTACAATTTTGGAGAATAAGCGAGGTTGAAGAATAAATCTCGAAGGATTAAAAGTCTAAGAAGAATAGGTTTGACTAAATGATTGAAGATCTAAAATAGAAACATGGAAAGAATGCGATAGACAAGTATGTAGGTTGCTTGAGGTACTAGCAAATTCCGAGGATGGAATTTTTATGAGGAGGGGTGTTTGTAACAACCCGACCCTAATATTAGGCTATAGATACATTTTATGTATTTTCTTATAGCTATAATATTATTATTATTATTATTATTATTATCATCAGATTTTATATTTGTTCTTTTAATAAGATTATTATCATTTTATTTTTATTATTTTATTATGACCCGATTTTTACAATAGCCTAGAGTTTTATTTGAATTTAAACATTATTTCTCCCTATCTCCACCCATAAGTCTCATCCTTATCCTCTAATAATAACTCCAAATCCTATTAGGAAACCAAACTCTCAACTCCAAATCCTATTAGGAAACCAAACTCTCAACTCCAAATCCTATCACATCTCCTTATGGTCACAATACCCTTTTCCTTGCCTATAAAACCCACCCATGGCCGAGACCTCCAGAAGAAAACATAAGAAACCACAACCACCGAAGCAAGCCGTAGCAGACCGAGAACCCACCTCTCTCATTCATCTCGGCTTCTCTTAAGCTTTCGGGCTTGCCCCAGCCACCCAGAGCCACCGTCGTCTCGTCCAGCCAATCCCCCATCGCGTACTCTTCTCGGTGACGAGTTACAACTTGAGATTCAAGAAGAAGCACAGCAAGGTAAGTTATCTGATCACAAAATTAGGATCATCACAGTTCAAGTTATATTTAAGTATTATTTAAGCCAGTTCATTGAAAGCCTTTGTTTATGTACCACTCATGTCATATGCAAACATGTCATCCAGCATAGCATACGATCATGTCATTCCGCATCATATTCAGATTCAGAAATTATAATTATGTATGTATTATGTCATGCATCTCATGGTCATAAGACACATAAGCTATCTTAAGTTCAAGTGTAAGATAAGATCAATTCAGTTAATCAGATGGTCATTCAGATGCATGGTACCAATGCAGTTCAGTTCAGGGTGGTGTGCAAGCCACGAACTCAGTCGTGGTCCACCATAGTATGCTAGAATACTATCAGCGATTCCCCTTGCGGCCGCGGGATGTGGGGCCGGTGCACAACCTCGCACACAGGGTTAAGTGTGTTGGCCAGTCAGTTCAGTCAGTAATCAGAACAGTCAGTTAAATCAGAACAGTCAGTTAATTCAGATAAATCAGTCATGCATAGCATAGACATCAGTATGAACAGTCATGAATTTTAAGTTCTCAGCATGAAAACTTTTATGAAAACCTTACGTTTAGTATGTTAACGATGTGTTGGATTTCTTACTGAGTATTCGACTCATTTTAGTTTGCTTTCATGTTTTTAACCACTCAGGTGAGGATGATGATTACGAGCAGGCAGACCAGGATTAGAAGGAGCAGTTATTTTAGTTTCAAACCTTTTAAAAATAAATTTATTTTATTGTTTTTATGACATGACTTTTATTCAATTAAGCTTTTTTGAAGACATTTTTATTAGACAAAGTTTTATGAAATAAATCATAAAATTGTTTTCTTAAATATGAGATCTCTTGCCGGGTTTATTTTATGAAAAACACGTGACATTCCTAGCCTACGGGAAGGGGGTGTTACACTATTGTATGTATTTTTAAAGGAAAAGGCGATGCACGAAAAGATGTTTTTCGGGCTCTCGCCCCAAACGGACGTTTTTTCACGAAAAGATATTTTTCCATGAAAGCACGAACGAAATGAAAAGAAAGGAAAGGCATGCTCATGCACATGAAATGAATGAAAGCTACGGCTCTCTAGAGCTGCCATGAATGAATGAACGTAAGAAAGAATGAAAGAAATGCATGAACGTGCATAAATGTATGAAAATACGTAATGGCCACATGAAATGAATGAACAGGGTACTCAAATGAATGAATTGGCAGATTGCAATGCCAGGCGGTAGTATCTGGTAGTGCACCCAATGCTGCATCCCTGATGGAAAGGGATTCCAACCCGTGGCCACGGGCGAATCCATCGGCCCAAAAGGCCGCTAACCCCAGCACACGGGGCATAACAGTGTGCACTGGCCTATGAAAGTGATAAGAAAAGAATGTATGAATGCATGACACTCTTCAAGAAATGAAGGCAGTAACGGGGGAAGGTTTTACTAAAAGAAAAACACGTTTTAAATATGAAAACCTTCGTCTACTGACGTTTATGAAAAGAAAAAGTAATGTATGAATGCACGACATTCTTTAAGAAATGGAGGCACTGACGGGGGAAACGTTTCAAGAAAAGAAGATTAGTTTTAAAGAAGAAAAAACCCCGTCAGTGATGTTTTCAAATGAAAGTATGTATGCATGTACGTATAGTATGTATGGAATGATGAATGCATGATTGAAAACCTATGTTTTTATATTTTAACGGTATGAAGTAATATGCTTACTGAGTATTCGACTCATTTTAGTTTTTATGTATGCCCCTCCCCCCACAGGAACTAAATGAGCAGTACGCTCAAGAGGGACACGGCCAAAAGGAGAAGGGCACGAAAGTCTAGGCATGATGGTTTTGAATGTAAGAAAGGTCTTTTTATTTTAAAGATTTTATTTCCCACTCCAAAACTCTTTTATTATAGAAGCACTTTTTATTTTATAAAGTAGAGTCATGCACCCTGGGAAGGACTGTAAAAGATGTTTTAAATCGGACGGTAATTCCTGTCGTATTTTCTAAAATATTTTGTAAAAATACCCACCACGAGAACGGGCGTCACAGAGATGGATCGTGATAGTCATGAAAATGAGGATGTGATAAGATGATGATTGTAAGAAAAGATGATGAGATGATAAAAGGTGAGATGATGATGATTATGCTGATGTAAAGAGATTAATCATGATGACTATGAAGATGTAATGAGATCATGATGATATGAAAATATGAAGTAATGATAAATGATATAAAAAGATTATGAGATGATAAATTATATAAAAGATTATGAGCTAAAACAAACAAATCGATAAGGGTAAAACCTAACACATTGGCCCACAATGCAACAGAGAGCAGATCTGCTACCTGCCTAAATTCCACAGGTGTACGAGCTTTAATTTGCCCGTTTAAAAGTCAATCGGGCGGTTGCTAGGTTGGGCCAACCGGCCTGTTATATATATAGATAAAAATATATCTATAATATATCTAAAAATATAAATATAAATCATAATATCATATATATTAAAAAAGAGAAAATCCTTACTACAATACTACATTTTTTGTCTCAATCTCTGTTCTGTCATTTCTTTCCTTGCTAGCAAACATCCCCCTCCCCTTTTCTCTTCGCCCCTTCACCGTTCTCTTTTCCCCCATTCCTTTCAAACTTTCATGCCTCAATGACCACCCATCCCTGCTTCTCTCTCTTTTTCCTTCTCCTCCGTATTTCCCATCTTCTACTCTTCCTCTTTTTAACCAGCTTCTTTGTTCTTTCCATTATCATGGGTACTCATGGCCAACCCACAGTCTACATCGGAAGGACCACAGTTTGGTCTTGGGCCTCTACCACTCAAAATCATGTGGGTCTATACGACAGAGACCCACTGTCACTAGGAGTGCCAAATTTGCAAGTTTAACAATCCATTACAAAAACCATGGGCTCTAAAGGTCTATGATGCAAGACCAAGGCCATTGGCTCTATAAATGATTTTTACTTGGTTTCGTCTATTTGCTTCATTTTAAGTGTAATGTTTTAAGTTTGTTTTGATTTTTGTTGGATTTGTGATATTTTTTGACATGTAAGTTCATTTGTTTCGATCGGTGAGTTTGTAGATTTTGTTTGTGTTTTTATTGGACATTTTTTGTAGAAAATGTGGTGTTGAATGAGGTGGTCTGACGGAGGTGGCTCCAATCTACCTCTAACTATCCAGACGGGGGCCCCACCCCAGGGGTTAACCCCCCTCTCCCCGTCAGTGCATGTAACAATTATAGTGAAGAGTTGATGTTTTCAAAAATGATAGTAAAAGCCCCCGTGCCTATTTCTCCCTAGTTATTTAGTGCATCTCTCAAATCACAAGTACGAGACAACAGAGTTCAATGTTTTGCAAGGTAAACCACAAATAATGGTAGTAATAGAGAATGCAAAAAATAATACAAATATTTTTCCAATACTTATCTTAATGTTATGAAAATAGACATCTTTTGGATAAAAGCTATAAAATGGTATATCAAACCTGTAATTTTATAACTTCGAGATAGCTTCATCTTTTAACAACCTGTCATCATAAAATCTCTTGCAAATATTAAAAATAAATTAAGAAAAGTAATAGTATACGACAACAATATCCATAATGATAAGAATAATGAAACTAATGAGGATGATTTTAAAACTAATCAAGATGATGATGTTAAAAGATGATGCGATGATGATGTGATGAGATCATGATGAACGATGAGGATGTATGATGATGTGATGAGATCAAGACGATAGATCAGGATGTATGATGATATGATGAGATCATGACGATAGATGAGGATGTAATGAGATGCATCGTGATAGTCATGAAAATGAGGATGTGATGAGATTATGATTGTAAAACAAGATGATGAGATGATAAATGGAGAGAGAGGATGATTATGCTGATATAAAGGGATGAATCATGATGGCAATGAAGATGATGTAATGAGATCACGATGATATGAAAAAATGATGTAATGATAAATGATATAAAAATATTATGAGAAGATAAATTATATAAAAGATTATGAGCTAAGACAAGCAAATCGATAAGGGTATAAAACCTAACACATTGGCCTACAATGCGATGGAGAGCAGATCTGCTACCTGCCTGAATTCCACAGGTGTACGAGCTTTAATTTGCCCATTTTAAAGTCGATCTGGTGGTTGCCAGGTTGGACCAACCAGCTTGTTATATATATAGATAAAAATATATCTATAATATATCTAAAAATATAAATATAAATCGTAATATCATATATATTAAAAAAGACAAAACCCTAACTATAATACTACACTTTTTTCTGTCTCAATCTTTGTTCTGTCATTTCTTTAGTTTCTAGCAGACATCCCCCTCCCCCTTTCTCTTTACCCCTTCACCGTTCTCTTTTCCGCATTCCTTTCAAACTTTTAGGCCTCAATGACTACCATCCCTTCTTCTCTCTTTTTTTCCTTTTCCTCCATATTTCTCATCTTCTCCTCCTCCTCTTTTTAATCAGCTTCTCTATTCATTCCATTATCGTGGGTACTCATGGCCAACCCGCAGTCTACATCGGTAGGACCACAGTTTGGTCTTGGGCCTCTACCACTCAAAATCATGTGGGCCTGTACGACAGAGACCCACTGTCACTAGGAGTGCCAAATTTGCAAGTTTAACAATCCACTACGAAGACCATGGGCTCTAAAGGTCTGTGACACAAGACGCCAGTGGGTCTATAAATGATTTTTACTTGGTTTCGTCTATTTGCTTCATTTTAAGTGTAATGTTTTGAGTTTGTTTTCATTTTTTGATATGTAAGTTCGTTTGTTTCGATCGGTGAGTTTGTCGATTTTGTTTGTATTTTTATTGGACTTTTTTTGTAGAAAACTTGGTGTTGAACGAGGTGGTCTGAAGGTGGTGGCTCCAATCTGCCTCTAACTATCCAGACAGGGGCCCAACCCGCAAGGTTAACCCCCCCTTCCCTATCCGTGCATGTAACAATTATAGCGAAGAGTTGATGTTTTCTAAACTGATAGTAAAAGCCCCTGTGCCTATTTCTCCCTAGTTACTTAGCCTATCTCTCAAATCACAAGTAAGAGACAACATTGTTTAATGTTTTGCAAGGTAAACCACAAATAATGGTAGTAATAGAGAATGCAAAAAATAATACAAATATTTTTCCAATACTTATCTTAATGTTATAAAAATAGACATATCTATGGGATAAAAGCTATATAAAATGGTATATCGAACTGGTAATTTTATAACTTCGAGATAGCTTCATCTTTAACAACCTGTCATCACAAAATCTTTTGCAAATATTAAAAATAAATTAAGAAAACTAATATTATACAACAACAAATATCAATAATGATAACAATAATGAAACTAATGATGATGATGTAATGAGATCATGAAGACGATAGATGAGGATGTATGATGATGTGATGAGATCATGACGATAAATGAGGATGTAACGAGATGGATCGCGATAGTCATGAAAATGAGGATGTGATGAGATGATGAATATAAGACAAGATGATGAGATGATAAAAGGTGAGATGATGATGATTATGCTGATGTAAAGAGATTAATCATGATGACTATGAAGATGTAATGAGATCATGATGATATGAAAAGATGAAGTAATGATAAATGATATAAAAAGATTATGAGATGATAAATTATATAAAAGATTATGAGCTAATTCAAGCAAATCGATAAGGGTAAAACCTAACACATTGGCCTATAATGCGACGGAGAGCAAATCTGCTACCTGCCTGAATTCCACAGGTGCACGAGCTTTAATTTTCGCGTTTTAAAGTTGATCGGGCGGTTGCCAAGTTGGGCCAACCTGCCTGTTATATATATAGATAAAAATATATCTATAATATATCTAAAAATATAAATATAAACCATAATCTCATATATATTAAAAAAGACAAAACCCTAACTATAATACTACGTCGGTAAGACCACAGTTTGGTCTTGGGCCTCTACCACTCAAAATCATGTCGGTCTGTACGAGAGAGACCCACTGTCAGAGTGCCAAATTTGAAAGTTTAACAATCCACTATGAAGACCCTGGGCTATAAAGGTCTGTGTCGAAAGACCAAGGCCAGTGGGTCTATGAATGATTTTTACTTGGTTTCGTCTATTTTCTTCGCTTTAAGTGTAATGCTTTGAGTTTGTTTTGTTTTTTGTTGGATTTGCGATATTTTTTTATATGTAAAGTTCGTTTGTTTCAATCGGTGAGTTTGTGGATTTCGTTTGTGTTTTTATTGGACATTTTTTGCAAAAAAATGTGGTGTTGAACGAGGTGGTCTGACGATGGTGGCTCCAATCTACCTCTAACTATCTAGACAGGGGCCCCACCCACGGGGTTAACTCCCCCCCCTCCCCGTCCATGCATGTAACAGTTATAACGAAGAGTTGATGTTTTAAAAAATGATAGTAAAAGCCCTATGCCTATTTCTGCCTATCTCTCAAATCACAAGTAAGAGACAATATAGTTCAATGTTTTGCAAGGTAAACCACAAATAATGGTAGTAATAGAGAATGCAAAAAATAATACAAATATTTTTCCAATACTTATTCTTAATGTTATAAAAATAGACATCTATTGGATAAAAGCTATAATAACCTGTCAAACCTGTAATTTTATAACTTCGAGATAGCTTCATCTTTTAACAACCTGTTATTATAAAATCTCTTGCAAATAATAAAAATAAATTAAGAAAACTAATAGTATACGGCAACAAATATCAACAATGATAACACTAATGAAACTAATAAGGACGATCTTAAAACTAATGATGATGATGTGATGAGATCATGGTGATCAATGAGGATGTATGATGATGAGATGAGATCATGACGATAGATGAGGATGTAACGAGATGGATCATGATAGTCATGAAAATGAGGATGTGATGAGATGATGATGATTATGCTGATGTAAAGAGATGAATCATGATGGCAATGAGATCATGATGATATGAAAAGATGATGTAATGATAAATGATATAAAAAGATTATGAGATGATAAATTATATAAAAGATTATGAGCTAAGACGAGCAAATCGACAAGGGTATAAAACCTAACACATTGGCCTACAATGTGACGGAGAGCCAATCTGCTACCTACCTGAATTCCACAGGTGTACGAGCTTTAATTTGCCCGTTTTAAAGTCGATCTGGCGGTCGAAGTTGGGCCAACCGGCCTGTTATATATATAGATAAAAATATATCTACAATATATCTAAAAATAAAAATAAAAATTATAATATCATATATATTAAAAAAGACAAAACCCTAACTATAATACTACATTTTTTCTGTCTCAATCTATGTTCTGTCATTCTTTCCTTTCTAGCAGACTTCCCCCTCCCCCTTTGTCTTCTTCACCCCTTCACCGTTCTCTTTTCTGCATTCCTTTCAAACTTTCATGCCTCAATGACCACCATCCCTTCTTCTCTCTTTTCTTCCTTATATTCCATATTTCCCATCTTCTCCTCCTCCTCTTTTTAATCAGCTTCTCCGTTCTTTCCATTATCATGGGTACTCATGGCCAACGCACAGTCTACATCGGAAAGACTATACAGTTTGGTCTTGGGCCTCTACCACTCAAAATTATGTGGGTCCATACGACATAGACCCACTGTCATTACGAGTGCCGAATTTGAAAGTTTAACAATCCACTATGAAGACCCTGGGCTATAAAGGTCTATGTCGAAAGACCAAAGCCAGTGGGTCTATGAATGATTTTTACTTGGTTTCATCTATTTGCTTCGCTTTAAGTGTAATGTTTTGAGTTTGTTTTGGTTTTTTGTTGGATTTGTGATATTTTTTGATATGTAAGTTCGTTTGCTTCAATTAGTAAAGTTGTTGATTTTGTTTGTGTTTTTGTTGGACTTTTTTGTAGAAAATGTGGTGTTGAACGAGGTGGTGTGACGGTGTCGGCTCCAGTCCAAACGGGGGCCCCACCCACCGGGTTAACCCCCCCTCTTTTCCCCGTCTGTGCATGTAACAATTATAGCAAAGAGTTGTTGTTTTAAAAAATGACAGTAAAAGCCCACGTGCCTGTTTCTCCCTAGTTATTTATCCTATCTCTCAAATCATAAGTAAGAGACAACATAGTTTAATGGTTTGCAAGGTAAACCACAAATAATAGAGAATGCAAAAAATAAGACAAATATTTTTCCAGTACTTTTCTTAATGTTATAAAAATAGACATCTATTGGATAAATGGTATATCAAACCTGTAATTATATCTTCGAGATAGTTTTATCTTTTAACAACCTGTCATCACAAAATCTCTTGCAAATATTAAAAATAAATTAAGAAAGCTAATAGTATACGACAACAAATAACAATAATGATAACAATAATGAAATTAATGAGGACGATCTCAAAACTAATGATGATGATGATGTTAAAAGATGATGCAATGATGATGTGATCAGATCATGATGATCAATGAGGATGTTTGATGATGTGATGAGATCATGACGATAGATGAGGATGTATGATGATGTGATGAGATCATAACGATAAATGAGGATGTAACGAGATGGATCGTGATAGTCATGAAAATGAGGATGTGATGAGATGATGATTGTAAGACAAGATGATAATGATCATGCTGATGTAACGAGATGAATCATGATGGCAATGAAGATGATGTAATGAGATCATGATGATATAAAATGATTATGACATCATAAATTATATAAAAGATTATGAGCTAAGACGAGCAAATCGATAAGGGTAGAAAACCTAACACAGTGGCCTACAATGCGACGGAGAGCAGATCTGCTACCTGCCTGAATTCCACAGGCGTACGAGCTTTAATTTGCCCGTTTTAAAATCCATCGGGCGGTTGCCAGGTTGGGCCAACCGGCCTGTTATATATATAGATAAAACATATATCTATAATATATCTAAAAATATAAATATAAATCATAATATCATCATATCATCATATATATTAAAAAAGACAAAACCCTAACTATAGAATACTACATTTTTTCTGTCTCAATCTCTGTTCTGTCATTTCTTTCCTTGCTAGCAGACATCCCCCTCCCCCTTTCTCTTCGCCCCTTCACCGTTCTCTTTTCCCCATTCCTTTCAAACTTTCACGCCGCAATGACCACCATCCCTTGTTCTCTCTCTTTTTCCTTCTCCTTCGTATTTCCCTTCTTCTGCTCTTCCTCTTTTGAGCCAGCTTATTTGTTCTTTCCATTATTGTGGATGGCCAACCTGCAGTCTTCGTCGGTAAGACCACAGTTTGGTCTTGAGCCTCTACCACTCAAAATTGTGTGGGTCTGTACGATAGAGACCCACTATCACTCTGAGTGCCGAATTTGTAAGTTTAACAATCCACTACGAAGACCTAGGCTATATAAAGTTATGTGTCGCAAGACCAAGGCAGTGGGTCTATGAATGATTTTTACTTAGTTTCATCTATTTGCTTCGCTTTTAAGTGTAATGTTTTGATTTTGTTTTGCTTTTTTGTTGGATTTGTGATAATTTTTTGTGTGGGTCTGTACGATAGAGACCCACTATCACTCTGAGTGCCGAATTTGTAAGTTTAACAATCCACTACGAAGACCTAGGCTATATAAAGTTCTGTGTCGCAAGACCAAGGCAGAGTGGGTCCATGAATGATTTTTACTTAGTTTCATCTATTTGCTTCGCTTTAAGTGTAATGTTTTGATTTTTTGTTGGATTTGTGATAATTTTTTTATATGTAAGTTCGTTTGTTTCGATTGGTAAGTTTTTGAATTTTGTGGTGTTGAACGAGGTGGTCTGACAGTGTCGGCTCCAATTTGCCTCTAGCTATCCAAATGGGGCCCCCGCCCATGGGGTTAACCCCCCCCCCCTTCCTGTGCATGTCACAATTATAGTGAAGAGTTGATGTTTTCAAAAATGACAGTAAAAGCCCTTGTGCCTATTTCTCTCTAGTGATTTAGCCTATCTCTCAAATCACAAGTAAGAGACAACATAGTTTAATGTTTTTGCATGGTAAACCACAAATAATGGTAGTAATAGATAATGCAAAAAATAATAGAAATATTTTTCCAATACTTATTATCTTAATGTTATAAAAATGACATCTATTGGATAAAAGCTCTAAAATGGTATATCAAACCTGTAATTTTATAACTTCGTGATAACTTCATCTTTTAACAACCTGTTATCACAAAATCTCTTGCAAATTAAAAATAAATTAACAAAACTATTACTATACAACACAAATATCAATAATTATAACAATAATGAAACTAATGAGGACAATCTCCAAACTAATGATGATGATATTTTCAGTTCCTACCACTACTAAGTGCTTGTTTATAGTGTTGTTGAGGTACAGGAATTTAATACACTTATAGTTGATGCTAAAAGGAAAGAAGAAGAAGTATAAGTTAAAGAAAAACTCAAGAGACTAGGGGCTGCAAATCGCTGCTGTAATAGCTGTAGAATTGTTGGGTTGTTTCAGATGTGCTATGATGCAGCTGCTATTTTGACACTTCTAAAGATTGATTCTTATACAAGGGGCCTTGAATGATGTGGCCAACTCAAACTTGAACCAGTGTTTAAGTTGTTTCTCTAACCTTCGAGCTTTTCCTCCTTTTTCCATACACTTCACTATTGTTTTCATGGTTTGTATGAAGGTTTTTCTACCTCTTGACGTGTCCTAAAACAAGGGAATGATGGAGAGGATGAGAGCTGAACAATAGAAAGAAAAGAGAGGAGCTGTGTGTTGCTGCTCTGCTCAGTTCCAGCTACTTAGAGCTGGTTTTGGTCTGAGATTTTAAGGTCATTTGGTACTCCTAATGTCACATATTGAGGTTGAGTTAAAGAGATGAGATAAATGCACTAAGGGGCTAAAACTTAAGAGTATCCAAAGCTATAATCCCAACTATAATCCCAACTACACAAGCAATGAACTAGCGTTGAAAAAAAAATGGAAATAAGCATGATTTATATGGGTAGACATAGCATAAAAACAGCAAGATCTTGATAAACCAGAAAATTCTAAGAAAAAACTTACAAGTTTGAATGAAATTCTTAGTCGTTTACTTAGCTATTAGCTTGAGTAGAAGGTAAAAAAATGCATACTGATCTCTACCAGTTTAACACATAAAAATGGAGGCCTAAACATAATTGAGAAGTGATTCAAATAGAGGAAGAAGTATAGTCAAAACTGTAGCAGAACTTTTTTGTAGAAACTGTACAGCTTGGAACAAAACATGGCAGAAAATCATCTCACCTCTTCAAGCAGGATTGCACGAATTATGCATGTTTCTACCTTCCCTCCACTTGGATACACACCCAACTAAACAAGTATTAGGGGGAAAATGTAAGGACAGATGAGGTTGGAAGACAACATGACAGAATCTGTTGCAGAAAATTTCAGAACTTGGAAGTGTGTTGCTGCTATCTTTTTAGGTGCTAAACGTGAACTAAGAGAGGGAAAAATGATGGAGTTTTAATCTAAACTGAACTTAGTCTTCTTACAAATGAAATTTAAGCCAAAGTTCCAGCCTTGTAGAGTGAAGATATAAGCTAAAAATGAAGGGGAAACTGCTGCAGCACAAATAGAAAACATCACAAATTTCCTGACGTAATTTGAGCTCTACCAGGTGGGTTTAATCGTATTTACAGATCCTATCTTCCTTCCTTATGATTATCCACTCAAATACACAAGATATAGAAGTATGATGTGAGAAAAGGAAGGTGAAACTCACAACATAAATTCTGGACAGCAGCAGATATTCAAAGAAAAGCTAAACATGGTTGCTGTTTGTGTGTATTGTGCAGGCTGCTGCTCTAGCTTATTACTTACTTGAATTTCCACTGCCATCCCTTGCTTCAGCTGGTACATGATGGGAAAAAGAAGAGGAAAGCAAGAGAGGAAGAAAAGCCATGGACTTTCGGCTGAAGGAAGTGAAGATGATGGGATCTGTTTTGGGGCTCAAGGTGTCGACCGATTGTGGGTGCTAGGGAAGTATGTAGTCTTAAAACAAAGATAGAAAAAGAAAGAGATAAGGATGGAGAGGATGAGTACCTGGTAGGATCACAAAGAAACATTCAAAATAGTCCATACAGAATACGTTCTCATTGAAGGGTGCGGGTGGACTGAATATTCCTAGCCAAGAGGATGAGCCAAACCAGCAAAGTATTAGAAGTGGATTTGCATTAAAACTACAAAATAAAAATTCCCCAGTGGGGAATTATGAACATATTTGAATCAATTTTCACTAGAAAGATTGGGGAAAAGAAAAAGTAAAACAATGACTGCATTCGTTTCAGATACGAATTTATTTGAAGATACAGAGAAAAAAAAAAATTAAAGATATGATGCAAATCGTTAATGGTAAAATTACATATGACCCGCAGAGGCTTTGCAGAACAACGATCGTAGTAGGTCTGCCTTGCCGTGAGAAATCTTTGAGGTGCTTCTCACTGCAGGATAGCTGAGGACCTGTGAGGCAAAGAAACATTAAAAATAGTGTAGACCCAACGGAATGATGTGAGGAATACTCAAGCTAGTAAGTTTTCAAGCTAATAAGAGGAAGAACCAGACAAGAAAAACCTTAACGGAATAATGTGAGGAGTAATCTTAACTAAGAGGAAGAACCAGGTAAGAAAAACCTAGCTAGCAAAAGAACAAGAAGCATATGCTCATCAATCCAAAAGGGAGAAGAGAAAGGGGCAAGCATATCGCAAATCTTTAACCCCGAGCAGACAAAACGGTGGAGATAAAAAGGCGTACATACCATCAATCTTTAATTCGAGCAGACAAATGATTTCGTGCCCAAGCACGTCTGATTCTCACGACCTCGGCTTAGATTAGAAATCACCGCTAGCATTGAAAACAATTAATCGAGAGGCACTTTTTTGCAACAGAGGTACACCGATTGAGCAAAATCGAGGGCAAAGACCAAACCAACACAGGTGAGGATTAACGAGGAATTCACCGGAAGTCTCTCTCTATTCAAATTGGACAATGAAAAGAAACTAACGGCTATATTATTGTCTTCCCACCGTCTCATGGATGTATAAAAGCTGAGGGCTTTGTGGGTTTTTCCTTTTTTTTTATCGTTGCTGGAATAGTTTGCGTTTTGTTTTTAAAAATTTTTAAAACAGAAATTGAACAACGGAAATGGCTAAATTTCTCTCTTTTCTTATAAAATTATTCAAAAAACCCATATTTAATTTGGAAAAATAAACATATAAAATATTTTGGTTTCATTTTTTTATTTTATGTTTAGCGAAAATTAAGGAACGTAAAATTGTGGGTTTATTATAAAATTAATAAGACAAAATTACACTTTGTATCTTAAAATTATATTGAGTGCCATAATTTAAGACTCAAATTTTAAGCTGAAATAATATAAGTTAGAAGAAATGATTTAAAGAGAAAGAGAAATGATATTTGTTTATAAAAAAAAAATGATAGTCTTAATCATAGAGTGCGCGAGTGTCGCATGAGATCTACATGAAAAAATTATGTTTTTAATATCTAACATGAACTGGTAAAGGAAGAATGACACCTCTTACTCTCCCTTTTCTCTCTAGAGTAGTCCCCTCAAAAAATCCAGACCAGAGGAGGGGGTTTAGAGCTTCGGCTCCTCCCTCCTCATCCTTCCTCCCTCTTCTCTTTAGTTTTTTCTTTTATTTTTTTTTTTTTGGTTTTGTGTATTTTTCTTTTAAAGTAGGGCAAAATGCTGACCTATTATTTCTCCAAAGCCCGACGATCACCACGCGCCCCACCGCAAGATTCTCAAGGCATCAATCCTTCAGACGGGAGAAAAATCTTTGAAAGGAGCGTCACGTGAGCCACATGTGTAGTCCAAAGTGTGACATCCATGCGCCACTGCAAGGGGAGCTCTACCGTTGTCATGCACGACATATTTTTTTATTTTTTTCAAGTAAAAAAAAATAGTCTTTTGGATATTTTGTCCATAAAGTAAAAGTCATCTCCTCCTCTAGAGGTCAAGATTTGAAATATTTGTTTTAGGCAAATCGTAGTCTCTCATACAATTTGTCTGTAGAGAGTTCTAGAAGTTAAGATTATACTAGTCATAAAGGAATTTGTAAACTAGTAGAGCCCCAACCGTGAATAGTTGGCTTGTAATCTGGATTTTTCCTTATATATATCAATCATAGCTGTAACTTTGCTTTCATTAATGAATGCAGTCTATTTTAAACAAAAAAAAATGAACTAGTAGAGATTTTAATTGATGTTTCATCTTGCATATTGACATGAGTAATATTATATACAATTTTAGAGTATTCAATTATCGCACACTCCATTTGAAATACCATGAGACTCACCTTAAAAAAAAGAATTTTTTCATGAATTTTAAATTAACTAACTTTTTTTAAAATTAAATAGTAGAATTTGGACAATCAAATATCATTTTCCAATAGAAAAATGAGAAATCTTGGAAGTCTTTAATAATATTATATATTCATTGTACTGCATAATCTTTCGTATATATGTGAAGGCCTTGACCTTGACCTTTGACACCTAAAGTTGCACGATCTTCTTTGCCAATTGCCACCAAATTTGGAAGTGCTTTCATCATTGAATCCTTGTAGTTCTAGAGACATAAGGTGAAATAGATTTCTATGTTTCAATCCATGCACCCAAAAATAAGTTATTGTATGGTTTATATTTTTGTCAAATAAACCATTCGATTAAATTCTTATCCCTTCATAAAACGATTGCTAGTTCTTGTTACTGAAGATAACACGTGTGAAACTTTGACCCTCTTCACCTAGCCTCACTTTCTATTACTCCTTCGCAAACGTCAAACATTCTGGCTGTCCTGATAAGAAAGAAGACGACGATGGAAGACGACGATGACGAAGACGAAGACGAAGACGAAGACGTGGTGGATACGTCGTTTAGAAAAGACAGGAGTAAGGTATGAAAGCCCAGAAAAGTGAAGACTTTAGAACAAAATTGCTTGCACTCTATTCAAAGTCAAAAAATTTATAGTCTCGCATTCTCTTCCTTTAATTTCTTTGCCGATATTTGCTTATTCTTCCATGATCTTATTTACGTGATTTTTCTTGTCTTGATTTTTCAGTGTAAAAATATTAACAGGAGTTGTCGTGTTGGTGAGTTACTGGAGGCAAGTCGAACCCAAGACGTTGAGACTACGCTACGCTTGGATGTTTAATCCGCACTGCACATGTGCGGAGTATGAACTTGTCCTACTCGGTTAGTCTCCTTAAAAGTCCTAACCTTTCTCTCTTTCATTCCGTATTTAAATTACTCGTTGAAAGCAAGAACTCTGGCCAGGCGTTGAGCCTTTTCCGCCAATTGCTGCAATCAAACGTGAAACCAAATGACCTCACTTTCTCTTTGCTCATTAAAGCCTGTAGATCGTCGTCGTCTTCTTCTGCTTTGAATTCTCCCAATCAAAAGATACAAGCAAATCAGATTCAGACCCACTTGGTAAGATTGGGCTTTGACCAATTTGTATATGTGAGTACTGCATTTCTTGATTTATGCATGAAATTGGGATGTATAAAAAATGCACAGAAGTTGTTTGATTATATGCGTGATCGAGATGTTGTGACTTGGAATGTATTGATTTGTGGGTATTCGCGAAATGGGTATGATTCTGATGCGTGGGAACTCTTTGTTCAATTGCTTAGACAGGGTTTTAGTCTTTGGCAGACGACTTTGGTTAGTTTCGTTCCATCTTGTGGTCAGCATGAGCTAGTGTTTCATGGGAATCTATTCATGGGTTTGGAATTAAGGCTGGCCTTGATTTGGATTCTCAAGTCAAGAATGTGCTTACCTCTATATATTCTAAGTGTGCAGATTTGGAATCTGCAGAACTTTTGTTTGAGGAAATGGTTGAGAGAAACGTGGTTTCTTGGAATACCATGATTGGATTCTTCCTTTGAATTTCTTTGCCACTATTTGCTCATTCTTCCATGATCTTATTTACTTGATTTTTCTTCGTCTTTATTTCTTTAATGTCTTCCCTTGACGTCCAGAGCACCACGCGTGAATTCCAAACCAGATAGAAGCCTCCTACTCCAACAAAACAACATGAATCTTAAAACTTTCGTCTGCTTCCTCTGCCTCTTTATCTCTCTATGTCACTCCTCCGCAGCCCCGACCCTGCTATTTCAGGTATGGCATGCAACCCACTTTCTTTCTCTTTCTATATCTTCTATGTATATGCATTCATGTTTTGTAATAATTGTTTATAATCTCGTATGGTATGATAGGGGTTCAATTGGGTATCGAGTAATAAAGGAGGATGGTACAATTCACTGAAGAACTCTGTTCTTGATTTAGCTAATGCTGAAATCACTCATGTCTGGCTTCCTCCTCCCTCTCAATCTGCTGCTCCCGAGGGTATCTCCAATTTCTTGTTCTTGCCAAGTTCATTTCATAATTGGTCAGAGTTTGGCCTCACTTTTTTGGCCCAGGTTTATTTGATCACATATTGTTACAAATGATGCCATGTTTAGTTGTCTCAATCTATTTTTCTAGCTAGAAAATAGAGTATGTGGTCTGAATTTGTGTTGCCGGTTGGGTTAATTGCTTTTGGGTTGGCCTACTTGAAGGTTTTCCAATCTGCTTTGTGACTTATATCTGATTCTCATGAATGTATGATTGATTGTTAAAGTAACATGCAAAGAAGAACAAATTGCATATAAATAAGATGTTGAGCTACAGACAGCCAAAAATTAAATGTTTTTTTTTTTATCATCTATATGATCCTGTGCTTGGTTTTTTGACAATAGAGTAGCTAAGAGGTGCTCAATCTAAACTCGTTATATTCTAGGATACTTGCCGGGAAGGCTATATGATCTTGATGCCTCAAAATATGGATCTAAGGATGAACTGAAAGTACTGATTGCGGCTCTACATGAGAAGGGAATTAAAGCCATTGCCGACATAGTGATAAATCATAGAACTGCTGAGAAGCAAGATGGCAGAGGAATTTGGTGCATCTTTGAAGGTGGGACTCCAGATGCACGTCTTGACTGGGGCCCATCCTTCATATGCAAGGATGACACAGCCTATTCGGATGGTACTGGGAATCCTGATAGTGGAGAGCCCTATGACCCTGCACCTGACGTTGATCATCTTAATCCACAGGTACAGAAAGAGTTGTCAGAATGGATGAATTGGCTCAAGACTGAGATTGGATATGATGGGTGGCGATTTGATTTTGTGAAGGGCTATGCCCCTAGTATTATAAAATATTATATGGAACAAACCAAGCCAAATTTTGCAGTTGGGGAAAACTGGAATTCTAATCGTGATGCTCTAGCTGAATGGGTTGGGTCTGCGGGTGGGGTTGTCACTGCATTTGATTTCACAACCAAAGAGATTCTGCAAGCAGCTGTGGAAGGGGACTTATGGAAGTTAAAGGACTCCAATGGAAAGCCACCAGGATTGATTGGAATAAAGCCAGAAAGTGCTGTGACATTTATTGACAACCATGACACAGGGTCTACTCAAAATATTTCGCCATTCCCCTCTGATAAAGTCATGCAGGGATATGCTTACATTCTAACTCATCCTGGCACCCCAACCATTGTAATTTCCATCTTATTTATTTGTATAATTTTTTGTTTTGAAGATGGCTAATAATTTATCATGGTATCATACCAACTTTGTTGACTGAAAGCGATTGTTTTATGCTTTGCAGTTCTATGATCATTTCTTTGATTGGGGTTTAAAGGAGGAAATAAGCAAATTGACTGCAATTAGGTCGAGGAATGGGATCAATACCAGAAGCATTGTGAGCATACTAGCATCTGATGGTGATTTATATGTAGCTGGGATTGATGACAAGATCATCATGAAGATTGGACCAAAGATGGATCTTGGAAACCTCATTCCCTCAAACTTTCAGGTTTCTACCTCTGGCAAAGATTACGCTGTGTGGGAGAAAAAGTGAAGAATATAAATGATTTTGTGCTGAATCAATATCATAATACCCTGTTACTATTACTTTAATGTATAATAAAGTTTGGCCGCCCTTGAGCTGCTCAATCTAAGCCCTTAAGGGGTGACCAACATTGGCCACCTCGTAGAATTGTTGCAAATTCAATGAATATCTACTATATATATAAATGTGAATGTTAGATGAACAGTATTTTCGTCTAACATTTTTCTTTGAGCATTTGAACTTGTAAAACAGGCAAATATATGTGCCTAGGACCTAGCTAATCAGCCCTGTGGGTGAAGTTGGAAGAGAAGATAAAGAGATGGAAGAGGCATGTTAGTAGGTCTCCGTCACTTGTGTGAGGCCAACATTGGTGAGGAGCATGCTTGTATTGGCAGAGTAAAACATATTGCCAACATTATGACAATTAAGCTCCATTCTACATATTTTTGGGTTTTCTTTGAGTGCATACATCTGACATTCAAGGCATAATGGGGGGAGATAGAGAGAATATAATCAAAACAATGTTTTTTTTTTAAAAAAAAGAAAGAGGCCATATCCTCATATTATTGATAACACTCATTTTTGACAAATGAATATCTCTTACAAGTAAAGTTCGGGAGATACAAGAAATCCCAACAAAACCAAGGCCTTGAAAAAACTATATTTATACCCTGTACTAATTGAAGTTGAAATCTACAAAACAAATGCTATCAGATAAAAGTGACTAAATCAGGACATTCCCATAACATCCATCCTATATTCCCCCAATGCCAAAGATGGCAACTGATTAGCCAAAAGAGTAGACTGAGATGGCCAAAGCTCCTACCTTTGCAAGATGATCAGTCACAAAACTACCCTCTTGATAAGAATGTTGTATAGAATAATCTAATACTTGTTGGAATCCAAGAATGTCCTCCCAAATATGAAAATATTGCAATGATGGAGAAGTGGAATTATGAAACCATTGAACAACAATAGCTAATCAGTTTCAAAGAGAATATTTGAATAGTCTAGCTGTAAACAATACAACAAACCTTGTTTCAATGCCATCAACTCTGCTAGTGTGTTAGTTTCATTTCCCAAATAAAGTGTAAATGCAAACATCTCGCTATCTGCATTTTCCAACACAACACTACATCCTGCCATACTAGGATTTCCAAGAGCAAACCCATCAATACTAAACTTTAAATATCCAGAAGTCGGAGAGGCTGCCAAGTCACAGGTAAGGGCCTCTTAACCCAGAGTTTAATAGGATTACTCCCCAGAACTTGTAGAGAGATCTGAGCATGGAATTGAAGCTACCGAAATGGCATAATGAGGCCATTATACTCAATTATACAAATTTTTATCTTCTTAACTATTGCTGCAGACACAGGTTCCTTGCCATTTTGAATATGCTCATTTTGAGCTAGTCATATGTCCCGTAAAGTAAAAACAGGAGTTATGGAAACCAAAATAGAAGCTTGATCTTTTCTTCTGGAAAGCTGCCACCATCTCACAAACCTGTCTTTCTATAGTAATGAAAGGAGAATTGAAAAACCAAGGATTGCGGCAAAATGCTCCCATACCAACAAGCTTAATCTCCTTCAGCAAATAAGCGCTCAATATTTTCTATATTGGTAGAATCCCCTTCCTTTGTGTGTTTCCAGACTTTGATCTGCTCCTGATCTCAAAGAAATGGGGGAATTTGGATACTTCCCTGCACTAATTGACTCCCTCCATGCTGGCTCGACAAAGTTACATTCCAGCGGGAGCCTTCATTGAGATCTTTTAACAATAGAGCAGGTTGTAGAGCTGAATAACCCTTATGAATCATATAGATCCTTCTCAACTCCAGTTTTCTAACTATAAGTTTATTTTGCCTTCTCTAACTTTCCATGTACTTTCAGAGAGTATGAATGGAAAAATTTGAGAAAACCTGATGACACTGATTAATAACCTTTTTGGGGTGTATATTCAGGAGTATATGGATAGGCATTGAAGACGAGACCTGTTTTAACAATACAAGCTTACCACCAGATGAAAGCAACTTCCATTTCTATCCTGTTACCTTCCTCTTAACTTTTTCCACCAGTGGTTCAAGCATTGATACTGAGAGTTTTTTGTAGTGCAGTGGAGTCTCCAAGTAATTCAAAGGAAAACTTCCTTCTCAGAATTTGGTAGTAGCTGCAATAACTACCCTTCTAGCACCAAGCAGCTTGGGATGCACTACATAATTACTCTTCTGATGATTAACCAGCTGACTAGAAGCACTCTCATAAATTGACAAGAAATCCAGCAAGTTGATTAGACTTCTTCTAGATCGATTTGTAAAGATTAAATCATCAGCTGACTAGAAGCACTCTCATAGATTGACAAGAATTATAGCAAGTTGATTAGACTTCTTCTAGATCCATTTGTAAATATGAAGATATTATTAGCAAATAATAGGTGTGTAACATGGAAGCAACCTCAGAAATCTTTCTAAGGCTGAATTTTTCCAACATTCAACAATTTGGAAATACCTGTACTCAATACTTACTCACTTAAAATGAATAGAAGTGTTGAAAGGGGATCACCTTGCCTCAATCTTCTGCTAGAGGTAAAGAAACCTTTCAATGTGCCATTTAATGAAATTGAGAATTTAAGCATCATAAAACACAACTAAACTAGATTAATCCATGTGGCTGAAAAACCAATGCAACAAGGACCCGCGAAAGATACTTCTAGTTGACCCCGTCAAAGGCTTTTGTCATGTCACTTTTAAGCATCAAATTACCTCCCAAAGTCTAGACATGCTGGAGACTAGTTCTTGTGCTAGTGCAATATTCTACAAGATTTGCCTCTCACTCACCAAGGCACCTTGGTGGATAGAAATGAGCTTTGGTAGTAAAAATGACAACATTTAGGAAATAATCTTCGAGAAGAACTCGTAGGAAACTTGGCTCCAGCTGACTCGTCTAAGGATGGAAAATCTTTAGGCTTTTCGATCTTTGGAATCAATGCAATGATAGAGGCTTTGTAATAGTTTGACAAGCTTGAATCACGGAAAAACTTAGTAACTGCAACAAGTAAACAAGATTGAATGATGGACCAACATTCTGTATTGTAACCAGCCAAAAATCCACAAGGCTTGGAGGCGAGTCCACTGGTGTAGAAAAAACCGTATCTTTTAATTCCTCAATAGTTGGCTTTTCTAACAACAGCATATCATTTTCCTTTGAAACCAAAGCAGGAATGAAATCAAGAAAAGCATTTGAGATATTAACTTTTCTAAAAGTTGTTTCTGGAAGTAATCAATTGCTGCCATGTCGCTAAAGAGAAGTTTTAAAGGTTAGTAGCATTCTGATCACCTGCATTTTCTAAACTTAACATAATTTTTAATCCTAGAGGGACAGGGTGTTACTTCAATGGGTTGGAGGAATCAGACTCGGGGGTGCACAGGCTCTCGGGAGAAGTTTTCCGCAAGTGCACCTCAAGCTACAAACATTCTTTAAAAGCATGTTATAAGTGAAATGAGGACTAGTCAGAATAATAATGCAGCCAGGTCCCCAACATGACCAAGATATGATGACAACTATAAACAACTCTTTGCAGCACAACCAATGGATGATAACAATGACATAAAGAAATAATTCTTATAAGGGATGAAAATGGTTAGATAACTAAGCATCATTGGTGATTACATTGAAGTACTACAAAGAGAAACTATACACTACCAACAGTCATGTAGACAAATGGCCCTAAAAAATTGTCCAATATCTTTTACACCACAGCAGGTCTAATACATCCCTATTATAAATAGCAACTCAAAAGTAAAGACAACAACAAAATCCAAAATATAAGATAAACTAAAATAGCCAACTATTTGTTCCATTTTTCCATAATTATAAAATTTAATTAAAGTTAACTAACAGTTCACCTGCTCAGAGGTTGCACGGTCAGCTTTCTCAGTTGTTTTAGTTTTGCCAATGGCCATCTTTGAAACACTTTCTCGAATGGCAGTCGTGTGCCCACTTTCGACCTCCCCTCCCACTCTTGCACTATTAATCGAATTGGTCAAAACTGAAGACTAGACAAAAACATATCAAATTAAACACAACCGACCCAAACATGGAAACGAGGACACACACACACACACACCTACCCACACATATATATCTACGTACCTAGACTGAAGCTTCACCAAACGAACGTGTTTATTATGACAAGAAAGGTTGAATTAACACACACACACACATATATATCTAAGTACCTAGACTAAAGCTTCACCAAACAAACATGATTATTAAATTATTATAGCGAGAAAGGTCAAGTTAACATCTTAAAATGGAGAAATATAATTTCATTGAGGTGTTTTATGTTTGTATTATAAAAAAAATCTCCAAGGACGAAAATGTGCACCTTAACCAGAAGATTGAGGAAAGGCTGGCTGTATGAATAAAATACATACAGCTCCAAATAACCCAAAACTGCAAACCAACAATGCTGTGAATTAAGTTTTAACAAATACATTCATATCTTCATTGCCCACATCAGATATGTATAAAAATTACAAAACTTACTGATCAAATTAAAAAGGACAAGATCCAGGAAGAAAGTATGCAAAGACTCCGATGCCAAAATTGTTTCATTCTCATATCATGAAAAATTGAAGTTTGCAAAATTATCCAAATAAATAAATTTTTTTTTTTTTATCATAAGAATAGGCAAAGCCCAAGTACAAGAGCAACGCCTAGGAATGATATTCTAGTGATACAACTTTGTATTATAAGTTACTGCTAGCAGCTATCTAGTCTTGTGAGCTTTGGCCAACTTCTTCTTTCTTTACTTCACGAGTTTAGGCACTTTCCTCTTCGAGCCTCCTTCTCCTCTTTGACTTTCTTTTTATTCTCTTTTTTAGCAACTTTCTTATCCACAGGAACCTCTAACTCAGTTTCTGAGGAGGAACTCTCTTCTGTATTGTTTGAGTTCTCTTCATCACTAACTTCTCGAGACTCGATTACACTTGTGGGAGGACTAGACCGGGCAGTTGGATTAACAGAGGAATCTTTACCAGGGTCTGCTTCCTTTTCAATGGGAGTACGCTGAGTAATTGAAAGGGCATGCTTGAGTCCCGTGATAGTCTGATAGTACATATCTCCCGTGTCTTGGCCACTGGTTATCCATCGCACATCCTCCTCAGCACTCTTTACATGTTCTAGTGTCTTTGGAATGAATGACTGTAAAAACATACAAAACAAACAGAACATTCAACCATACTTACATAATCACAATTTAATGGGGTCCATTCTATCACTGAGTATCTTTCAATTTTTCAGAAATGCACATACCCATACATACAAAGATGTGCACACACTCACCAACTTCAAGTATCAAATCTGAACCCCAACTTCAGTCCCCCATAAAAACCAAGACAGTAATATCCCATTTCATGGATTTATGAGTATTATGCAAATCAAACTGAGGGAAATGTCAATATCTTAAACATTAAGGTAGTGTAAGGATGTTTTTCAAAGATATAGGTAGTGGTTCTATTCAGGAATGCTTTGCCTGTATACACATGAAACTTGCATTCCCATGCATGAACCAGTCAATTGATCCAGTAGCTGTGGGAATTGATAGTTATAGGAGTCAAAAATATCTTGCGATATTAATTTAATGTATTGAAAACCTTGATTAGCAAATATTGGTGTACCACATCAAACCAGCTTGGGTCAGAACTGGCCCAGGCTGCTGCCTACTTGGCAAAAAGATAGCATGCTTAATGTTTATGAGATCTGCTTAAAACTGCTATGTAATGGTGATAGGTGATGAATAGAAACTCCAGTGACATGATATACCACTGCCAAGAAAGTTACCTGCACAAAGACAGAGTCTGCAATTTCATCTTCCACAGATATGTCTCCTCAAGCCAAAATTTTTTGTTGCACCTAAAATAAGTTGGAAGCAGTCACGATAAAGATCTTCTGGTGGTCCTGTGTAAATTTGACAGTATAAAGCAACAAACCTTTTCCAGATAACTATCCACAGCTTCATCAGCATTAGAAGAATCCACTATGAAATCAAACAGTTCTCGAATTGTCATAACAGCTACACCATGTTTTTTAAAGAAATCCTGCATGTCACCAATGCGCAATTAACTCATATTGCTGATACTAAGCCAAAACAAGAAAGTCCCATTTACTTGAGCCATGCCTCTTCCCATTAATAAAATTTCTTCTTTACTGATAAGAAAAAACTCATATTACTGATTATAAACGTTTTTGTTAGATACTTTCATAAAGAACATACTGAAACATGAAGACAATCTTCACGAAGGAAATCGAGGGCATGGGGATGGTCAAGATCAACTAATTGAGAGACATCTATAATATACAAGTGACCCTGCAAATCACAAGAAAAATCTAGATGTTCACCAAGTGCACATGGAATCAATTTAATATTAGGAAAGAAAAGTATGTTATACTCGCTAAGGTCTCCATGCACCAGTTTGCACTTCTGATATAGTGCCTGCATAGCAATAATCATCTGAAAAAGAATGCAAAAAATACTTTACCATTTAAACACGATAGCAAAATAATACACGGTCTTTTTCAATTGCCAAAATTATAAAAAAAGCATTTGCTCCACCATCTCATATGGTAGAAACCACCCCACCACCCGCCCTGCTGGGGGGGACCTCAAAGAAATCAGGTTCCACTTTACACAACCCAAAATTCCTAAAGAATGACTAAAAGAATATGGACACACATCCACATAACCTTCACGTAACCTGTCAAGAGATAAAGCAGCATCCTTAAGACGAGGTGTAACCCAACCTGCTTTTCCTATGCAAGCATAAAGACCAAATTCAAGCGGAGATGTAACTGTAGGTTTGAAGCCAAAACCCAATTCCATCCACAAGAGACCAATTAGAAGGAAAAGAAGAAATATCTACAATAACACTTGGTTTGAATGACTATGAATGTATTCAGACTGTATCGAGGATAACTACCAGAACTACAGACTACTAGCACATCTATTCATCAAGACGGTACTTTTTTTAATAGGAGATTAACTGTTTTTTTATAAGTGATTATCAACACAATACCTATGAACTCCATGAACAGAACATGACGTCTCAAAAGAATTGGAGTAGGGCACCGAATTCCCGCTGCCTTTAGCCTGCACTTCACAACGATCGTATTAGATACTAGATGACAGGACCGATTCTCAAAAACTGGAACAACTTCATAATATGCCACAAGATCACATTTCTACTCCAGTAAAACTTGAATTTGTGCCGATATCTCATTTACTTTCCACTAAAGTTCAATATCCTAATGATAAGTGAAATCATCAGGAACAGTGTGTTGGCCTTACCTCATAAGGTTTCCTCATCTCTTTCTCAGCCCATGTTTTTACCATTTTCCTGGGGTTATGCTTTCAGTATCCATATCTGAAATGGTAGTGACCTTGTACATAACGATCTGTCCCTGTTTTTTTCAGGTGCAACAAGTTAAATTCATTACTAACCCACAAACAAGTACACGGCCTCTGATCCATGGACTATATTGCAAGCAAAATTCACAAGCAAACTAAAAGTGCTGCCTAGACATACTTAAATACAAGAACAGAAGTTTTATATACTTTGATTGCCTGTTCCTGACCAATAGATCTGGTTGCATGATAAACATTTGCCTGTCGCAAAAAAGATTAAAAAAAAAACGATTGCATGATAAGGACATCTAACCCAACGATACCGACATTGAAAGAATGAAACAAGAACATACAGGAGGTATCGGTACAGAAACTAAAGGTAGCAGCGTCTACAAACTTCTTTTCCAGTTGAAATGCAGCCGTTTATATCATGAAATACACCTCGATTTAGCATCTTGAATAAAACCATGCGAGTTCTAGGATCAATGGCCTGGAGGACTTGGACGTTAGTCAGGTATTCCATGTAATCTAGTTTTTGATGCATCCAAAGCAAAAATATTAAGCTACAAACAATCTTCAAAAACATGTTATAAACTGAAATGAGGGCTGGTCAGAAAAATAATGCAGCTATGTTCCCAACACAACCAAGGTATGATAAAAACTACTTAAAAAACTAATTCTTAAAAGGCAGAAAAATGGTTAGAATGGGCTTCGGCCCAGACTGCCCCAACCCATTAACAACATAAGCCCAAATATCCCCACAAACCTTGTAGTAGTATTAATTTATCTCAATTAGTTTCATTTGATTATTATAATTTTTTAAAATTTTTATATAAAATATAATAAATAATTTAACTTTTTTGAATGTCAAAATGATAATAATATAAAAAAATAATATTTTATTCAATTTTTAACTTTTATTTCAATTCATCTCATCTTAACTCATTATTCAAACCTTCATTAAATGCAGTACCACAGTCATCAGTATAAAAATCAAATGTATAGCTTATGTAATAGAAAACAATGTAGAAAAAAACTCCTTGTGTCTAAAATATTTATGACAAATTCTCAGTCCAATATCTAGTTACAGAAAATAGTGCAGAAAATCAATCGTGATAGTTTTCATAGTAAAAATTTAATTTTTCAATATGAATCTTATTAAGTTTTATGAAAAGTCTATTATGGGAGTCCTGCTTACCTGAATGCGTAAATACCATTAACCATAATTAACTATAAATGACTAGCTGCATTAAAGAATAAAAGAAATCACACCAAATATATTAGATATACTTGAAAGGCCAATCAACCTATAACCAGCTTGAATGTAATAAGACCCTTTACAACTCTAGCCACATGCGATCGATACAAAGTCCCAACGTAGTCTTTCATTTATTTACAACCATGTTCTTAAGACTCCCAACAACTAATTAGATTTCATTTCTTCTCCATTCAACAAAAACACGATTTCACTCTAAGTAATATTACCTTTCACTTTCACAAAATTTTTTATCTCATCTCATATCATTTAATCAGTACAATTTTTCCGAATTCTCTCATAAAATAAAATAAACAATTCAATTTTTTCAAATCTCAAAACAAAAATAATATTAAAAAATATATATTCTAATAATATATTATTTAACTATCTCAATTTATCTTATCTTATTTCATCTCATCTCATCTCATCTATAAAAACAAACAAGGCCTGGTTTTACCTTTCAACTAGAATTTTACCTTTCACCAAACTATATATGCTAATTTCTCTTATTCCATTTAAACCTTATACTCATACTACAATTTTAACTTCAAAATTTAGCAATAATTTGAACCCCTATCCAAGACAATAAACTCATGGTTTCAAATCTTTCTAGCCTATTTATTACCCAAGTTTCAAGCCAATTCAAAAGAATTTCCAGGAATTTGTCTATAGTTGTCCAGAACTACTCCAACTATGGATGCATATATTCATATATTTCATAAACACCCACTACCTAATGTGTTGACCCACTTAATTAAGTCTAACAACATATCACCAGCCACAAACTCCAATTCTGGACACTTTCACAATTTGCATAAAAGTAGCTCAATACATCTCTTATTTCCATGCAAATAAACCTACATATTCTGATCCTTTGGTGGACTCCTTTAGCGTCAAGCTTAGTCTAAATTTTTTAAATTATCTCCCTAGACAAGGCCAAAAAATAATTAAAGCTCAACAGCCGAACCATCAATATCATGCCAAATCTCTTGCTACCCAAGACATGTACACCTAGATTTCTGTTGAAAAATAGCAACCTGTGAAAACACCAAACAAACCACTCAATGCTACTTCCATTGTTCTCGTTCCTAAGAAACTTGGGGCTTCAAAGTTAAAAGGGTTTTCGTCCTATTAATCTTCTAAGTAGGATTTACAAGATAATTTTAAAAATTCTTACTAATCGTATGAGTTTTGTTATGGAGCAAATTATCTTTAAGTCCCAAAATGCCTATGCTCAAGGGAGACAAATACTCGATTTTGTGCTTATAATGAATGTTTAGATAGTCGATTGAGGGGCGGCATTCCTAGTGTTCTTTGCAAGCTTGATATGAAAAAGACATATGATTATGTGAATTGGAATTTCCTTCTCTACATGCTTGGGAGATGTGGTTTTGGAGAGAGGTGGTGTTTGTGGATTATACATTGTGACTCTATTGCCTGGTTTTTGGTGTTGGTTAATGGTAATCTTGCTTGTTTTTCCATTGCTCTTGTAGTTCAAGACAAGGGGACCCTTTTTCCCCTTTCCTTTTTGTCATTATGATGGAGGCGTTGGATCGGATGGTGGATACCACTATTGGGGGTAGATTTCTTTCACACTTTTCGATGGGTAATGCTAATAATGAGTCTATCACACTTTCTCATCTTTTTTTTTTGCATATGACATTCTTATTTCCTGCGACGTTGAATGTGGTTAGATTCATGCCTTAATGGCAATGTTATTATGTTTTGAAGTTGTCTCAGTCCTTAAGGTGAATCTTGGAAAGTCTGAGATGGTTCTGGTGGGATGGTGCATAACATTAATAGTTTGACAAGTTTTTGGGTTGTAAAGTAGCTTCTTTACCTATGAAATATTTAGGTCTTCTATTGGAGGCGCCTTTTAAGGCTAATGTCATAAGGGATAGGGTTGTTGAGAAAATTGAGATAATGTTGGGTGGTTGGAAGTGATTGTATCTATCTAAAGGGGCAGAACTACTTTAATCAAGAGTACCATTTTCCAATATTTTGACTTACTTTCTATCTTTATTTCCATTGTCTATACGGGTGGCCAAGCAAATTCAAAAATTATTTTGTGCTTTTCTGTGGGGTGGGAAGAGAGAGGAAACTAAATTCTATCTGGTTAATTAGAATAAAGTTTATTCTCCTATTTCAAATGGAAGTTTGGGGATTTGTAATTTGAGGGTTTTTAATAAAATTTTGTTGAGATAATGGTTATGGAGATATCAATTAGAAGGGAAGTCACTTTGGAATGAGGTTATTGACAGAAAATATGGATGTGTTCGGGGGGTTGGTGTTCTAATGAGGTAAGGGAGGTTGTGCTAGTCTTTGGAAGTTCATTAGAAAATGTTGCGAGAGTTTTGTTAGCCTTGTTAGTTATGCTATTGGAAAGGGATCTGGGATTCGTTTTCTGTTTGATATTTGGCGTGGTGATCAAACCCTCAATAGGATATTTTTGGCTATTTTTAGTTTGGTTTCTTATCGATATGCATCTATTTCTAATCTACTACTTCGTTCTACTGGTTATTTTTAGTGAAAGGTTTGTTTTACTAGAGCTATTAATGATTGAAGTTGATGAAATTTCAACTTTTTCAGTTTTTTCTATTCTTTAAGGCTTGGTGGTAATGATGGGGATTGGATGTTGTGGAAGTCCAAGGGGAGTAGAAAGTTTTAATGTTCGATCATGTTATGTTGTTGACTAAATTTCATAAGAGTATTCCCTTTTCTAAGACTAAATTTCACATGCCTTCCAAAGTTTTTCTTTTCATATGCACTTCCTCTCTTGGAAACATTTTGACAATGGACGATTTAAGGAAGCGTGGTCTTGTTGTTATGGATTGATGTTTCATGTGTAATAAGTATGAGAAAATGTGGATCATTTACTTTTACATTACGAGGTGGCATGGGCATTGTGGGAAGGAATTTTTTAGAACCAGTTGGGCTTGAAAGGTTGCCTTTGAGAGTAGTTGACCTTCTTGCATATTGGAATGGGCTGCATGGTTGCTCTCAAGTTGATGCAGTTTGGAAGATGGTTCTTTTGTGTCTTATGTGGTGTATTTGGATTAAAATGAATGAGTGGTGTTTCAATGATAATGAGTGAACTTTAGAGGAACTCCAAAAATTTTTGTACACTCTTTAGTGATTAATGGAGCTTCTTCTCATAATTTATTACCGTCATTTTCTACTTCTTAGAATGCATTTAGGTGTTTTCTTTTGTATATTTCTTGAGTAGATAGGTTTCACCTATTTCATTCGTATTAATAAAATTGTCTATCTTACTTATAAAAAAAACAACGTCCAAGAAAATCATTTTTACTCTTTGTCTGTACCACTCCCAAACCAAATTTTCAAGACTAGCCTTTATGCAAATCGAATTCACAAGCATTCCAAATTTCCTAAATACTAACATATACTTCAATTGAAACATAACATCTAGGTCAAGTTTTATATCTATTGCTTGTTGATGGGGACTTAAAGTTGATAAAAGGGGTGGCACGATTGTACAACAGAGTTATGCGGTAAAGAAGAAAAATACAGTCAATATCAGTCACAGGTTGAGCTAGAAATTCATGAGTGCTTCATGGTCGATTGGTGCTAATGGGAAGAAAACCCATAGAGAGAGCTATGTGAGAGGGACTAAAAAGTGATGAATAAAGGGAATAGCGTGCAAGGAGAAGGATAGGGGGAGAGAGAGAGAGAGAGAGAGCAAAATATGGCTTGTGCTTGCTGGACGGTGTGATTCATATGGATAAACTTATGGGTTAGTGCAGAGATGGTGGTGTAAGGAGCCAAGGAGGCCGATCAAGAGAGAGAGGCAGAGCTTTAAGTGGAGGGATTATGCGATGTTGCATAACAGTGATAAGCTAAGTGGCACCAGGACTTCAAGTGGTGGGAAGGATAATAAGGTTTAAAAAGAGGCTTATACGAATTAGGCTTGGCCTAAAGTTAGTTGGTCATTGGGTCTCAAATAGATTGGGCTTCTAAAAGGGTTGGATTATGACATTCTCCCCTTTTTAAAGAATTCGTCTTCGAAACTTGCTTTAGCATAACTATAGTTACTACAAATGGCTCATGACCTCAATAGTCTCTACATTTCTTTAAATGAAAATACTAGACAGATACATATGTGCATGGTGAGGAATCATCCTCACTCTTACAGCTACGTGAATCCCTTAAACATGGCAAGGAGTCATCTTCTCAGTTAACACGTATATACATAGTCATGGCGAAGAATTAGTCTCTCAAGACGTTGCCCTTTCTTTATGCAAAATAAGTAAAAACACATCTATTTAATTATATAAAAGCCAAGTTTTAACTTCCTACTTGGCATTCACACCGCATTTTTAGGGAATGAATCTATTTACATGCTTTACACTATACACATTCTTTACTCTATTTACACGCCTTACACGATAAAATAGAAACTTTAGAAAGAAAATTCTAAAAAAAAACCTGAGAGCCCAAAAACTTTAGAAAGAAACCCAATCCGAAGACAAACGAATAAGCCGATGAAAACCTGGAAAATAGTAACACATGAAAGTTCCTCCTAACAAGATTGAGAGATGCCAAAAATGGTGGAAATTGGAAGAAAGGTCAAGCCCTCCATGAGTCCCTCTCTCGCACTCTCTAGCTCTCTGAAGAAAATATCGAATGATGGATTTCACCTTGGCTCCGTGACAGAAACTTCAATCCAAAATTCTGTGAGTAATTACTAATTTCTTTCTTCTTCTTATGCCTCTTCTTAGATCTTAGATTCTCTCAAACTTCCCATCTAGGTCGTCTTCATTGGGTGGTAATATTTTTCCCTTCAAAATGCATGCCTTTTTAATTTCCTTTCCAATATAAGTTCAGGATTCTAAATCTTACAGTCATTCCGTGTTAATTTTATATTATTTTTATTTTCCTTTTTAGGTGTCCCAGGTAGTTGATTGGTGATTGATCAGTGTTTGCTCTGAGGTTCCTAGATTGGAGTATGGGAAGATTTTTTGCTTAGTGGAGTCGAATTCGGAGGTAAGAGTTGGATTGTGTGGGATCTAGTTGGGTCGGAGGAACTTTTTGTCAGGTTCGGCTTACCAAGTTTTTTATTTTCAAAACTGATTTCCAGTGAACTTGGGTTAACATCCAAACGACGTCTTCCAATTGGTTAATCAGGTAACCCAAATGCATGCTAAAATAACTGGCTGAAAGAATAACCGTCTTTCATGACACCAATTGAGAAAAAAAAAAGGTTCAAACGATATATATATATATATATTGGAAAATTACTTTTATTTATTTCACTTTCTTTTCTACTCGCTCTCTCTCAAATCAATGCCACTTCGACCACAAAGCCACTAAATATTTCTATATTAAACTGTGCTCCGGGTGTGGAGGTGTTGTGACCAATTTTTGTTTTAGATGCTATAAGATTTATTGTTTCCCAGAATGTTAATTTTGGTTACCTACAAATATGCATTGGTATGCATTGATGTATGGCAATCGTCATCCATAGATGGTGATAGTTTAGACATATTGTAAAATCTACTACTTTACTTTTTATTCATGTTAATTTATTATGGGACTTGGTGTGCGAAGGTTAAATGATTTTTTCTAATCCTTTGGTGAGTGAGGATTTCGAATGAAATATGAATGTAGAACAACTTTCACATGGGCAACATGTTTTTGCATTATGTATCGTGCCCCAAGATTGTGGTATTTTACAGTGATTTTTTTTAACTTTAATGGTTCGCAATGCCCTTTCTGCAGTAGTATGTTATGAAATGAAATCCATGGTATTAGATTTTTAATCCTGCTTGAGAATTATTAAAGCATTAAATATTAGAAATGCAATAAATAGTCACAAATCAATTTTGTCTTCTGCAATTTTGTATTTTGAAATCATAGGTTGTCTTTTCAAAATGGTTCCCTGGTTCCTTCTTTCAAATAATACATGCATATTGTTGAAATTCGCCCTAAACATGGGGTGAGTGAACAAATTAGATTGGCTTTTTGTTTCCATTTGTTGGTTTTCTTTTTCTATTCATTGCTTTTGTTATTTAAATATTTTTTAAAAATTATAATTTTTATTTTTTGTAATGTTTGATGGGTTTTTTTTTAATTTTTCCTTTGGGTTTGCATGTTGTGAGTTCTGTCTTTGGGTATTCTCTTTTCAGAATTTTCTTATGTTCTGCTTCCCTTCTTTCAAACAACACCAATGTTTTACGTTTTATTTTTATTATCATTAGCAAACCATAGAGCTTTGCAACACATCGAGAGATAGGTAATGGTATATTTATAATTATTTTATAACCATTTTATGATTCATATTATTCTAAAGTATGCTCAATTTGATAAAGATATTGTAAACTAATTGTAATTTGATCAATTATATTAATTTATGGTCTATACCAATCTTATTAGAGGCACTGTGCCCTTTTTCTTTGAAGTACAATTGCCCTTTATGTCTAGATTAATGTTGTCAATACCATATATCTTAAAACCTGCATTTACATGTGTAACACATATCTACCTATAAAAAATAAAACTTGTGTAACACATATCTACAAGTCTATCTTAATGCATTAGATACAACTTCCTACTATCCAATATCATATTTTCATTCGTAAACAAAGAAGAATAAGAAACCGTAAACGACAAATATCCTTCAAATATATTACAGTTTCACTATCATTTTGAGCCTTTTGAAAATTACCTAGTTTACTACATTTTTTGGCAAAATAAAATAAGTAAAAATAATTATTCATTAGTAATAGATGTAATTTGTAAATGTATTGTTTGACACTCTTCCATTTTGTTTAAATAAAATATATATTGAAGAAAAAAATTAACTTTAATGTGCTTAAATCTCTGACAGCGTTGGTGCAATGTAAGTCGGTGCAGAAAAAAGGTGTCGATCGACAATCAAACATTCTCCATATACATTTTATATAGGCGATAGGGATTCTCTATGAAATATTTATTGATAAAGTGAACTCTTTTAGATAGGCATTTTCCATTTTATATATATTTCATATACATTTTTTTAATAGTTGTAGTAGTGATTATATATAATCAACTATTTAGATTTATAAAATTTAGTAGAAATAACGATCTGCACATTGCACGGGTTATAGGCTTGTTAATAATATTATGGCGACGAATAATCTATCCCATAAAAATACAAAGGAAAATGCTACTTAGCCCCCTCAATGTTACTACTAAAAGTTAACGCTTGAGTATTTTTTATTTTATTTTATTTTTAGTTAAGGAAGTGATTATTAGTGAAATTGTATATTTTTTATTTTTTTTCTTAATAGTTAAAAATGTTAAAAAAATACTTAAAAATGAAAATAATAAAAATAAAAGTTCCAAATACACTAGGGGCACGCCCAACGGTACAAGCTAGGCGGCCACCTAGCATTGTTCAAGTACAAAACCTGTAAAAACCAGTATTCGACCTATTTCAACTCAGTAACATTCTTCCATCACACAAGTGCTCATCACATAAATATTCGCCACATAGGTAAGTATTCACCACACATGCATATATCGCCGCCACATAGGCATGCATTTGCCACACAAGCATTCGTTCGTCACATAGACCATACCAAGTTAAATTTTTTGCACCAAGAATACTGCTCTATCTAGCCAACCAACTCGAGGACACCACCATGTGATATGCCAGGGGATTCCACATCCCTACTATCAGGTGTGGCCAAATATGACCCTGTTCCACCCCACTTCCCACGAGGCATTCTCATTATGTGATTTACGTGGTAACATTTCGTGGAATGGTCCCGAAAAACTCTTTGTCCTATACCATGAGTATAGATTCACGTTATCGAATTTTCAAATAGAGATAGGCATACTCAAACCAAGATCAAGGGTTACCACATAGAGTTTCAGCATTAGGTATTGAAAACAGTTAAAACATCGAAAACATTGAAGGTATTGAAAATAAGTGAATAAATATAGCTATAAACATAATGATTGAAACATTTATTCATGCTTGTAGAATGGGGGGAAATTACAAAAATATGCAATGCCTCTTACATATAACATTCACCCTCACATCACCCAGCATTGTCTTAGAAGTTAACTTACCTTCTTACGTCGGAAGTTCTTTCGTTGCCTCTCCGCTTCTTGTTTTCCAAAGCAGTTGTCTTCACTAGCTATTGGTGAATAAAGTCTCAAAAGTAAGATCTTGTCCTACGCCTTGATCCTTTAAATAGAGTGGGACTGTCATATGTCATTTCTGACAAATCTCTGATTCCATATCTACAGTAAGGATTTCCTTTAATAATTCTCTATCACACTACAAGATGACAAAGGCAGATTGTCAAGCATGGTCTACACGCTTGGTCCTCTGACTTTCATTGAGTGTGGCTTGAGTTGTGCTGTTGTGTCGAACGATGTGACTCATCAAGCCTTCACCTTTCATTGTGGAACCACTCCAGATATGACTCTTTAATAGAATGTGGCTTCTACCTATGGCATTGTCACTTTTCCATGCCCCTCCATGTTATCTTAGAAAGTTTTCATGTCTATTTTGGTTAGTCCTTGACCATTACTCATCTTGGGCGAGTAATCATATCTCGCCATGGGTTGGTAACTTTTGTCTTGTTCGAGTTCATAAGCTCTTCAGCTCCTCGTTCTCACTTTCACAATCGACAAATTTTCTAACTTGCCTACCATGGTTGAGGCACTCATCTCCATCTCGCTCTAGGGCATATTAGTCGTACCTCCTACAATGTGCTTGCTCACCAAGATGTTGGACTAGTTACACTCTACATCTCTCGCTGCTACTTTCCTTAGACCACTAGAGTATTTAACATCTTTTGCATTCCACTCAACTCCAAGAATGATCTATTCCCTTTTGCGACAGATGGTTACTTATACTTGCAATCAACTCGTATAATACGAATAAATTCTGTTTTCAAGCTTTATAAATGTTTAGTCTTATATGTATTTTGTTATTGTTGAAAATATGTAATATTAATATTAGTATTTGAGTGCTCAATATTTCAAACTATTAGTGCATATTTGGGATTGCGTTGGGTAATATAAATTTTTGCTTAAGGTTTATAGTTATAGAGCTTAAGTAATAAGCTCTTCTATTAAAAAGTTATTTGTTGTTTGGTAGTCATACGTCTAAAAAATTTCAAACATGTTACATTTGTTTAGAAACAATATAAAAATTTGCTTTTTGAGGTAGTAATTACATAAAAAGTCATTTGAAAGTTGTTATGTAGCATCCATGATAAAATCAAAGCGCAAAGCTGTAATTATCTTAAAGTTATATGAGTATTCTCATTGATAGTCTTTTTTAAAATTGGAATTATGTTCCACATTATCCGAAAAAGCACGTTTGAGGAAAGTACTTTAATATGTATTAATACTCAAATAACCTAATTTTATTATCATTAAAGAGTCTTTAAGGCTATTTAAGCATTTTAAGACCTCCTAAAGGTTATTTAAGCATTTTTTTAAGACCCTAACGCAACCTCAACCATGTCCTTAAACTATTTTTTAACATATAATTCTATTAAAAGAAAATATTAATTTCTTATATATTATTGATTTGGATATTAATAATAAATTATTTTACTATGAAGCCAATTGTAATTGTGAATGATTTATATAGTTATACTTAGATTATATATGAAATTATATTAATTAGATTAAAATAATAAATATACGAGTCGGTTAACCCATTTAAATGAAATAGGTTAAAACGGGTCAAACAAGCTAAATGGGCTTTGTTCAAATTAACTCAATAAAATCTAATTACTAAATAGATTAAGCGGATCGTGTCGTGTCACCGATTATTTATATGGGTCATATTAGAATTTTAAGGTCTAACCCATTTAATTAAAATTGTCATATTCAGGTTGATCTATATAGTTTAGTACTTATGACTTAACACAATATGAAAACGACACACAAATACAAATAGGGGTGTAAGAAAAAACTGAAAAATCGGTTGAACCGTATTGGACCAAATTGAACTGGTGGGTTTAGTCCAGTGAGGTATCGATTCTTAAAAACCGAAACCGGTCCTAAATCGGTGCAGTAACGTTTTCATATTTTGAAAACCGGTTTAAAACCAAATAGGATCTGTATATATATATATATTATATATATATATATATATATATATATTATTTTTTATATTATATATAATTCTTATATTATATATATTATATGCTAAATTTTTAATTAATATAACTTGAAATTATTAGTCAAATTTATTAATCTTATAACATAAAATTAATATACTAGTATAATTAGTGTCTAATTATACTATTTTAATCTTAGTATTCAAGTTTATTAATCTCACTAATAAGTTTGATACTACTTATATTATACTAGTATAATTGAACATTAATGAATTTGTAATTGTTGATAATAAATATTAAATTCTCACAAATAAGTTTAGTATTAAAAAAATATAAAATTAAACTTATATAATGTCACATGTGTAAATGGTAGACCGGAAAACTAAACCGTCCGAAATCGAAAAAATTGAAAGTTTCGGTTTCGGGGACGAATCAGTCTGTATCAATTTTTAAATTTTCAAAACCAGTATATACCAATTCAATTCCAAAATTTCTCCAAAATCGGATTGAATCAGACTGGTTACACCCCTAAATACGAATCACCACCCCTACTGCCAACTGTGTAATCTCATTTTGGCGGTGCTAGCTGGTTACTATCATAGCAATGCCATTTTGTATAACGTAATCCCGTGTCATCTAATTTTTCATTCTCTTTTTATCACGTGTAAGCCTATAGTTTTAGGGACATTTGGGACGCATAGAGGAAATATAGAATTTTTAAAATTATCAAAATTTTACATAATTTTATTTCCAAATATTACTCAAATATAAAATAATTTTTAATTTCAAATCTTTAATTTTTTTTACCTAATTATTACCTAATCATTATCCAAACACAAAAAAAAAAAAAAAATCAATATTTTTATAAACTTCAAAATAAAAATAAAATTCAAATAATTTTTTAATTTTATAATATTTTTATTCAAAATTTTTTCTCTCATTTTTTAAAAATTAATAAAATATATTAACTCAAATCATTTTAATACTATGCACATAATTATTATTCACATAATTTCAAATCATTTTAATACTATGCACATAATTATTATTCACATAATTTCAAATCATTTTAATACTATTCACATAATTACGACATTTTTCAGTGTCCAAACGGGGTCTACGCTTGGTATGTTGTTTTGCCCCAAGGGCAAGTTAGTTTGTTGCATGAGTGACTAAGGTTTCGTTTGGATGACAAACTCATCTTAAATGAGTTCATTTTTAAACTGCTTCCAGGATCCAAACACAAGTTTTACCTTAATCGAATGTAGTTCAACTTGCCATACTGACAAACATCAAATCAAATTGACAAACATCAGTTCAACTTTTATTTTGGGCCCCACACTGACAAAAATCAGATCACATTTTCTATTCTTTCATTTTCCATATCTCGGTTCCTTATTTTCCTCTCTCGATTATCGTGTTTTCATCTACTTGCTTTACACAAATGTGAAAGATTGAAACGTGGGTGCATGTTTTTTTTTTTTTTTATCCGTTGCGCTAGCTATGACATATCATGTCAATGGGTCCCATATATTTATAATTTTATATAAATATATTTAAACTCATTTTAACATCCAAACACATTTAAACTCATTTTAAATGGGCTCCACAAAACTCACTTAATCATCTCAACTCATTACTATTAATAAAAAAGCTCAACTCATCTCAACTCATCTCAACATCCAAACGCAGCCTAAGAGTTGGGAAATATGGTTTTGCTCAGGTAGTGCTAGAAAGCTTGAGAATTGCAAGCATCATATCTTTCACCTTCAGAGAAGCAGTCGCTGATGTGGAATACAAGGGTAAGAGGAGGACCTAAAACTCATGAAACTAAAAGAACAAGATTAAAGATAAGGATCTTTTTAGCAGAAAGAAATGCTATGCTTTTTTGCTGTTTTGGGGAAACTTTTCTTCTAGAATTAATAAGGGTTGTGCATCCGGATCCGGATATCCAGGTAAATCCGGATCCGGATATCTGGATAGATTCGGATCCAGATTTTTAAAAAGGGCAGATATCTGCCCGGATAAACCAGATTGAAATCCGGGCGGATATCCGGATTTTGGATTTTTTTTTTGGTTTTTTTAAAATAAGCTTTTACCATTTTTAAAATGCTTTTTTGTAAAAAGAAAAACTTTTCAACACCTATTAAAAAGGCTTCTTTTTTTTTTTTCCGGACTTGGACGATATCCAGATTTTATACCCAATAAACTTGTTTTTACAAATTTTAAAACACTTTTAAGAAAAACTTTCTAACTCTTTTTAAAGGCTTTTATGTTTATTATTTTTTATAGGCATTTTTTTATATAATGAATATTTTATAGGCATTTTTTAAACTTTTTTATTGCCTATCCACTACATACTTTATACTTTATATTGTTGCTTACATCGTACTGCAAAACATCAACTTTACAAGGAACAAATAGTGAAAATTTTTGCATCTCAATCATTTCCAATTTCTCAATTTTTACTTCCACTTCAGCCTTAACCCTTCCATATCAATGGTTGACATTCCTGGAAACTTGCACGCAAGCTTGCCAAATGGTGTTTCCAGCGCAAGACTTCATCTGCATACAAAAGATAAAGCAAAATAAACACTTTTTTTTAGATCTAAACCTTGAACATACTCCAATGTCCAACACCTTTGTACATGGCAGTATAATCCCAGTAAACTAGCTAGAAGGGGGAAATATTCTCAAAGTAAGAATCAGTGATATATTTTAAACAAATGCTTTATTTATGCTTTCCAAAAATAATTGCAATAAATTAATAGGTGTCATCTTTATCCCGGATTGTTAAATGATAATGGCAAAGCATTCATCATGTCAAGTCCAGCTGAATGATGGATCTTGTCGTGATAGCACTCTGTTTGCAAACAGAATACATGGATTAAAGTTGTTTTCCTATTAAATTCTTGTACTAAGACTTGCCATTTGTTGGATGCTATATAAGAATTATTTGTTTATTCCCAATAATCAACTGTTAATTCTACTTTGGTCAGGGATTCCTTCCAAAAATCTTTTTTAACTTGTATAGCAATCAATCCATACTATTGTTTCCTTGTGAGAAACTACAAGCATACCTACATGACTAAAGGAACCCTCTCAAAGATTTTAGCGACTAATAGTCGAGTAAGGTGTTCTAATTCTTTTTTACTTCATCACTAATGATTCTTGCAATTCTTCCTTTTGGATGTTTTTTAATTTCAGGTATGGTAGTTTTTTCAAGTCCCACATAAAACGTTCAAATCTGGAATGGCAACCAAGATTCACAAACCAAATGGATATGGACTCAAACAAAAACGAAAACCCAGATCTAATCTATCCATATCTAACTTTAAAAAGCAAGAGATGCTCACATTTATATGGACTGAAACAAAAATGTAAACCTAGATCTAGTCTAAACCAAATCTATACTACGAAATTTCAAAAACCCCAAAAAACGTTCAAATCTGGAATGGAAACCAAGATTCACAAATCAAATGGATATGGACTCAAACAAAAATGAAAACCCAGATCTAATCTATCCATATACCTTTAAAAAGAGAGAGATACTCACATGGATATGGACTCAAACAATAATGTAAACCCAAATCTGGGAGAAGCTGCACTGTGAGAGAGTGAGTGATGGGTTTCACTGAGGGATGCTAGGGTTTTCGGGGAGAGAGTGAGAGAAAGAAAGAGAAGATAGAGAGAGGCAAAGTTGGGTTTTCTGGCTTAGGAAAAGTTGGACTTCCGTAGTGTTTTTCAGGAAGGAACAAAGCTACATAGATGGATAAAAATGGAGAGTTCAAGTTGAGAGAGAGAAGAATATACCGTAGGCAAATGACGTTGAGAGAGAGATGGGCGAACGGCAGTCCTCACGGTGACGGCTAGGGTTTCTGATTTTCAGAACTTGAGAGATAGAGAGACAGAGTCGTCTGTCGACTCTGTCGAGTGAAATAAAAGTTGAAATGAGAGAGAGGAGCAGAACTGCAGAAGACCAAATTCAAAACAGAAACCGGTTATGGATATCCGGTTTAAAAACTGGATCCGTAACTGGATCTGGGCGGTTATAATTTTTTTACCCGCCCGGATTTTCAGGTTTCGGACCGGAACGGAAAAAATCCGACCCGGTTCTACACCCTTCAGAATTGTACATGAGGCTGTGATCAGGAAAAAAAATAAATAAAAAGAAAAGAAAGTAGTACATTTGAGGGCAATGACTGACACTAGAATATGTTGACAGGGTACATAATTCCGAAAGGTTGGAAAGTGATGCCTTTGTTCAAGAACATTCACCACAATTCTGAGTTTTTCTCTGATCCTCAAAGATTTGATCCTTCGAGGTTTGAGGTATGTAAGATTACTGTTTCTGCACTCGTGGCCTTTCTATATTTCAAGATAGGACAGATAAATGATTTTGCATGTTCTATGTTTTACTGTTTGTTTAGGTTGCCCCAAAACCCAATACATTCATGCCCTTTGGCAGTAGAGTTCATGCCTGTCCGGGAAATGAGCTTGCAAAGCTGGAGATGCTGATTGGTCACCAAATTCAGGTACTACACAAAATAAAATCCATTAAACTCAAATAATTTCATGAGATGTTGACCAATGTGCGGATCATAATAATCTTGAGATTTTGAGATATAAAAAGTTACAATAATAAAGAAGTGAGAAAGGGGTAAAGATCTTTATTGTGAGTTTGGGAGGATCAACGTATAAAATTAGAGCTTTGCTAAGTACAAGCGGTTTGGTGTATCAAATTGCGTACCGACACTAACATGACTTTTTTTATTAAAAAGAAAAATATTTTGAGAGAAGAAGAAAATCTTGTCTCACAAAAATTATTTCCGTTTTCAATTTGCACCGTTTCATTGAACCGATGCCTTGCATATCAGCATCGGTGTACGGTTTAGTGTGTGAACTCACTTGTAAGAAGATTTTTTTATAAAAATTATGAGCAATATAATCCTTCATTCTTATTTTTGACTCATGCAATATATTTTAAGTGATTTTATAAATAAATGATAAAAGACAACATTTTTCTGGAATTATTTGCCTAGGGCATTTTGTTGGTTATTTTGCAGGTGGGAAGTGGTGGGATCCCATAGTGGGATTCAGTACAGCCCATTCCCAGTGCCTTTGCATGGACCCGCAGCCAGATTTTGGAAAGAATCTATGGAATAGAAAGCAGCATGCATGTGTTGGAATTATTATGACCCAGATGCCAACTCCCCTTTCCAAATTCCTAATTCTAAGTGTATTTTTTTTTCCCTTTCATTAATTATTCTCTCTAGAGTCTAGCCCATCGGACCCATCCCCACAAACTCATGTGGTGATGCTAATTAAGATCCTTTATTTTTCCTTAATTTTTGTTTCGTACTCATTGTCGTTAAGGAAAGTTTTACGGCTTGTTTGAGAACACAACCGTTCTCAAATATTTTAAGATTATTTTAGTATTATTTATAAATTAATGTGATATTTTTACTCTTAAACCCTTTCTTTTTCTCCCTCATATTCTAGAACAATATATTATCGTTTTTCGCTTCTGAAATTCAATGTATTAAAGTTTAGAAGAAGAGTAGAGCTGAAGAGATTGGCCCCAAATTTTGGACACTGAATTTTCAAGTTCATTGACATATATTCTGGAATAGAAATTAAATTAAAGAAATTAATTGCAATGGAAAATTGTATTTCTACCCACACAATTTAGGAGATTGAAATGTAATTAATTAGTGGCGTAAATTTATCATTACTTTTATAAATTTATTCGATAATGTCAAATTATTAATAAATCTTTAAATATGTGTATCTATATCTACAATCTTTTTACTAGAATTTGAAAATAACTCACAGGTCTCAATCCATTTGAGTCATACTTAGGGCCTGCTTCAAGTTGCGTTTGGAGTTTCAAAAGTATTTAAATAATTTTAAAAGCTATTTAATGTAAAAATTAAGTTGTTTGGATGTTACTTATATATTAAAGTACTTTTTTTTTTTTATCTTAAATAAGTTAAAAAGTACGTTTGAATCAAACATGCTTTTTTGGATAATACGGAATATAGTTCAAATTTTAAAAGAACTATTAATGGACGAAAATACTCGCTTAACTTTAAGATAATTATAACTTTCAAACTTTCAAGAACATTATCATAATTTTAAAAAAATCAAATAATCATCATTTTTGTTTTAGAAAATATTTTTTAAATTTATTTCTAAATAAATGTAATAAATTTGAAAGTGTTTTAAACATGATTATAAAATAGTAAATAATTTTTATAATAGAACTTATTATTTAAATTATAAGTTATATGCTTTAAACCAATAGACTATTTTCGTCACTATAATCTAGAAGACACTTGTTTGTTTACAGGAAACTTCTCAACTCATCTCATTTCATCTCATCTAATCATTACAACTTTTTCAAATTTTAAAATAAAATAAAATAAACAATTCAATTTTTTCAAATCTTAAAACAAAAATAATATTAAAAAAATATATTCTAACAATAATTTATTCAATTTTTTAACTTGAGATTACATCTCATCAGTGAAAACAAACAAGGTATCTAGTCTAAATTTTGATTAGAATTTGAGATTTTGGCTATAGCCAAAGCTTTTGGAGAGGTTAATTTACATTAGATTAGCTATCTTAAAGTCAAAATAGTAATATAATATTATATATTTTAATAATATTTTTAAAAAAATTAATATCTTGTAAATACACTTGTATTTAATATTTTGTATTAATATTAAAATTTAATATTTAAAGAGAGGTAGTTGGATGAAAAAATTATAAAATATTAATTTAGTCCGGTGACTTTCTAAATATGAGTAAAGGCCATAAATATCCTTTTGACTTGTTAATTTTAATTAAAAGAAAAACTAAAATTTGAAATTAGACTTGAAAATGGCTACTGCTCTCAGAAACCACGTTTGCACTTAAGCCCCGCCTTAGTGGCTACGAAGTTGCCAGGTGTTGCTACAGTGATTGGCTAGCTGAAAGTTTATGAAGTACATTCACATTATTTCAACCTCTAGGTCCTAACTAAGATGTGGCTATTAGAGCTTGGTAGCCTTAAAGCGGCTTTAGTTTTTCCCACTGTCCATGGTTGTGTGATATTTTGCTGCCCCAAAGGACCCATTGTCCCAAGATTGAGGAGCTCTGCGTGGTCCTCAGTTGCTTTTTGAGTGACTTGTTCCAGTCAAAGCATTCACCATTTCACTTAGACACCTAATGGTTGTAGAACAAATTTCTTATTCTGTTAGTGTTTGGTAATAAATTCTCAAACCTTGTGGTAATGAATAATAGAAAAAGGTATCTGGAGGTTACTACCAGTAATATATTAACCATCATAAACCTAAAGGAGAGGTCTAGATTTATTTTATATTATAGTTCTTAGGCTGTTTTGTCATATACAATTCTTAAATCTCAACCATTATGGATGCACATATATAACAGTGGGTCACTGTTCAACAATGTCCACAACTTTAAGCCCACGACCCCATTCTTTTGCATTGGCTAAATGAGCCCAGTTCCATCTTCAACAAATTTTAGAGAGTCTTGCTATACATCAGTCACTATTTACTTTCATACTTCACACCAAACAATTTTTTTTCATAGAGTTTGGATTAATGAATAGTGACTGATGAGAAGACTTATTTATTTCCAAAAGTCTAGCTACTTAAAAATTTATTCAGCCATGCAGACACTATACTCTATTTCTAGAAAAGTGCACTCCTATTCTATTGTATTGTTAAGGTATTATCTATTAACTTTCAAATTTGTTTTTATATTAAAACATAATAGTTGATTTAATGGTTGATAAGCAATATCAAATCAACATAATATTATAAATGCAGGATGAGAGTGTCGTATATAATATAACTCTTAAAATGTAGTTCTTACTCTTTCTCAAGTTAATTATGAGAATGGTTCCTGACATGGATTAAGTTAGATGATTTTCATGGATAATATAAATGCAATGACTGATCCATTAGTACTCTACTTGTAGTTTACTCATGGCTGAAAGACTTCATACTCAGCATTACTCGATTGTTAAGGTTGTCTTGGGGAAAATGAATAAGCGGTATATTACACACGAGTTTATATGCTTCACCAGTTTATAAGAAGCGTAACTCTTTATAATGATCTTGTAAAGCAAATCTGGAAATCTGGAAATTTGGATGGACCAAATTTTACAAAATATAAATCCTTCTTCTAATTTTTTTAAAATCTAGGCTCCAAGGTTGTACTCAAGTTGTACCCAAAAATTCGAGTAATCGAGTTGGGCATAATTTATTTATCTTTTTAAAGTAAACCTGGGTTGTAGTACCCAATACCCGTCTAATGAATCTAAACCTGCCCTCAGATATGGGTGGATGAGTAATCTAGCTATCGGTCCAGGTAGGAAGATAACTGGCTCGAATGAATCATGCTAATAGAAAGGCCAGCGTAATCTCTATTTAAAGGCCTTGGTTTGGACGAAGATGCATTGATTTCGTTTGATTGCAACTTCCAACTTGTTGGCTTTGGAAAACAAAAATGAAATGCCCTGATTTGTAGAGAGAGAGAGAGAGAGAGATAGGCACAAGATGACGAGAAAATAAAGTGTTATCGGCAGGGGAAGTGGCACCAAAATGTATTGTAATTAGACTTATGATAACAGTTCCTCTTCTCAACGAGTAAGATATTCTCAGGTTGTGAACTCGAGCAAATAAATTAGAACACGTTAGCAACCCTCACGTTAATTTCATGAACAGCGTTATAGGGTAGCAAAATCAAATACAGGGAAAACATTTCTTTTCCCCCTCTGCACTCCCTCCTTGAGTCCCCACTACCCACCACGCCGCCGAAACCTCCTCTGCACTCCACACTGCCGGACCTCCACAACCCATTCGTCGCAACCCATCTCAGGCCATCGTAGCAGTTGGAGATCTCCAGCCTCGCACCCTTCATCCGACGAACCTGTCCAGCCCGTCGCACCTGTCCAGCCCATCGCATCTATCCAGCCTGTCGCATCTGTCTAGCTCGTCGCACCTTTCAGGCAGTTTGCAGCCCTACCGTCGCACGATGGTTTGTATTTTCAGATCATAGTGGTATTTTTATGTTCTGCATTTAGATTAAGGTTAATGAGAGAAACTATTCTTGACTTCTTGTGTTTGAACAATGAGAGACCATATATTAACAATGGCACGATGGTTTGTATTTTCAGGTCATTGTAGTTTTTTTTTTTACTTCCTGTTCATAGTGGTATTTTTATGTTTTGCATTTAGATTGAGGTTAATGAGAGAAACTGGTCCTGACTTCTTGTGTTTCGACAATGAGAGCCATATATTAACAATGGCACAATGGTAATGAGAGAAACTGTTATTGTCCATTTCCTCTTGTACTTGTGGTAAATAAGAGACCATTTCTTAGTTACAACTTGGGAGTGCAGATCAGTTTGACTAAGAGACCATATATTAATTTTCAACTGAATTTTCTCTTTAATTAAATGAGCAAAATAATTTTCATACTGTTTTCTCTTCAATTTTTTTTTTTATTTTCCCCAACAACAACAAAAATCCCATGATTGGAGTGACTTCTATCATTTAACTTGGGTCATTGTTTTATGTTTTAATAAAGGATTTTCTGTCAAGTTCGGATAGTGATGAAGTTGAGATAATGATGAGTAGAAACTGTTGAGAAGTTGAAGATGATAGTATTGAGGCAAAAATTAGAGTACAACAATGTGATATGAATGTGCTACATGTGCCAAATGTTGGAGATGGAGTGAATGTGGAAAAGGGAGTGGATGTCAGTGATGGAGTGAATGTGGAATATCGAGATGGAGTGGTGGAAGAGGAAAATCGAGTGAATGTGGAAGATGGAGATAATGTAGGAGATGAAGATGGAGTAAATACGATTTCTAGTTTGAGTAGGTGTCATTTTGAGCCATTTGTTGGGAAGGAGTTCGATGAGGTAGAAGACGCCCAAGCATTTTACAAGGCGTATGCAAGACGAAAAGGTTTTGCAATGAGGACCAACCATACTCGATTACCAAAAGAGGACATAAAAGTAATTTTAGTAGAGTATGTTTGCTCAAGGGAGGGATTTCAGCGTGAAAGTTAGAAACAAAAAGAAAGAAAAATTCCTGAGGCTGCTGAGACAAAGATTAGATGTAAAGCAACGATGTGTATAAAAAGGGATGGTGAGAAGTGGAGAGTATTCAAGTTCTTCGTTGAACACAACCATGAGCTACTTACACTGAGAAGTACTAGTTTGCTTCGTGGACATAGAGGAGTGACGCATGTCCAAAAAAAAAAACTCATTCTCACTTTGAATGAGTCTGGTATACCAACAAGGAAAATAATATCAGTGTTAAGTAAATAATTGGGTGGTGATTTTAACATTAGATGTATTAGTAAGGACGTTGAGAATTATTTGAGAAATAAAAGAAGAAAATTGTTTGAAGAAGGAGATGCACAAAGGTTGTATGCGTACTTCCTTGATCGACAGTGTAAAGAACCTGTGTTTGTGTATTCCATGCCAGTTGATAAGAATGGATGTATGGGCAGTTGTTTTTGGGCGGATGCAAGATCAAGGGATGCATATCAATAATTTGGAGATGTTGTCACCTTTAATGCGATGTACTTGACAAATATTTATAAAATGTCATTTGTGCCCTTTTTAGGAGTTAACCATCATTACCAAACTATAATGTTTGGTTGTGCGTTATTAGTTAATGAAACAACTGAATCCCATGTGTGGTTATTGAGAACAAGCAAGAGACAATGCTTGGGCATGCCCCTTTAACCATAATTACTGATGTTGACAAAGTGATGGCAAAGGCCATTGGTGAGGTGCGCCCAAATACAACTCATAGGTTGTGTTTATGGCATATTTTACAGAAAGTTTTAGAACATTTGGCACATGTATATAACAAGTTTTCGGACTTTCAATATGAATTCCGTCATTGTATCCATGAGACAATAACAACTGATGAGTTTGAGCAGGAATGAAGTTCAATACTAGCAAAATATGGTCTAGTAGATAATGATTGGCTGCAAAATCTTTACAACAGGGCTAAGTGGGTTCCGGCCTACTTGTAAATCACGTTTTGTGCAGGTATGTCAACAACTCAAAGGAGTGAAAGTATGAATAAATTTTTTAAAAATTATGTTGGTTTGAGCACGATGGTAAGTGACTATGTTCATCAATGTGAGAAAGCCTTAGATGCACGTTATTTCAAGGAGAAAGAGAAGGACGTGCGAACAAAATCGACATGGGCAATTATGAAAACGTTATGGAAAATTGAAGCAGATGCGGCCTTAGGCTATACACGGAAGTCTTTCATGATATTTCAAGATGGGCTATTTAATAGCCAACGGTACAAATCAACCAAAGTTGACAAAGAGGGTGAAAGTAAGATATACGGGGTCACACCGAATGACAAAGATAAACCTACTTATTATGTGACCTTGGAGAGTGGAGAGGCGAAGGCAATATGTACATGTCATATGTTTTTATGGAGATTCTCTGTAGGCATATTCTATGTGTCCTTGGGAGAAAATCAAAATTAGATATGTTACCACATCATTATATTCTAGAGAGATGGAACATCAATGCTAAGAGTTAGGCTCTTATTGACATACCAAACTCTGATGGAGTTATAATGACACAGGATGATCCAATCATGAGAAAAAGCAAGTTGATGATGCAATTTTACGATATTGCATAACTTAGATCACAATCAATACATAAATGTAACCATCTCTCTCTTGCTTTAGACAAGGTCCTCAAGGAGTTGCTCTTGATGGAAGAAATTGAGCATCAAGAAATTGCAGAAGGTGGAAACATGTCATTGAATGATTCACAAATGTTAAGATCACAAGTTGTATCAAATTTTACACAAATATTACAGGATCCTCCACGGGTGATGTAACATCCCGGATTTTAGTGTATTTTTAAAGAAGGTTTATTTTAAATATTTATTGTGTAATTCTCTTGTTTTATTATTTTAGAGGTTTTATTTTATTATTTTATTGGACTTTCCTATTTTTATTAATTATTATTTTTGGAGTTTTAGAATATTTTAAATTGTGAAAATTATTTTTTTGGGCTTTCTTATTGTTAATTATTGTTGTGAATTTAAATTGATCTTTAATTTAATTTGGGTTGTTTATGTGTTTTAAAATTATTATTGTTTTATTAAAGCATTTCACTGTGTTTGATTTATTTTAATTAGTAATCTGCAATTTAATTCCTCTTTATTTTAAATGATGTTTTTGTCAGAGTTTAATATTTCACTTTAGCTAATTTTGAGTTAAATTGATTTATTTATTTTAACTGTTTTAAAAATAGTTATTGTTTTATTTAAATGGGCTTGTTTTTGGATTTTAATATTTTTACTATTTTAATCGAGCATTTCATTGAATTTGGATTATTTTATTTATTTAGTAGTTTTAAAATTGTTTTCGTGGATCACTTTCGAAAACCCAAGTTGAAAGGACTGGATCTCCTTTTTCTTCTTCCTCTTTTTCTTTTTCTTTTCTTCTTTTTCTTCTTTCTTTTCTCTCTCCCCGTGCCCCAGCCCCGACCCAGACCTTCTCTCTCTCTCCTCACCCACCGTGCGTCTCGGTCTTCACTGCCCAGCGCTGCCTCCGGCCGGCGGTGGTCGACACCGCCGGTACTGTTCGGACCCGCCGCCACCGGCGACCTCCCCCATAGATTTTCAGGCCGGCTAACGCCGCCAATAGCCGTGCGAAGCCACAGTGGTTTTTGCTCCGTTCCACCGCCGTCCGGCCACCTCCGGCCACCATTTCTTCACCACATCTTCACCGGCCCAATACCAAGCTTTTCCACCCAAATCCGGTCCCGATCCGTCGCCGGAGCCACCCGTGCGAGCTCCACTTCCGATTTGATATTTTCGGCCGTAAACCACCCTTTTCCGTCACTATTCACGGCCAACCACCACCACCATTAGATTCACCACCTTCCAAAGGCCCTACCCTATCAATTTCAAGTCTCCGTTTGAACCTGTACAAAATTTGAAATTCACTGCTTTTCGGTCAGTGTTTTTACACTGTGTGGTTTTGCTATTTTGGCGTTTTCCCGTGCCTCGAAACCTTTGTAAAATTGTTTAAAGCACTGTAAGTATTTTTTAAACAATTCTTTTGAGATTTAATTATATTTTTGCAATTAACTGCTATATTTTATATATATGTATCCTGGTTGGTTCCGGACTGAGTCCGAGGAGTTCGGGGGTGGATGGATTGATTGGAGTATTTGTTGTGTGTGATTATTGTGATCTGGTTGGTTGTTGGAGATTGGATTATTTGTGGTTTGATTATTGTTGGAGATTTGTTATGTTGTGGTTTGGTTTTGGATATTGGATATTGGATATTTTGGTTATATTGTGATTTGGGAGTTGATCATTGGTTGTGAGGATTGATTTGGTTCATTGCATTTTTGCACACATGGCATGTTTGTAAATTGAAAACTGGGTTTTCGTGTATTGCATTCATGTTCATGTGATTATTTTGAAAACTGGGTTTTCATGAGAATTGGATTTATGGGTGCGTGTGTATCACGACCCCAAGCCGAGATGGGGCATTATCTCGGTGGAGCTCCTCTGGTCACTCGGGAGCGGAATATACTGAGTGACGTCCCCTGGGTTGTCGCCGGGCGACAACGGGATCGGACATTGGACGTGCCGACTCCGTGGCCCTTCTGCTGGCGGGGGCTAGAGGATGACCTTGCCACGAACGCACCGGGTGCGGAACTGGGCATCTCTCGTAAAGTAGCAAGGACGTGCGGATGGTCCATAGGGGAGGCCATGGTGCATATGGTTAATTGGATAAATGGAAAAAGAGCTGTTTTCTGGAAAAATAGCGTGAGTTGTTTTTGTGTATAATTTTCTGGGAAAATGGTGGAAATGATTTTACTGAAAATGATTTTTGAGCCAAAGAGATTTTTGGCGTGTGTCGCATTATTTCATTTGCATCATGGGCATGCATGGTTAATTTTTTAGGTATGATTTTATCTCTGGACTTGGTTAGGTTATAACTTACCTGCGGTACCATTTCATGGTACTGCAGACTTTGTTGATGATGCAGATGCCGAGCCTGAGGATCTGGCTCCGCCGGAGGAGTGATCTGGGATCACTCGAGTTGTAGCTTTTAATTTCAGACTTGTATTTTATTTTCTGGGACTTGGCTTTGTTTTTAAGGTATTTGTATTTTGGATATCTGTATTAATTAAAATTCTGGTATTAGTAGACTTTATTACCTTCCGCTGTGTTTTTATTTGTGCACTGTTTATTTGTTGCACACATTGACACTTGTCGTTGGGATGCGTGACCGGTTGTCATCATCCCGGGTGTCTCGATTTCGGTGTTGGTCCGTACATGGAAGTCGGGGGCGCCACAGGTGGTATCAGAGCGGTTCGGCTCTGGGTAAAGCCACATGTCCCTTAGGTGCAGTACTAGAAAGTTTTAAAATTGTGATTTAAAATTATTTTGGTTTGAAGTATGTTAATTCAATGGTTTTAATTTATTATTTGTTGTTATTTTTATTGGTTTCATCTATTTTGTTGAATGTTAATTTGTTTTAGTTGTTTTATTCTGTGGTCGGTTATTTTATTTGTTTTAATTATTTATTGTGTACTTCTTCATTGATTTATTCATTTATCTCATGTCCTTTTATTTATGGAATTTTATTTTATTTGTGAGATTTTGCTTTGTTTTGATTTTATGTTGTTTGAGGTATGTTACTTTAAATGTTTTAATTTATTGAATGTTGTTATACTTAGTTGGTTTTATTCTATTTTATTTGATGGCATTTTGTTGTGTTTTAATTTATTTTTCCATAATTAGATTTTAATCCGTTTGAGTTGGAAAGTGGGTTAAGGGCTACGCTATGACAGGAAGATGGTACGACTGTGAATGTCATTGTTAGGCTTGAACATTTAGTGTAGTAGGACTGAACTCTTAGCGATTGGTAGGTTTTAATATTAAGGCTTGAAGGGAACGACATGGTTTAGGTGAGCACTATGGAGTAGGAGCTCAAGTTGCTGCTAAGGTGGGAATAGGTTTAGTTCGCCTAGGATACTTGAGGTCTTAAGTTCCATAGGATTAAGTGTTGAGTCTTTAGAGTAGGAGGTCGTAAGTTCAACGAACTTCGAGGATAGACTTATGAGAAGTTATCTAAGGTTTGAGGCCCTATAGTTCTCAGGAAATAAGTTTATAGGATCTAAGGTGGTAGGTTCAACAAGCACTTGAGGGATTAAATAAATTAGAAGTTTTAGATTTTTGCCGACTCTGTTAAGCGCTTTGGTATTATTTGGGGTTTTAGAATTTTGCAAGGTTTGTAAGGTGAGTGCTTTAGATTTAAGGTCATCGAATTTGAAGATTTCAGGAAGTGATTCTTTTTGGTTTAAGGTTTTAGAATTATAGATTTGAAGGATTGATTTGTAATGATATTTAAGTATTTAATTCCTCGAGTTAGGTGTGCTAACTTGATTTATTTTGGAGACTGTTTAGTCTGTGATCATTATAAGGAGGTTGATTAGAGTTGAATTATTAATATAGGAATTTTTTAATGAGAATATTTCTTTGGAGATGGAAGGTAATGATTTAGCTCGTGTATTTTCTGAGGATTGTAGATTTGGATCGAATTCGAGAAAATGATTGTTTTTAACTTGAGGTTACAATAGTAGGTTTAAGATTTGATCCATATCAATGTTAAGGATAAATATAGTGTTGGTTTTAGAAATGATTCTTGTTGATTTCGAGGAGATAGGTCCAGATGATAGAAATGGTAGTGATAGTTCACTTGCACGTTGGAGGAATATTGATTCTAGCTAAGGATGCACGAGATGGACGTGTAACAGTTGTGAGTTGTAGGAATTTCGAAGAGTACAGTCGAAGCAGGTTACTCGATGGAATTATGATTGTCAATAATTATTGTGATTACCTAAAGGAATTAATTGTGACTTGAGGTCACATAGGAATTTAAATTTTTGAGACTATACTTTCCTTTGGAAATGAAACGTCAAGTCAGGTGAGTTAAGGACATTGTTATTGGACTAAAGAAAGATTGTTGGGTCTTCTTGTATGGTGTATGATGAATTTTGGAAGTTGAACCTAGGCATCAACGGTGGATAGCATAATCAAGTTTGTGAGATATTAAAGCATTAGGATCCTTGGATGTTGTATAATAATTTTTGGGGGATTGAAGATTTGAATAGTAGGGCGTGCCTTGAGGTTTATTAGTGACGTGTTATTGAAGGATCTAGTCATGCAAAACTAGCTTATAGGAGTAGAAGTAGGTGGGCAAGTTACCTAGGTTTTTGTATTGTTTTAGTGAAGTCTTTGGTGGTTCGTAGTGAGTTTAGTCGCCGCTAGATTAGATGATATTTAGAACTTAGTTGTTAAACTTTTGGGTTTAGTTTGTCGGTAAGATTTATAGATGCTCTTTCTGGTTGGCTGGAAGGGATTTGAGCCTTTTAAGATAAGGTCTTATCTAAGATGAGCGGGTATTTTATAGGGTGATGTTACTTGTTTCCAATTTGGGATGCTGAGGTTGTTTAATATTGAGTTATTTTATGAGGACATGAATTTTCGGTATGTGGTGATTATCAGAGTGCGCAGCAGGAGCATGATACTTTAGTTGTAATTAGGAGTTCAAATTTTGTGCTGAGTTTGAGGAATTAGTGATGACTTGGAATTTTTGAGGAATACCTGTAATTGGAGATTAATTTTTGTGTATGCAATTTCGTCAGTGATGGTTAATATTTTTGGAAGTGGCCACTAGGTTACTAAAGTGTAGTATTCAGCGAAGGTTTGGAAGTTTTACCGTAGGAACCAATAGAGGTTAGTTCAGATTATCAATTGGAGCTAGTAATCATTGGAATTCCTTGGGTGTTGTGTCAAGGTTTTGTGGATATTGAGATCTTGGTTTTCCTGGCCACTCTAAGAGTGATAATCGTGATGTGCCTTTGGGAGAATGTGCAGACCGCCTTTGTGTTGAGATGAAATTGGTGAGAGTATATTAATTGGGCCAAGTTAATAAAAGAGATGTTAGATCAAGTTCGGGTGATAAGAGATGTTATGGCGGAAACGTAAGGTTGTCAGAAAAGTTATGCGGAATCAAGGAGAAGAGACTTGTCTTTTGAGGAAGGTGATTGAGTTTACCTTAAAGTCTCTCCTATGAAAGGCGTTAAGCGTTTTGGTAAAAGAGGAAAATTTAGCCCAAGATTTGTTGGACCTTTTCAGATTTTGGAGATGAATCGGGCCGTTGCTTACTTGTTTGCTTTGCCAGAGTATTTTGGAAAAGTTCTTGAGGTGTTCCATATGTCCTTGTTGAAGAAAAGTTTTGGTCAGCAAGAGGTGCGCTTTGTCGACCCAAGACGCATCGAACTTCAGTCTGACCTTACTTAGGAGGTTGCCTTAATGCAGATTGTAAATTGGAAGGAGTAAATATTAAGATCTAAGTCGATACATTTGGAGAAGGTAGATTGGGGTGATCTACTGGCTTAAGATTTCTCTTGGAAAAGAGAAGCAGATATGATGAGACAATATCAGCAATCATTCGATTGATCGGCGGTATGTCTTTTAAGACTACTTTTAGTCGCATCTCATGCCTGTCTTTAGCATTGATATTTGACCCTTCAATTTCGAGGACGAAATTTATTTTAAGGGGGGGAGATTGTAACATCCCGGATTTTAGTGTATTTTTAAAGAATGTTTATTTTAAATATTTATTGTGTAATTCTCTTGTTTTAATATTTTAGAGGTTTTATTTTATTATTTTATTGGACTTTCCTATTTTTATTAATTATTATTTTTGGAGTTTTAGAATATTTTAAATTGTGAAAATTATTTTATTGGGCTTTCTTATTGTTAATTATTGTTGTGAATTTAAATTGATCTTTAATTTAATTTGGGTTGTTTATGTGTTTTAAAATTATTATTGTTTTATTAAAGCATTTCACTGTGTTTGATTTATTTTAATTAGTAATCTACAATTTAATTCCTCTTTATTTTAAAGGATGTTTTTGTCAGAGTTTAATATTTCACTTTAGCTAATTTTGAGTTAAATTGATTTATTTATTTTAACTGTTTTAAAAATAGTTATTGTTTTATTTAAATGGGCTTGTTTTTGGATTTTAATATTTTTACCGTTTTAATCAAGCATTTCATTGAGTTTGGATTATTTTATTTATTTAGTGGTTTTAAAATTGTTTTCGTGGATCACTTTCGAAAACCCAAGTTGAAAGGACTGGATCTCCTTTTTCTTCTTCCTCTTTTTCTTTTTCTTTTTCTTTTCTTCTTTTTCTTCTTTCTTTTCTCTCTCCCCGTGCCCCAGCCCCGACCCGGACCTTCTCTCTCTCTCCTCACCCACCGTGCGTCTCGGTCTTCACTGCCCAGCGCCGCCTCCGGCCGGCGGTGGTCGACACCGCCGGTACCGTTAGGACCCGCAGCCACCGGCGACCTCCCCCATAGATTTTCAGGCCGGCTAACGCCGCCGTTAGCCGCCAGTAGCCATGCGAAGCCACGGTGGTTTTTGCTCCATTCCGCCGCTGTCCGGGCACCTCCAGCCACCATTTCTTCACCACATCTTCACCGGCCCAATACCAAGCTTTTCCACCCAAATCCGGTCCTGATCCGTCGCCGGAGCCGCCCGTGCGAGCTCCACTTCCGATTTGATATTTTCGGCCGTAAACCACCCTTTTCCGTCACTATTCACGGCCAACCACCACCACCATTAGATTCACCACCTTCCAAAGGCCCTACCCTATCAATTTCAAGTCTCCGTTTGAACCCGTGCAAAATTCAAAATTCACTGCTTTTCGGTCCGTGTTTTTACACTGTGTGGTTTTGCTGTTTTGGCGTTTTCCCATGTCTCGGAACCTTCGTAAAATTGTTTAAAGCGCTGTAAGTATTTCCTAAACAATTCTTTTGAGATTTAATTATATTTTTACAATTAACTGCTATATTTTATATATATGTATTCTGGTTGGTTCCGGACTGAGTCCGAGGAGTTCGGGGGTGGATGGATTGATCGGAGTATTTGTTGTGTGTGATTATTGTGATCTGGTTGATTGTTGGAGATTGGATTATTTGTGGTTTGATTATTGTTGGAGATTTGTTATGTTGTGGTTTGGTTTTGAATATTGGATATTTTGGTTATATTGTGATTTTGTGAGTTGATCATTGGTTGTGAGGATTGATTTGGTTCATTGCATTTTTGCACACATGGCATGTTTGTAAATTGAAAACTGGGTTTTCGTGTATTGCATTCATGTTCATGTGATTATTTTGAAAACTGGGTTTTCACAAAAATTGGATTTGTGGGTGCGTGTGTATCACGACCCCAAGCCGAGATGGGGCATTATCTCGGTGGAGCTCCTCTGGTCACTCGGGAGTGGAATATACTGAGTGACGTCCCCTGGGTTGTCGCTGGCGACAACTGGATCGGACGTTGGACGTGCCGACTCCGTGGCCCTTCTGCTGGCGGGGGCTAGAGGATGACCTGGCCACGAACGCACCGGGTGCGGAACTGGGCATCTCTCGTAAAGTAGCCAGGACGTGCGGATGGTCCATAGGGGAGGCCATGGTGCATATGGTTAATTGGATAAATGGAAAAATAGCTGTTTTCTGGAAAAATAGCGTGAGTTATTTTTGTGTATCATTTTCTGGGAAAATGGTGGAAATGATTTTACTGGAAATGATTTTTGAGCCAAAGAGATTTTTGGCGTGCGTCGCATTATTTCATTTGCATCATGGGCATGCATGGTTAATTGTTTAGGTATGATTTTATCTCTGGACTTGGTTAGGTTATAACTTACCTGCGGTACCATTTCATGGTACTGCAGACTTTGTTGATGATGCAGATGCCGAGCCTGAGGATCTGGCTCCGCCGGAGGAGTGATCTGGGATCACTCGAGTTGTAGCTTTTAATTTCAGACTTGTATTTTATTTTCTGGGACTTGGCTTTGTTTTTAAGGTATTTGTATTTTGGATATCTGTATTAATTAAAATTCTGGTACTAGTAGACTTTATTACCTTCCGCTGTGTTTTTAATTGTGCACTGTTTATTTGTTGCACACACTGACACTTGTCGTTGGGATGCGTGACCGGTTGTCATCATCCCCGGTGTCTCGATTTTCGTGTTGGTCCGTACATGGAAGTCGGGGGCGCCACAGGTGCCAACGAAAGGCCGACCAAAATCGTTGAGAGCAAAAAACCCAAAAAAAACTCAAACCATGAAGAAAATGTGTTGTAGCATTTGCAAGACTGAGGGTCATGCTAAGGACAATTGTCCTTCAGTGAGGTTTGTTTACAAAGTTTTGAAATTTTTGTTTTTAATTTTTTGTGCATTTTATAAATAATTGGTTATTTATTATCTTATATGTAGGGATCTTGGAAAAAAAACTGGGAACAAGACTCAAAACTTGGATCCGTCGCTTCAAACAACTGCGGGTCATGTTAAGAATAACTCTCCTTCAGTGAGATTGGTTTAAAGTTCATAAATTTGTGTTTTTCATATGTGTGTTTTAATCACTACCATTATATTTTTTTATGGTTTATTATCTTTTATGTAGGGATCTTGGAAATACAAGTGGGAATATATCTCAAAACTTGGATCCGTCGCTGTCACTTCAAACATGAGGTTGGTTGGTGTTTAAGTTGGTGCTTCAAACGTGATGATGCTGTTTTTAAAATATTCTAGGAATGGTTGTAATTGTTTTTTTTTTTTTTTTATGTTACAGTTTTTATCGTTGAACTATGCTTCAAACATGATGATGCTTGGGAGGACTACGGTGATGGGTCAATTAATGGAGCATGTTAATGTTATGTTCATGAATTAATGGAAATGTAATGGGTCATGTTAATGTTATTAATGTTATGTTCATGGAAAAATGGAAATGTAATGGAGTTGTTATGTCTATGTTATGGAAATGTTATGTTTATGGAAATGTAATGGAGTTGTTATGTCTATGTTATGGAAAGCCTTATGTTTATGGAAATGGAGTTCTTACATTTTCATATTATAAATTTCTTACATTTCAGATTTTTCAAGTATTCCATTTTTAGATTCTAGCCTAATGACCATATGTTCTTACATTTTCAGATTCTACAAATCAAATACATTTCCAAAAGTATCATTAAATTCCAAAAGATAAGCATCCTTACATTCCAAAATTGAGCATCATTACATTTCTTAAAAAATAAGTACCATTACATTTCAGATTCTGCAGAATTTTCAAATTGAGCAGCATTACATTTACACAATATAAGTACCATCACATTCCAAAAGCTTCATTACATTGACCGACAAACCAAAGCTTCATTACATTGGCCGACATACACAATTGTTGCTAGGATACAAAATGATTACAACCCAAATAACAACAAAACAGAACCATGACAATATTAAATTTGGCTTCTTCAATCATTACACATTCTTGGTTTATTATGTCGTCCCTTGTTTGAGCTAGCTCCAACGTCATCTTGCAACATGTGTTTATGTAACGACCCGATTCTATATTTTTTAAGAATAAATTATGGATAATTTTATTAGGCACAATAAATGAGTTTAAGCCTATAAAAGAATTTATCAAACATATTATTTTTTTATTTAACTTAGAATTAAGCCTCCATTATTATTATTATTATTATTATTATTATTATTATTATGAACGGATTTTTTGTTTTAAGCACAAGAATTTTAGTTTTTTTGAATTTAAACATTAATTCTCCCTATCTCCACCCATAAGCCTCATCCTTATCCTCTAATTAATAATTCCAAATCCTATTAGGAAACCAAACTCTCAACTCCAAATCCTATTAGGAAACCAAACCCTCAACTCCAAATCCTATTAGGAAACCAAACTCTCAACTCCAAATCCTATCCCATCTCCTTATGGTCACAATACCCTTCTCCTTGCCTATAAAACCCACCCCTAGCCGAGACCTCCAGAAGAAAACATAAGAAACCACAACCACCGCTAGCCTCCTCTCTCTCTCTCTCTCTCTCAGTTGCCTTCGGCAACCGAACTCTCTCTCGGTACTATCTCTCCCTCTCTCGACGTCGCACCACCCAGCCCAGTAAACTAGCCGCGTCGCCTCACTCCTGGCCACCCAGAGCCACCGTCGTCTCATCCAGCCAACCCCCGTCACGTACCCTTCGGTGACGAGTTACGAAATGAGATTCAGGAAGTAGCGCTGCAAGGTAAGTAGCATGATCATACCCTTACACGTATGTGCGGTAAACGACATGTCTTTTATAAAAATATTATGCATGAATAACCTTTATTGGAAGCCCCTTTTTACGTACCCAAGACATGATAAAAATAGAGAAATCTATGATTTTGTGTAAATAATTATGCATCAAATTATTTATGAAAATTCATGATTTTATGAAAGAAGTTATACATCAAAAGATTTATGAAAAGTTACAAATTTATGTGAGAGTTATGCATTAAAATAGTTTATGAAAAGCCATGCATGATTTTATGTGAAGATCTATGCATTAAAGTATTTATGAAAAATCATGATTTTATGTGAGAAGTCATGCATCACGACATGTTACGAAAGAATGCGATTTCATTTGAAATCTATGATATGATATGACAAGATATGACAAGTATGAATGTGATTTCTTTTGAAATCTATGATATGGCAAGTATGCAAGTATGATTATGATGAAATAAGAATGATAAGATACGTAACGGCCTATGCTATGATATGAAGACGGTACCTATGTTATGGGCATATTGCATTGCCAGGTCGTACATGCTGGTAGTGCACCCAGTATGTCTTCCTTATGTATGGATTCCACAACCCGCGGCCACGGGCGGAATCGGAATCTATTTAGATTCGCTAACCCTAACTCACGGGGGTCAACAGTGGGTAACGGCCTATGACAAGTGAAAGATAAGCTCATGTTCATGTTCATATTATTTACGTATGTATTTATAAGTAAGCACGTTTTTCAAGAAACCTTATGTTTATTATGTTTACTGTATGATGTGTGCTTATTGAGTATTCGACTCATTTTAGTTTGTTTTCATGTTTTTAAACCACCCCAGGTGATGAAATTTATGAAGATGAGACTACAGGACAGGACTTGACCCCGGGAGGCGAGACAGAGGCCTAAACAGATTATGATATGATTAGCTTTTATGGTTTAAGATTTAAGTAAATTATTTTGATAAGCACATGAGACTTCCGTATATTTTTTAAATAAGTGCTTCCGCAGACTCTATGTTGGATTTTAAGTATTAATTAAATTATATTTTATTTATGGAATCTTTTGCATCTGGCTCGTTATTTAAAAGAAAAAGTTTTAGTCAAGTTCAGTAGTAGCACACTAGCTCTCCGAAAAAATTCTAAAATGTCTTTATTGGGGAGCGGGGTGTTACAGTTTAGTTCCATTTCAAGGTCAATCCATTGAATAAATGCACATTGCTTGTTGATCTTATAATTTGGACAGTTGTAAAAGTGCCTGCCAAAACTGGTAGCCTTGCCCGAAATTCTTAGCTTTGATGGAATCCCACAATAGCAAAATGGCCTCTACGTCCAAGAACTTGAACTGGCACTATTGTCATCGTATTTCACCATTACTTTGAATTTTCACGTTACTGCCAGAAGAATAGTACAATAAATCAAGTACACTTAGTAAAACATGGAAGCAAAACAGATTCAGTATTATGCAATGAGCAACAATCAAAATCCACAGATTCAGCTGCTTGGCTTAGCTATTCAAACAGAAATAAAAGATGCAAATTTTAACTAATAATGGTGGACATAGAAAATAAAGGGAAATCCATATACAAATGACTATTGGATTTGGATTCGGATTCAATAGGTTGTTCTGAAATAGGATAGTCATTATACAAATCAGTTGCAAGACCAGATTGTATGATGGTCTCCACACCCTGCACAAGAGCACAAATCAACAGGTTTTTCATAAGAATAACATTATTCAACAAATACCAGTCCTATTGCAAACCACATGAAGATTCATAACTCTAACTATTGCATCTATAGAGTTAATGAAGTCTATTTGTTGAGAACCTAAACTTTGTAATTTATTATACATGTAGAAATCATAGTATCAGCTATAGTTATGACTAACAGCTAACTAGACATAATGAGTAAGGTAATTGCCTGTCATTGAGAGGTGTGACTTGGGATCATGTCTATTATGCAATTTGCATATTAGGACTTGAGAGGAATTATTCGCATTCTAGCTAATAATATCTTATATAATAAAGTTGTACAAAATCTTGTTTTACTAAGCTAACTAAGTAAATCAATTACTCAACTGAGTAGTATATAGTTGTTTTGCAAAATAAATGATCCACAAGGCTTCAGCAAAAATTCATTCCTGAACATGAAAATGATTATGAAAAAAAACCTCAAAATTATACTTGGAGCAAACATTTTCATGGAAACATAAACAACTCACGAAAATCAGTGCAAAAGCAATCCATGAAGATGGAGAAAATTGGTGCTTCAGCAATCCACTAAACCCAAGGAAATTGATTCTGGCGTGCGTTTTCCCACAAAAATCAGTGGTTTAGCAATCCACTAAACCCACAAAAATTCGATTCAGGCGTTCTAGGTTTTCCTCCGAATTACTAATAAAGAAAGAGAGAGAGACAGAGAGAGAGGGAATAGGGGATGGGGCTAGGGCTAGGGCTAGGGCTCGACGGGAGGGAAGCAGGGGGTGGGGTTGTGGCTCGATGGGATGAAAGGATGGGGTGGACCTGTGGGTCGACGAGAGGGAAGGATGGGGGTAGGGCTAGGGCTTGGAGGGATTCGTTCCTGAGGGAGGGGGAGATACTTGTTGAGAAGAAAGAGGAAATGGGATACGAGGAAGAGGATTTCATTTCTCTCAATTCGCTGTACCGCGACCACACAGTAGTTAAATGGAGTGCATACGTGTAAACATTTTATTGGATGCCGTTTTTTAAGGTAGATCGGTGGTGCCCTGCTGGAAGATATTCTCTTAGGATAATAATAAAGTTAGAGGGTCTGTGAACAACCAAGGTGGAATTGTAAAGAGTTTGCAATTGGTGAAATGAAATGGTATCAAGGATTAAAGTGAAACTGAAGTATATTTTAATTAAGGAGAAAATAAAATAATAATAAATAAATGAATAAAAATGCAGAGTTGGCTTGATAGAATATAAAAAAGATGTTTAAGCTTCTATATAGGTTATTATATCCAGTTTTATTTAGTTTTTCTTAATGATATAATGAGAAAATATAAAATCCCGGTCTATGCTAGATACAAATAAAAAAACCTAAATAAATTAATATGGAAATAAAAAAAAGGTGGATGACTTCCAAGGCAGCCACGACGAGGGACGACCAGATTTATGCATTTTAGGAATGGTCTACTTCTCGAGATAGCGGTAGGGTTGTTGCGCGAGGCCCTTCATTCACCTACCTGTTAACGTCCTCCCTTCTTAGCTAGGAGTGGCAAATCATATTAACGGATTGTATTCGTGTCGTGTGAAGACATTTACGTTATATTATATAGATCAACATGAATACGATCCATTAAGCTTGATGTGTCAGAATTTAAAATCCTAACATGACCCATTAATATAACGGGTTAATACGACACGACTCATTTTGATCCCTTTTAACCCATTTTATGTTAATGGGTTGAACTGACGTGATCCATTTTCCTTGCTCTTGTTATTGATATCCAACTCCATAAAATCTTTAATTAGCTCCTCTAATTTCATTTCTTGTGTTTATTTAAAAAAATGACACTAGTAAAATAAATAAAATTATTGTATTGAAAAATGTTACAATCCATTATTTAATAAAACTAAAAATAACGCTACCTTGCCATATAATTAATCTCTTGTGCAAACCAATACTTCAACAATATTTAGTTTTAGTGCACTGCTAAACTGATCAATAATGTGGCGCCCCCGACTTCCATGTACGGACCAACACGGAAATCGAGACACCCGGGATGATGACAACCAGTCACGCATCCCAACGACAAGTGTCAGTGTGTGCAACAATTAAACAGTGCACAATTAAAAACACAGCGGAAGGTAATAAAGTCTACTAGTACCAGAATTTTAATTAATACAGATATCCAAAATACAAAATACCTTAAAAACAAAGCCAAAGTCCCAAAATAAATACAAGTCTGAAGAAAAGAACTACAACACGAGTGATCCCAGATCACTCCTCCGGCGGAGCCAGATCCTCAGGCTCGGCATCTGCATCATCAACAAAGTCTGCAGTACCATGAGATGGTACCGCAGGTAAGTTATAACCTAACCATGTCCAGAGATAAAACTATACTCTAACAATTAACCACGCATGCCCAATGATGCAATATGAAAAAAAAGTGCAACACACGCCAAAAATCTCATTGGCTCAAAATCATTTCCAGTAAAATCCATTTCCACCATTTTCCCAGAAAATGGTACACAAAAACATTTCCATCATTTTCCCAGAAAATGATACACAAAATCAACTCACGCTATTTTCCCAGAAAACAGCTCTTTTCCAGTTAATCCAATTAACCAATTAACCATATGCACCATGGTCTCCCCTATGGACCATCTGCACGTCCTGGCTACTTTACGAGAGATGCCCAGTTCCACACCCGGTGCGTTCGTGGCCAGGTCATCCTCTAGCCCCCGCCAGCAGAAGGGCCACGGAGTCGGCACGTCCAACGTCCGATCCCGTTGTCGTCCGGCGACAACCCAGGGGACGTCACTCAGTATATTGCGCTCCCGAGTGACCAGAGGAGCTCCACCGAGATAATGCCCCATCTCAGCTTGGGGTCGTGATACACACGCACCCACAAATTCAGTCAACACATGAAAACCCAGTTTTCATAAAAGTCACATGAACATGAATGCAATACACGAAAACCCAGTTTTCAATTTACAAACATGATCATGCGTGCATATGCCATGAACCAACAGTAACCTCAATATCACAATCAAACCAGATCAAAAACACAATTCCCAAACCTTAACCAGATCACAGCCAGAATATCCAATAACCAACTCCAATTCACAATATCATCAAATCCAACAATAATCTAATCACCAATAAACACACAACAATATACTCCGATCAATCCAACCACCCCCGAACTCCTCGAACTCAGTCCGGAAACCAACCAGAATACAATATATAAATAAAAACAGTTAATTGCATAAATATAATTAAATCTCAAAGAAATGTTTAGGAAATACTTACAGCGCTTTAAAACAATTTAACGAAGGTTCCGAGGCACTGGAAATCATCAAAGCTGCAAATTCGCACAGTGTAAAAACACTGGCCGAAATGCAGTGAAATGGGAATTTTTCACGGTTTCAAACGGAGACTCGAAATTTATAGGGTAGGGCCTATGGAAGGTGGGGAATCTAATGGTGATGGTGGTTTGCCGAGAATAGTGGCGGAAATGGGTGGTTTTTGTCCGGAATACCCGAATCGGGTTTGGTACTCGTTCGACCGGCTCCGGCGACGGATCGGGGCCGGGTTTAGGTGGAAAAGTTTGGTATTGGGCCGGTGATGATGTGGTAGAAAGTTGGTGGCCAATGGCGGCCGGACGGCGGCGGAAGGAGGAAAAACCCACCGCAGGTTCGATCGGCTCACGGCGGCTAACGGTGGCTCGGGGCGGTCTGAGATTTTATGGGTGAGGTCGCCGGCGCACGGGGGAGCTGCTGGTGCCGGCGGTGAGGAGCACGGCGGCCGGGAGGCGGAGCGGCGAGGGTGAGTCTATATCGCACTGTGGAGAGAGGAGAGAGAAGGGAGAGAGGGTCGGGGGTACGCGGGAAATTACCGGGGAAAGAGAAAAAGAAAGAAGAAAAAAGGAAAGAAAGGAAAAAGAAGAGGGAAAAAAAAGAAGATCCAGTCTTTCAAGCTGGGTCCCGAAAAATCCAACGAAGATGAAATTAAAACCAGAAGCTAAATAAAATATTCCAAACACAGTGAAATAATTTAAATGCAACAATAAAAATCAAAAACCCACAAATAAATCAATTAAAATTAAAATTCATCTTAAAAGCTAAAACAGTAAATAAAATCTAAAAAATCACATAAAATAATTTTCACCACATAAAATATTAAGAAATAATATTTTAAAACTTCCAAAATTTAAAAACAAGAAAAATAACCACAAAATAAATTAAATAAAACATCGATTAAAATACACTAAAATCCAGGATGTTACAAATAATATGCCCACCAATACTAAAGGTTGATTCAAATGTAACCGTAGAAACATAAACACTCAAAATTCCACGAGCCATATAATCGAGATCAGGATAATGAAATTTATTTCCTTTCCATAAGGGGAGCATTTCTATCTGTCCTAGGTTCATCCAAATAGAGTTCTAATTGACTTTTTTTGTATGTGGGCAATAAGATCATCAGCATGAAATGAATCAAATTCCTATATAAAAAAAAAAAATATTTCAAGTCAACATGATATAAAAGAACAATATAATATAAATAATTAAACAAAAAATATTATTTTTGTTTACCTTCATTACTTGTCTAGTCCCTCTACTAAGAGATTTGAATTGAGTTTCGAGACTACAGACATTTCTTTCAGAAGTTGTGGTTGAACTTGTGGAAGCACCAGAACTATATTTCATGAAAAAGAGATGCCAATTTCATACGATCATTCAAATACTCCAAGGAAAAATTTCCATAAAACTTCTTATAAGAAAACTCAACAATTTAAAGCTTGTATCAAGGACTCAATAGAATTCCTATAGCCAACATCAAATTGAACTCTGACCAATATTTCTCAAACTTAGCAATCATTTGTATAGAAATTCTTTTCATGAAGTCATCCTCACTCTTACATTGTTGCTTTAATGCCAAATAAATCATAAAAACTGCTGGAAAGTACAAATTGGCTTAAGGCCCTAAGGGTATTTGGTTATAAAAAAGTCACAAGAAAGTGTTGATCTTCTCCACTTTATCTCACTCAAATGTGGATAGATAATGCTTAAAATTTGAATTAGTCAACTCCAAATGGAAAAAATCACAACGATAGAAAAGAACATTCTAAAGCATAAGAAATGTATAATTCCCTCTAGTAGGGACATCTTGTCTCAGCCCTCTCTTATTGTCCAAAGATATTTAATTGGTTGATTCTAAAAATTTCTATTTTCTTGTTTGAGATCATTTGACATACTTGATACTTTCACAAAATTTTTGGATAACATAATCAATATTTTTTTATTCATCTTGTACTATCAATTGAGGATATGAGCACAACAATGAAGATAGAAGAACTCACCATCACAAACAAGGGCTTTCTTAATGTTCGATTGAATTCTTAACATCTCCATTGAAACATCATTTAAAGAAGTATTGTCTAAAGTCAAAGTAAAAACCTTGTTTTCAATTCCTCACTCACGTACCAAATTATAAATTTTTTCAGACAATGATATGCCATTATGTGGTGGTGGCATAAAAGAAAAGTTTAATATCAGTTTTTGTAAATTCCAATTCTTATCAAGAAAATGTGTCATAATGCACATAAAACCATCAATAATTATTGAAGTCCATGTCAACAGTCAAACTAATTTTATCAGAAGCATCATATAATGAAGATTTAACCCTTTTTCCCGATTATACAACTTAACCAAATCAACCTTGGCAGTATTTCTACATATGAATGGAATATCTGGACACAAATATTGTAATCAGGATCTTACACCAGAATATTCGACAAATTGAAATGGCATTTCATGCTTCACAACACAACCTACTAAGATGTCTCTATATTTGTTAGCGTAAAATTTAGAAGCGTTTACCAACACAGATCCACTATTTTGTACTAACATCAACTGAACAATATCTTGTAAACTTCTTCTAGGTTATGAGTCTATGTGATGCTTCAAATTTTTGGTTCCATATTTGCTCGCTGCCAAATACTTAGCTCCATGCATCTTGCACTTGTCACGTGGCTTACTGATGTTACCATCATCACCTTTGTTAGAATTAGGAATCATCTAAAAAAAACTTCACACATTTGATCGTCATCTTCATTTCATTTTTCCTTCCTCATTTTGGGATCAACAAAACAAGTTAGATTTTAAATTTAATCCCATTTCTGTTCTATTATGATTTCTTTACATCTTTCTCTTATTTTATTTATTGTGCTTCATGATTTATCACACCCTTAAATTAAAAATCGAATACGTGTAGAGCTAGGATTTACTTGTCCTCAATTTTATCTCCTCCTTTCTCTCTCTTATTCTAAACAACAAAAACTCTCTAATTTTCTCATCTTCCCTCTTCCCTGATCCCTTTTCTCCATCTGCAACTCCTTTGCACGACAACAACAAGTACTGGCAGAAAGCAGCCCATGGCAAAAAGCAGCCCACAACTGTACCGCCTGTCAGAAACCTTCCCACACAAGTGTTCCCCTCAGTAGACCCTTTTTCTAGACTTCTTCATCTCCCTTCCAATCTCCTTAGCCATGGCAGCACTGGCCAGGCCTCATGGCCAGCCACCGGAATAGAGAGACACCTACACTGTAGAAAATAGAGCAAACTAATCACTTTGCCCATTGCCTTCCTCATCCATGACCAAGAACCAGCCACTGGCAAGCAGCATAGTAGCCACCGACAACCAACAAAGCAAGCATGACACCAAACCACAAAACCCATAGCCTTATGTTCTTCAACCGTGAGTCACCATTGTGCATTGTTGTCCCTTGTGTGAGAAGCACTTGCCCCACACCTAAGCCGATAGGCTCCACTGTGAGACCCAGCCAAGACAACGAAGCCCAACACCTTCCATCATCACATAGAGCCACCTAGCATGTGAACCCACCTTAACCGCTCTGTCTACATTACCACATTGTGAGAGGCCAAGAGCAGGTCTTTTCCCTTAAGTCTAAGTCTTGCCTTGCCACGAGTAGTGGAGCTACCAAGAGGATCTCCAAGCACGATGAAGCTAGCCCATGCACGTACAACCATGAAGCCATTGATTTATTAGCCACAGTCCAACCAAGACCAAACATAACACGTCACTTAAAAGGCCTCGTTAAATCCCTTAATCTTAGTTATTGTAAGTTGTTATTGTTGGAAAAAAAATTTGGGATTATTTTAGCATGAGAATCACATTTTGAATCATTGGAAGATTTCCAGTATATTTTTTTATTTGCCAAGAAGCCAATAGGGGAATGATACTTGGCATCCCTAGTGGGCTAATCTAAAAGGACCAAGTATGAATGGATTTAGAGATAAGCCCAACAGTGTTTTATATAGGCCCTCAATCACTAAGGACGTGATGGGTTAAGGAAGAAGGCTTCTCCCTTCTCTGCAGGAGGGAGTAATGCCAAAAGGAGAATATTACAAGTACTAGTCAAGGGTAAAGGAATCATGCCAGCCCCACCCACTGCTCATAAGAAATGTAGAAAGATTTATGGCAAAGAGTGCCGCGTAGATTTAGGGATGTGCTTTCGATGTGGCCAGCCAGAGCACATGATTTAGGAGTGCCCCTAGAATGCACAAGGCATAAGGAACGCTCTTAAAAATCGGCCAAATCAAGGGCCGCCTACCCAACATCGTGTGTACTCTATCACTGTGATACCCGCATCCTACTACGTACGTTCTTATGTCATTTCTTTAATTTAATTTCTTAAGTCAAATATTTTGAGATAAGGATTTTTATCATTTTAATATTTTAATATTTTATTTTAAGATATGCGTGCTTTTATTTTTATGAGGGTCATTAAAATAACTTAAGAGTATATTTTCAGATCTTCAAAATATTTTTTTTTCCTAAAGCCCCTACCTTTCTATTTAATTGAAGAGTGGCCCAAATATGTTCCACCGTAGGATAAGCATCTAAGAAGAAAATATCTTCCCATGCACTAATCCTCACCGTTTGTTCCTTATCTTCCGAGGGAAGCTTTGACTCACTTTTCTTAAGTGATGACCGACTTCTCCATTAAGCCATTCGGAACTTCTCTTCTTCTCTCACACGTAGACTTCAACTTCCAGAGAAAGCCAAGAAAATCTCCTTCAAGCCCTAAAGTAGAACCATTTTTAACTACACGAAAAGGACCCTCTCGGTTTCTCTTGCACAGAACACCTCTCTTCCTTTCTTCAAGCCGATTCTCTACTCTCTCTCAACTTGGGTTTCGGTTGAAGCTCCTTTCAAGAGGATGAAATTCGTGGCTTGGATCTTCGGATTCTTCTCCTCCTTTCCATTGTGGTTGCTGAGTTAGGTAATACTCTATTTATTTCTTCTGATTTCTTGTGAAATCTGGAACCATGCTTAGTGGATTATACTTTGTATTTGGGGGTTTCGGGTTCTATGTGCAGATCGATTTTCTGTGTAGTGATTTTCTAAGTTGATTTCTTCCTTCGTTCCTTCTTTTTCATGTCTTAGTTAAGTGGTAATTGGATGGAGGGATAATAGTGTTGTGTGTGTGTCGAACCATGCTCTGTTTTTCTAGGTTACAGCCGTGCATATACTCTGTGATTTCCAGCCGTGCATTACATCTTGTTTGGTTCCAGCCATGGGTTATGTCCTACCTTGATTTCCAGCCGTGTATTTGCAAGGCACCTTGTGGTAGTGCTTTCCTTGTATTTTATCAAGCTAGGCCATGATTTAATTCTTGTTAAGCCATGCCTTTATGTGTTACGTTTATGGATTTAAAGTTATGATTTTTAAGCATGTCTTTCCTATTGAACTTATGGCCTAAGTAAGCTACTAAGGATTTTAGTCTAAACTAGTAAACACCTTGGAAACCTTGAGTTTGCCTTGTGCTATACCCATGTTTTATGATCTGTTTTTAGAAGATAAGAGATGTTTTCCTAAGCTTTTTACAACCTAAGTGTGATTTAATTATGTAGTTGAAGTTGGATTAGGTAAAGGATGTTTTAAGAGCATGAAAGTGCAAAGGCTATTGGCTGTCCAAGGGTTCCTAAAATTTTCTGCTATGCTTTTGTTGGATCTTAAATCAGCCCAATCTATCCTTTTGTTCAATCTTTTCTTAGCTCAATTAAAGATGAATTTTGGCACGAAAAACCCTTGAAAAGAAGTGAGAAAAATTAACCCTTTGTAAACATTGGCTCTTTGTTGGATTTACCTCCTAAAATGGTATTGTAAAACTATCAAATGTCCTTTTCAATGAAAATTCCAGATTTGACATACCTCCTTGTTCCCTTTCCCTTTTTATTAAATTCCTACCAATTGTGTAATTTAACCTATGATTTCAACCCATCCTTTATGTGGTAAACAATGACTTTGTAAGAGGAACAACCAATGGGTAATGTGATTTCATGAGTCTCTTTAAATGGTATAGGATGAGGATTTTAATGTTGTGATCTAATGCCATGTATGTTGGATAGATTAACGGGTTAAGGAAATGCTTGATTCCAAGCCGGAATTTAAGTGGGCATGTAAGAGTATCGATTAGCGAAGCTTCTAGTAAAGTGGATATTAATGTGTCTATCTCATTTTATTGAATAGGAGTCTATTTTCAAGATCAAAGGAACCTATTAAGTAAAGCTCACAAGTAAGTAGCTACGACCATACTCCTTAAACAAGTTCTTTTATGAAAGAATGTCTCTCTTCCTCTTTTCAAATATTATTCTAAAGATAGAGTAAGTATGAAAATATATTATGTATGAGCCCTTCTTGATAGCCTCTGTTAAGCACCCTACTACTTATAATTATGTCTATGAAATAAGGTAATGCATCATGAGATTTCTTATGCATGCTCTCTCTCTTAAATAACTGATGCCTTACTTATATATATGCCTGGCATGACATGAAACCTTTTTCAAAAATGCACATGCATCGGACTAAGGAAAGACAATGAAAATAAATGACTGCAAAGGAAAGGAAAGAATGAAATGAATGTTCAATGTATGAAAATACGTAATGGCCACTTAAATGAAAAGGGGTACCCAAATGAATGAATGGGCAGATGACAATGCCGGGTAGTAGTATCTGGTAGTGCACCCAGTACTGCACCCTAACGGAATGAGATCCAACCCGCGGCCACGGGCGAATCCATTGGTCCAAAAGACTGCTAACCCTAGCATACGGGGCGTAACAGTGTGTGCAATGCCCTAAGAAAGTGAAAAAGATGAAAAGCCTAAAAAGCATGTTTATGCATGAAATGTATGGTTTATATTCCTAAGAATGTTTATGCATGAAAGCATTGTCAAGAATCTGCAAGTGTTTATGTATGCATATTTTCAAAGAAAGATATGTGATTAATAAGTTAACAGCATGGTGTACTGCTTACTGAGTATTAGACTCACTCTTGTGTTTATGTGTTAAACGTCCAGGTAATGATAAAGAAGCTGTGGAGCCTGGTACTGCTGAGGAGGGAGGGGCTGATGCTTAGGGTTCCCCAGTTCGTTGTTTGATGATGATTTTGGTTATAGATTTTAGGATGGGTCCCATGTTGGGGACAATTTGTGTTATTTACTTTAAACAATATAGTCGTTTTGGTATGTTGTAAATTCTATGGTGGTGTGATGGTAATGGTGGGACTTATATGGAGGGGTGATGGTAATCCCTCATGTGATGGTCTGTCACCCTTTTTGGTTTGTAATGAGGGGACTGAGTTCCCTCTTGTTTAAAACTAGTTATGTTAATGTTTGAATGACGGACTCTGAGAGTCCTTTATAGAAATGTTGAATCAAATGTCTATCAGGTGTTCCATCCCTTTGATTAGAAACCTAGAGTGCAAGCATGTCATGTCCGCGTGTATTCCATGTTAACACCGTAGCGTAGAACAAGAAAAAAAAAAATATATATATATATATATAAACACCCCGTAACTATAATAATAAGGTATATATATCTACATATGTAAAAATGGAAGGAAATGAAAGAAGAAAGTAAGTGTCCCGCCTCGCTCTATTTATTAGGGCGGGGTGGTGACAATCACCCCCGAAGAGATAGACGAGGAGATTCCAGAAGATGAAGAAATGGGAGTCATCACTGGTATTTTTCCTTAGTACCCTCTTTTAGAAATTAGTTCTTATAAATTAATTGCGATTTAGGTAAAATCACACTATATGAATATACGGCCTGTGCTTTGTTTGACTTTGGTGCTACGGGGTCTTCTGTGTCCATGGTGTTTGCACGCACGTATAACCTGCCAACCCAAACATTATCTCAAGCTGTAATAATGTTGATTCCTGATGGGAGTATGATCACCTGTACCCGAGTACTTAGAAATTGCCCGCTAAGCCTGGATGGAAGAATAATGGAAGAATAGGGATGGACTAGTTATCCAAGTACTTTGCTAGGATAGATTTTCGAAACAAGGAGATTATCTTTGATCCACCAGAAGTTGGACAGATCCGTTACATGTGAGGGACTGTGAAGGCTACCCCCTCTAATATAAGTTTTGCAAGCAAGGAAGTGCATCGTTAGTAGTACTATGACTGCTCTAGCATTTATAATAGAATATTCTTATAGTAATATGGAGATTCAAGAAATACCCATAGTTGAAGAATATCTTGAGGTTTTCACTGAACACTTGCTAGGATTACCCTCCGATAGAGAAACTAAATTTGTTATAGAATTGGAACCTGCTACAATCCCTATCCATAGAGTACCCTACTGTATGGCCCCATTAGAGCTAAAAAACTTGAAGGAACATATAGAGGAAATTTTGGAGAGGGGATTCATTCAACCTAGTTTGTCACCTTTGGGTGCGCTAGTTTTGTTTGTAAAGAAGAAGGATGGGTCGTTAAGAATGTGTATTGATTATAGGAATTGAACAAGTATCCATTATCGCGTATTGATGACCGATTAGATTAATTTCAAGGCGCATCGGTATTCTCAAAGATAGACTTAAGGTCAAGATATCATCAACTCAAGATTAGGGAACATGATATCCCTAAGACGGCATTTCAAACTAGATACGGGCACTATGAATTCCTAGTAATGCCCTTTGGTCTAACCAATGCCCCTACCATGTTCATGGATATGATGAAAAGAGTATTCAGACCCTACCTAGATAGCTTTGTTGTCATATTCATTGACGACATACTGATTTACTCTAGAAGTGAGGAAGAGCACAAGCAACATCTCATTTGGCATTGGAAAGGTTAAAAGAGCAGAAGTTATTTGCCAAATTCAGAAAGTGTGAATTTTGGATTAAGGAGGTGAAATTCTTAGAGCATGTGATCTCAAGCCAAGGAGTGATGGTTGATTTTTTGGGATTAGCTGGATACTATCGGAGGTTTGCAGTAAGATTCTCCAAGCTATCAGGACCGCTCACTGCCCTAACCAAAAAGAATGCCAAGTATGTATGGATGGGAAAGTGTGAGCAGAGTTTCCTGGAGCTCAAGGAAAGGCTTACAATTGCACTGGTGTTAGCATTGCCTGAACCACATAAACCTTTTATGGTTTATAGTGACACGTCTAAATCAGGACTTGGATACGTGCTCATGCAAGAAGAAGGGGTTGTTACCTACACTTCATGTCAATTGAAGAACCATGAGCAAAACCACCCCACCCACCACTTAGAACTAGCCGATGTAGTTTTCGCCTTGAAAATTTGGAGGCACTACTTGTTTGGTGTAACTTGCGAAATCTACACTAACCACAAAAGCCTCAAGTACTTATTCAGTCAGAAGAATTTAAATATGAGGTAGAGAAGGTGGTTGGAAATGATTAGTGACTACTAGTGTTAGATCAAGTATCACCCTGGGTGTAACAACCCAACCCTAAGTTTAGGCTTTAAGATAAGTTTTATGTATTTTTTCTTATAAACAATAAATATTTATTATTATTATTATTATTATTAATTATTTTTATTATCATTTTCCATTTTAGTGTTTTACTATGATCCGAACGGTGTATTATTGGTAGAGTTCTTCTACCATCCTTATCCTCTAGTTGAATAAACTCCAATTGGGAAAACCAACCCAGTTCACGTTCGGCTTCTCCACCCCGCATGTCTCCACTCACATTCACATGCACATGCACATCATGTATACCTCTTTCCCTCAATTGTGTATCGATCTCTTAGTGTTTGTATCCTCGTAGGATTAAGTCTCCCAGTTGCAGCCAACTTCCAACTCCAAACTCTATCCAAATTCCTTATGAACCACGTAACCTCTTCACATGAACTATAAAAGCAACCCGTGAGCTTCACTCTTCGGATCATCGCTGCCCAGCACCACCGAAGCCTCCCTCCCAGTAACCAGCAGCCACCCACACGAAAACCACCCAAAACTCCTCCACGTAGCACTCCCCAGCAACAACCATCACCCTCGGCACCTCCACTCCCCCTGCCAACGTGAACCGTAGCCCCTATTTTTGCACCCATAAAACAGAGCATCAACCGAACAAGCCAAGAACCCTCCTCCCTCAACCAAGTCGGCCACCCCACCGGAAACAGCCATAGAAACCGCTAGCCATCTCTGCCCCGTCGAGCCCATTTCGTTTCGATAAGCTCACCACCGTCCAACCTCCTCTCTCTTTTGGTTGTTTCGGTGACAGCACTCTCTCTAAACCCTCTCCTCTCACGGCGTCGTACCACCCAGCCCAGGAACCCAGCCGCGTCGCCTCACTCCCGGCCACCCAGAGCCGCCTCAGCCCGTCCCCGTCGCATACCCCTCTCTCGGTGAGCCTCTGTTGTTCTCTCGCATGGCACTTTATTCCGATGCACGCGCACGTCCCCTTTGCATCTGCCGAATACGTATGTATCACATGAGTTCACAATCGGGCCGTGGGCCGTATGCACACTGGGCTTATTTGTAAGTTTATGTTTTAAATGTAAATTTGGGCTTAGTTTTAATTTGGTTGATGTTTAAATCTGATGGTTTAGTTTTTTGTGGGCTAAGTTTGAGGTTAATTAGAAATATACTATGATAAGATTTGTAATTTTAAATTGGACTGATTTTATTATGTTTCAATAATATTTATTGATTTTATTAAGCTTAATGATTCAAAGTTTAGTTATATTTTTATTAAATAATTATGTTAAGAAAGTAAATCTATTTTAAGAATTTAGATTTTTATGACTTAGCCCAAGTGTTTTATTAAGTTATAATATGTTATTAGTATTTTAAGTAATTTAAAAATATCAAGATTTATTGTTTATAGTGTTAAGCAAAATATTTATTTGAATATCTCTTAGACTATGAATTTTATTAAGTAGGATATTAGGATATGGTTCCTAGACAGATTTAGTGACATTTAATACTTTATATAGGTGATGAGTTACGAAGTGAGATTCAGGAAGTAGAGCTATGAGGTAAGTTATTTGATCACAAAATTAGGATCATCACAGTTTAGCTTATATATAAGTATTATTCAAACCAGTTCATTGATAGCCAATTTTTATGTATCACTCTTGTCATATGCAAACATGTCATCCAACATAGCACACGATCAGTTCATTCCGCATCATGTTCAGATTTAGAAATTATAATTAAGTATGTATTATGTCATGCATCTCATGGTCATAAGACACGTAAGCTATCTTAAGTTCAAGTGCAAGATAAGATCAGATCAGTTAATCAGATGGCCATTCAGATGCATGGTACCAATGCAGTTTAGTTTCAGGGTGGATGTGCAAGCCACGGACTCAAGCGTGGTCCACCATAGTATGCCAGAATACTATCAGCGGCTCCCCTCGCGGCTGCGGGACGTGGGGCCAGTACACAACCTCGCACACAGGGTTAAGTGTGTTGGCCAATCAATTCAGTCAGTTAAAATAGAACAGTCAGTTAATTCAGATAAAACAGTCATGCATAGCATAAACATCAGTATGAACAGTCATGAATTTTAAGCTCTCAGCATGAAAACTTTTATGGAAACCTTATGTTTAGTATGTTAACGTTGTGATGGATTTCTTACTGAGTATTCGACTCATTTTAGTTTATTTTCATGTTTTTAACCACCTAGGTGATGATGATGATTACGAGCAGACAGGCTAGGATTAGAAGGAGCAGTTAATTTAGTTTTAGACCTTCTAGAAAAAATTTATTTTATTACTTTTATGATATGACTTTTATTCAGTTTATTTATTCAAGTTTTCTGAAGACATTTTTTATCAGACAAAGTTTTATGAAATAAATCCTAAATTATTTTATTAAATATGAGATCTCTTGCCGGGTTTTTTTATGAAAAACACGTGACACTCTAGCCTACGGGAAGGGGGTGTTACACTGGGAAAGCTAATGTCGTAGCAGACGCACTAAGTTGTAAGACGCAAAAGGATGATCCTTAAGATTCTGCCCCGAAAATGAAGAGTTTATTAATTAAGGATCTCCATCCTGATCATCTCTTGCCACGGTACAAGAAATTGTACCTATAGAATGGGAGGAAGTGAATAAATGACAGATGGAAGATTCCAAATGGCCGGAAGTTAGGTAGAAGGTTGAAAGGAAAGAAGGATTAGAAGGGTTCACCATCGGGAATGATGAGTTGTTATGCTATCAAAACTGGAAGGTGATCCCAACTAATCCTGAAATCAAGGATAAAATTTTGAGGGAAGCACATCAGACTCCATACACAGCTCATCTAGGAAGTACAAGGATGTATCAAGATATGAAGCGACATTTCTGGTAGAAGCACTTTAGTAGTGCCTATCATCCTCAAACTGGTGAAAAACTGAACAGACGATCCAAACTCTAGAAGACATGTTGAAAGCCTATATCCTGTAAGAGAAAGGTGATTGGAAAAAGCACCTGCCGTTAATCGAGTTCGCTTATAATAACAGCTTCTAGGCCACCATTTAGATGGTGCCCTACAAAGCTTTGTACAGAAAGAAATGCAGATACTAGGACGAAATAAGTGAAGGAAAAATCTATGCTACGGAGATTCGACAAGAGATGAAGGAGCAAACTCAGTTGATAAAAGAAAGGATGAAGGCTGCTTAAGATAGATAGAAGAGCTACACCAAACATTGTAGAAGGAGCATTGGGTTCAAAGTTGGCGACTGGGTCTACCTCAAGGTATCACCAACGAAAGGAGTAGTTCAATTCGGGAAAAAAGGAAAACTAAGTCCAAGATACGTTGGACCTCAAGAAATATTGGAAAGAATAGGATTGATCACTTATAGATTGAAACTTCCAGCTAAATTCCAATGAATTCATTATGTATTCCACGTATGTAACGCCCTGACTCCCATGTACGAAAATGCAGGAATCGTAACGTCGGGATGATGACAACACGAGTCATATATCCCAATGATAAGTGCTTAAGTGTGTGTAACATGCAAAATATGCACAATAAAAGTCGTAGCGGTTAATTAAAAGTTAGCCAACTAAGTACTAGAAGTTTTAAATACAGATATCCAAAATAAATTGCTTTTAAAAAGTTATACAGTTATTGAATATAAATATAATGCAAACCAAATACCTAGCCAAAAAGTGGGAGACAAATCCCAATGCACGAGCAAGTAATCCCAAATCACTTATCCGGTGGAGCCGAATCCTCAGGCTCTTCATCCTCATCTGCATCAAAATTTACGGTACCATAAAACGGTACTGCAGGGTATCGAATACCGTGAGATTATGAATTTCAGCAAGTAATCAACCAAGCAACCCAAGAGATAAAAATGCATTAATGCAACCAACAAACATGTGTACACATGATGAAACACGAATGTGACCCAAAAACCTCATTTTTCCCGAAAATTATTATTTTCTAATGCATGCCAAAAAATTCTCATTTGACCCAAAACACGCCATGAATAATATCTGTCGTTTTCCCATAAAATGGCCCAATCATTTATCAGACACCATAGACAGAAATCACATGCGAGACTCTACCACTATCTCTACTTACCACCATCTCTACAACGTATCTTCCCTTAAGAAAAGTTTTGGAAAGAAGACACCAGTAGTTGTGGATGCGAAGGGTATATCATTAAAACCTAACCTAACCCATGATGAAATTCCTATTCAGATTACTGACTGGAAGGAGAAAAAACTTAGGAATAGGAAAATTCCTCTAGTTAAGGTGCTTTGGTGAAACCATGACGTCGAAGAAGCCACGTGGGAGAAAGAAGATGTCATGAAGACCAAATACCCTTATTTTTTTGGCTTGACTTGTGTGACATCACATCGCATCATGGCATTCGCATCCATTCATGCATGCATGACATTCATCTCTTTGCCATATGACCCATATTTATCTCGTTATTTATAGCATCACCATGGCTGGTAATGGAAGAGCCGCTTGACAATTTTATATGACCCCAGGCCAAGCATGGAGGCTTAGAGCTGAACGACAATGGGGAAGACTAAACCTTATTGTGGATACTTATTGGACCCCGCAGGAGAGATTAGAGTACCACCGAACACATATTCTTGATCATGATGCGAGAGGTAACCTTAGGACATGGAGAGCCCTACCTCATGAGGAGCGACAACCATATGACCCCATTAGGTGGATGAGTGAGACTAGGACTCGTTGGCTTAGACACCATATTTGCTCGACCAGCCTGAGTCTAGCCAGGCAGTAGAGCAAGGATTAGTAGAGTAGAAGTAACTATACCCTTCTCCCCCTCCCACTGATAAGTTAGAGATGTTTGACTGTTCATTGTGTCATATACATTTTTGAGAGGAGGGAGATCTAGAGATTGAGAGCAATGAAATTAGGCAATGGAGGCAAATGAGAAATGAGTCAATGCATATTATGACTCTGAAAAGGATGCTTACTACTGTAACAAGCAGTTTGAGTTAACAGAAGGTGACACCGAAGACCCATTTTCAAGCTCTGAGCCATAGAGTAGTTGGTGAGTTTACGCTTAGCATTTGTATGATGCATGCTTATGTTTTTACTAAGACCCCCATTTTGAGGATGAAATCTTATTTTAAGGGGGGGGGATGTAACACCTGCCTAAAACGCTTGTTAACTCCCTTAATCTTAGTTAGTGTAAGTTGTTATTGTTGGAAAAAAATTTTGGGATTATTTTAGCATGAGAATCACATTTTGAATCATTGAACGATTTCTCGTATGTTTTTTTATATGCCAAGAAGCCAATAGGGGAATGACACTTGACATTCTTAATGGGCTAAGCTAAAGGGACTAAGCTGGATGGTTTAGAGATAAGCCCAATAGTGTTTTATCTAGGGCCCTCAATCACTAAGGATGTGATGGGCTAAGGATAGATGCCATAAGCCATGACTCATGGATTTAAGAAGCTTAGGCCTTTCTTAACAAGACTTAAAAATTAGGCCCAAACATGAGGAAGGCATGAAGCCTTTGGACCTAACATGGTGGTAGTAGAGGCCCTTGGCCCAACCTTAGAAAGACATGCCATTTTGACCCAATCTTGTAGACCTTTTAGGCCTTATATGAGCCCTCAAATTTGGACATAAGGTCCACTCATTGACCCATACCAAGAGCACATAACTAAGAGACTTACAAAACAAGCCCTACAAGCCCAACAAGGCCCAAAAGCATTGTCTTCTATTTTTTACACTTCTAATTGAAGCCCACATAGACCATATTATTGGTTTCCATCAAGCCCAAGAGATACCCCTAGCCCCTAAGGTCTCCACTGCTTAGCCTTACTTTTCTATGAACCACCCCACCAACAATGCATCCTCCTCTTTAAGCCAAACTGAGAGCAACCCAACTCCTCCTTGCATCCCTATTTCTCAATCAAACCATGAACCACCACAAGACTTCTCAACCCAGCCTTGAACCGTAGCAAAGCCACTGTAGCATGTTGCTTCCTCCATTGCTACAACTAAAAGAAATGGATGGCAAGCATCAATTTTCAGCCTCTTAGTTTTGGTAAAGGATAGCTTGAGAATTTTTATGTTTGTGAAGTTGAAATGATGTAATTGTAATGTGGTCGTGTGCTGTTTAAAGTGATATGTTGGTTGAGATTATGTTGGTATGTATAAAGCTTGTAAAAATAAGTGGATGATTTGATGGACTGCATGTTGATCTTAGGTAATAAATAGATAGAGTAGATGTGTAGTTTAGTTGGCTATCTATATCGAATATATCAGGCAGATTTACTATATATAATGTATAATCTATCTTATGCATGAATAAACAATGTTGGCTTAAAGTTACATATTATGCTTGCCTTTATATTATATGGTTAGAATGATTAATGTTTTAGTTTTTGCCATGATAAAGTATTGGGTTATATGACACATGAATGAAGGAATGAATGTATGTATTGGTTAAGAATGAGTTATATAACTTGGTTAAAGTCATAAATTGGAAATGATGGTAGGGTGTGAATGATGAAGGTGATAGTGTGTCTTTACTTTTAAAGTGAAGCATGGAGGTTCACTTTAAAGTATAAGAATATGAAGTTGAATATAATGTGTTGGAAGTGTGACTTTAATGGGTCACAAGCTATGGGTTTAGCATTAGAAAATGGTGATAAAAGAATGTATAGAGGATGGATTGGATAACTGAATTGGTCTAAGTGAATGAAGTTTAAGTCGATGGTTGTTTTATGCAAGTTCTAAGTTTAAGTTCCATTTGTAAATGAAAAGGAAATGACATAAAGTTATGGATGTATGTAAATTGCCATCTAATACACACATGAATGGATTGCATGAAATGAAAATAGCAAGGAGTTCAGGTAATTATTATGTTCATACTTTTCTAAAGTTTTCTAGATGAAATGAAAATAAAAATGAAGCCTTTGTCTTTCTGTATATAAAAAAAATTAAATTCTTTTATAAGAAAATTTTTATTTTTATGCAATGAAAGGAAACAAAATATTTTCTTAGAAATGAAATGATATTTTATAAAAGTATGGTAAGATATTAATGTTTTAAAGTATATGTAGGTAATGACCTTCGTTGGCTGATTGAGCTGCATTATTGCATTTTTTATACACTTAAGACCAATATATTTTTAATTGTTTTATTATTTTATCATTGGTTTTAAATGGAAAAAAATGATTAAGAGGCATAAATCCAAGTTATGAATTAAATTGATTAAAAGTATAATTTATGCTTAATTTTATAGCTTGTGATTTAATTGGGCAACATTTATTCACTTGCACAACACACGTTTAATATTTTATTTTTCATTTTATCCCTTCTTGTTTTGTTTTATTTTATCTATGTTTTTGTTTTTATTTATTTATTTTTCTGTTGTTGTTTATCTAGTTTCATTTTTATTTTTCATTTTTATTTGTTTTACAGCCCACTCTCAAACGACATGTAGTTTTGTCTATGGACCAAAACTACATGTCGTTGCTTCCATCTTCAACCTGCACGTCCAACGGATCTGTTGCACCATCGCCATGCACAAAGCACAGCTACACCCGTGAAGCTCTACCCAGCCAAGCAGCACCTTCACGCTTCAATACTCTGCACGTTCGGCATCACCAACAGGCTGCACCTCCATGCTAAGCGACAGCACCACTTCATGCATGCACCATGCACAGCCTCGCCGTAAGTACCCACGGCAGTAACCTCCACCTACTGCCTCCTCAGCCACCTACACATGCCGAAGCACCATCCTCTGTTTTAAGAGGTGAAAACAGAGTAAAACTTCGTTGCCCAGCCAAGCAGCACCTCTCACGCCGCAGTGCTCTCTCCATCGCCATACACACTGCCATCAGCGGTAGCAACAGCCAACCACGCTGCCCAGCACCACCTTCCGAAGCTAGCACCACCTTCGCCAGCCTCCATGCATGCGTTCGGAGCATGCACAGCCGCAGCCCACAGCCTCTTTATGCACAGCTCAATCAAAACCATTCCCCTGTTTTTGACACCGAAAAACAGAGCAAGCTTCCAGCTTTGCCAAACACTGCAGCACCAGCCACGCACGTCGCCATGCCTCACCCGAAGCCACCACGTTGCCCAGCCGTGCCAGCATGCACGGCCATGCGCGCACAGCGCCACTCCTGAGGAGCAACCCGCTGCAGCGTTCCACAAGCAAGATGTTCATGCCAAGCATTGACAATGCTTGCTGTCACTGTTAGCATTGAGGCAAAACAGAAGTTGGTGCAGCAGGAGATAGTGAATAGCTTGTACATGAAAAGCATGCAGACACGGGAAATTATGCACGGAAGAGAAAGAAAAAAAATGAAAAGCTTCAGACACTCAAGTGGCATGCGAGTTGAAGATAGAAGAAAAATAAAATAAAATGTTCAAGCTGGAAGCACTCATACTGCGCAACAACGAGGACGAAGCACTGGAATGAAACACGGGACCCAGCTTCTTTACACATGCAGGAAAGTGAATTGAAAAAGAAGAAAAAGGCTGGTCGGCTGGTGTACTTTTGGACAAGCACGGACGGATACAACGCAAATAATTTTTCTGAGTGGGAGACAAGTAGCTGGCTTCACAGACGAAACAAGCTAAGCACAGCGCGAATGCAGTGGCTTTTGAAGCCTATATAAGGACCTGAAGATAGACAGAGAATGGTGGTCGATGTTAGACACCCAATAGAATAGCTTAGGATCAGTCTGTAGTTTTTTCATTTTTGGAGAAAGCGCAGATGAAGTGAGGGAGTTCGATGATGCAGTTGAGAGCCTAACTAGACCAACTGTTGTTACCGAGCTATCCTCCTTCATACATGTAGTCTCCACTTTTAATTTTTATTTTATTTTATTTTAATTTATGATGATTTATTTTCTTGCACTTTAAATTTCTGCACTTAAATAATTGTCATTTATTTTTCTGCACTTTTAATTTCTGCACTTTAAATTTATGTCATTTATTTTTTTGCACTTTAATTTATTCATTTAAATTTAAATTTCTGTCATTTATTTTTCTGCATTTTTATTTCCTGCAATTTATTTTTATGTCATTTAATTTTCTTGCTCATTTAAATTTCAGTCATTTAATTTTCAGCAATTTAAATTCACTGTCTTGCACTTTAATTTCTTTACTTTTCATCACTGTAACTAAAACACTCAAAGCCAACCAAAAATGAATCTGGTTCATAACCAGTAAAATTTTCTTTTCATTGCACTCTTTCATCCATTGTACATATCATCACTTTTTATTTTTATTTTCTCATTGTAAATATTTCTACTATTTTACACGAGTTTATTTTTAGCACTTTCCTTGTGGAGACGATTTATGAATTTAATCCTAATTACTACGCGACACGCTCCTGCACTTGGGATAGCCCTTTGGGCTGCTCATTTTCGAACGAGTCATTGGCAGCCCCTTTATATGAACCTCATGAATAGTTGCATACATGTGGAATAAATGTTATATGTAGTACTGTTGTCTTTATATTTCATGAAATGAAATGATAATTTTTACGCTTGATGCTATAAAAAAATGTTTAAATGATGATGTTTTATGCTCAATGATGTTTAAATAATGATGTTTATGATTGAGACTATGAAATGACGTTGAAATGATGATATTTTACATGATTTTTATGAAATGAAATTGACTGGTTAATGAAAAGGAAAGGACGTGAAAGGAATGAATATTTTAATGAATGAAACTATGTAACAACCATGATTGAATAAATGAATGATTGTACCAATGGATTAGACAGAATGGCAACGATGGGTAAGCAGTACTAATAGTGCACCCAATGTTGCTCCTTGACTGAAATGGATTCCCAACTTATGGGCATGGGTGGAATTCGGATCCAAAAGACTACTAACCCTAATATATGGGGCATATAGTGTGTACCAACCAATAAAAGTGATAACAATTTAGTTAGAATGTTGTGAAATCGTTTAGCTCCTTACAAATGAATGTAAAAGGTGTGGAGAATGTTTTATGAGAAAGGAAACCTTCTTAAAGCAAAACCCCACTTTGTAATGTTTCAAATGAAAGAAAATGTTTTATATAATGTATGTAGAGGAATGATAAATGCATGAATGAAAAACGTATGTTAGTATATTTTTTACAATATGAAGTAATACTTACTGAGTATTCGATTCATTTTGTTTTTATTGTATGCCCTTACCCAAGAATGAAATGAGGACGAAGCAATAGGATGGACATGGCCTAAGGAAAAGGTGACAAGAGCCTGGACATATTTTATGTAATGAATAAACTCATATTTTGTAAAAACTCCATTTTAAGTTTCCAAAGCAGGTTTTAATTTTAGCTATAGAATATTTATATCCTAGGGAGGAAAAGAAAAGTCTTAAAAAGTTCAGTAATTTTCATGTCTTTCTTGAATGCTATTTATCAAAATCACTCCACAAGGACGTGCATTATAGTTAGCTATTGAAATAATGAAAATCTTAAAATTCAAATTTAAAAAGAAAAAAAATTGATAAAATGGGATTATTGCTCAATATGTATAATATTGTGCGTAAAGTGGTTGGGATATTGGAACTGGAGTAGTTAATAAACACGGGTAGCTAAAATTTAGACAAGATATGGTTAATTATAAATAAAGTATATAGTATCTAAACAATTCTATTTGGAAACTGTAGGCGGATTAAAGATTAAAATAGCATTTTTTTTCTCTTAGTTGCATATCTTTCTCCCATCCATCACATTGCACATAATCATCATCTTAGCTCTGCTCTATCTATACTCTGCTCCATCTCTCTCCTCTATTATAGAAACTGATCCTACATTGTCGCACCACTGACCATGGCAACATCTTCACCGATGAACTAAGCTGATGACCAAGAGCGCAACATTCTCATTTTCTCTACCTCTATTTCTCGCATTTCTTTGCTCTTCTATATATCACAGACCTAGCAATGATAGTTTCTCCCTCACTTCAATTGTCTTTTAGCAAATTCAGTATTCAAAAAATTGGCTAAATTTGTTATTTTAGTTAGAGTAACATTTAAATAATAATTATGATTTATCTATAAGTTTGTCATTTTGGATAATGGGCAAGGTTTGTTACAATTGTTTTTTAAAGGAAACATAGTAAACTTTATTGACATAATCAGGAAACAAAAGGAAGAATACATGAATGACATTCCTCCAATCTAACCTCATCCTCCTCACTTTCTAAAGCATACTTGGCCAACACATGTGCTGCGATATTGACATTTATTCTCACATGAACAGCAGTCCAGTGATCAAAATGAAACAAAATAGACCTAGCATCCCATAATAGAACCCCCAAAATATGGAACTGTGAAGCTTTAAGATTGATGTTGTGAATAACTTGCAGTGCATCCCCTTCCAGGATTATGCTTCTAAAACCTATGTCTCTTGCTAAGATGATCACATGTAATGCTCCTTGAGACTCAGCTGTGAAAGAATCAGTTGACATACACCTTTGCGTGCTATTGGAAGGCATCTCCCTTCCTTCCAAATCCCTTATAACAATACCCATGCAAACTCTACCTACCTTGTGTTTGACTGCAACATCCCAATTCACCTTATAAGTGCCTAAAGGAGGAGGTTCCCATCTAGTATGATTGCTGCCTAAGTCACCTTGGAAACAACCTTTGGAACTTGGCCTTCTTGATACTCTGAAAGAAACTATTTTGCCTGCTGCATTACCACGTTTGGATGTGTAAATTTGTCTTGGGAAATGAAAGAGTTTCCCTCTGCCAATTCTTCTTTGCTATCATGATAAACTCCTCCAAGGATTCCTGCTCTAACAAGTCAACCATATAAGCTACCAAACTCACAAAGCCTGATGCATACAGAGTACACTTCTGAACTTTCTTAGATGAAATGCTCCATACGTCCTTAGCTGCAATACAATCCCAAATTGCATGAATGACTGTTTATGCTTCTCTCAAACAAATGGAGCAATCTGGAGACTCAACAACTTTCTTCTTGAAAAGGTTAGCTTTTGTAGGTAAAGACTCTAAGCAAGCTCTCCATGTAAATACCTTTGCTGCATTAGGGATATTCAGCTTCCATATCTTCAACCAAACATCTTTATGAGAGTTAGAATTTGATCCTTGTCCTTTCACCCTTACTAGCATCTCCTTATGCAAATGGTATGCACTCTTAACAGAGAAGATACCATTTTTAGAGCATTTCCAAATGATCCTATCTGGATAGTTATAAGCACTAATATGAATTTTTCTTGACAACTTCAGCTTCTATACTTGAAATGGAATCAATCAGTGAGGCATTCCAACACTTGTGTTCTTGATCAATGAGTGCAGAAACACACTCATCACCATCTAACTCCTAAATAGGACTTTGAATTTGAAAAGATATGGTTGAGGAATCCATCTATCTTTCCAAATTCTCACACGCTATCCATTGACAATCCTTCATAAAGATCCTTCCTCCACCAAGTTCTTTGCTGCATGTATACTCCTCTAAATGTAGGAAGGGTTTGACCCAATTTTAGCTTCAAAAAATGAGGAAAATATTTCAGCTTTAGAATCTTACTTGGGAATGCATCAAGTCTTTGTAGTAATCTATAGCCATGTTTTGCAAGTAGAGCCATGTTAAAACTTTTCAAATCTCTAAATCCCAAGCCACCTGCAGACTTTGCCTTTCCCTTTGACTCCATGAGACCTAATGAAATTTTCCTTCACTATGTTGTTGATTCCACCAGAAATTCTTCATAATTCTATTGATCTCTCTTAACAAAGAAAAAGGAAGCTTAAAGACTCCCATACAATAAGTTGGAAAGGATTGTACCACAGCTTTTAACAAGATCTCTTTACTAGCCTGTGAGAGAAATTTAGTTTTCCAGTTACTGAATCTACTCCTCAACCTATCTAAAATACTGCAAAAAGCCTTTGCCTTTGATCTACCTATAAGAGCAGGTAAACCAAGATATGCTTCATATGAGTTTGAAACCCTGACCACTGATATACTCAAGATGAATCTCTTTGTCTCCTCCCTTGTGTTTCTTCTGAAATGAAAAGAAGTCTTCTCTTTGTTAAGTCTTTGTCTAGAGCCATGTTCATAGAGGCTTAGAATCTCCAGCATTCGACTCCACTCCAATGCATTTGATCTACAAAACAACATGCTGTCATCTACAAAAAACAAATGGTTAATAGAAATTTTACCACTGGCAATTGGAATATTAGTGATAACTTTGTTACAATTTAGATAGGCTATCTTTCTCTCTACAAATTTCTCTATGCAAATTCATCTAGAAATTCATTTCTCCTCACCCATTGGATAAATTTGTTGTTTTAGTTGGTTTAATATTTTGATAATATATATGATTTATCTAGAAGTTTGTCATCTTGGATAATAGGTAAGGTTTGTTATATTTTAGATGGGCTAAAAAATTTAATAAGAGCTAAGATTCATTTACAAATTTGTTATTTGATAAGATAAGTTTGAATGTAGGATGAGAACTAGGGTATTTTCACATTCGGAAGAAATACAAAAATTCATAAAATAAATCGCACCTTGTTAGTAGTCTATCATGACAGCCCATTGCCAGATTTTTAAGAATATGATTTCAAAATTCAAAGATTGAGCAATCATTTTGGTGAGCGAAGAGAGAGAAAGGTTTTCCAAACTCTCACAAGAAAATTCCTTTCGGAGTAATTCAAAACCACACAAATATGGTGATTGATGTGATGAGATGAATTCAATTACTTGAGTTCAAGAAAAGGAAACCAAATTTGAAGATTGACCAAGTTCTTACTAGTACTGAGGTAGGGGAAAACATGTAATATGAAGGTATAATGATTATTGCTTCACAAACGCTTTGCAAAAGGGATGGTTGCAAAGATCTTATAATCATACTACTTCTAATTTTTCTTCAAATAATGGGTAGGCAGGCCTAGAATGTTTTACCTCTAAAGATCACTTCTTTAAAAATATTGGGTGGAAAATATACCAAGTCATATACTATAAGGCAACCCATTATTGTATTTGAAGCCCACAACAATAGGTATGAAGGGAAGAGACAAAAGCCAACCAATTGATTAGATTATATCTAGGTGTTGATACACGAGGACAAGACTTGGCTAAAGCTAACAAGGAAGTGATAAAATTGAGGGGAAGCTAGACTAAAAGGGGAACACGATCAAGAAGAGGGGGATATGTAGCCATTAGAGGAAGAGTTTTTCAAAACTTCTGAGGGCATCTTCATCTTTCCCAACCTTTCCTCCACCATTCTAAGCATTGTAATAGAAAGCATGAAAGGCCATGAGAGCTTGTATAAATACGTAACATAGTGGATTCCATCCCCAATACCCTTATATGGACATAGGTCTTAGTACCGAACCTTGTATATTATGGTCTCTTTTCTCTCTCTCTCTCTCCCTCTCTCTCTCTCTCTCTCTACATATATATATGTATATATATAATATATATATATCTTGCACTGATTTATTGTAAAAGCTATGGATGAGCATTTGAAGCAAAACATCACCCTTCAAGCACCACCATGGGTTATTTGACCATATTGTTGGCATCATCCCCTAGCGGTAAACTGCATCAATAGTTTGGTACCATCTATGGAGTGGTATTGTTATTTTCCAAATAAAAGGTCATGTGACCCAGCGATCAACACACATAGGTCTTGTTTGTTTTCACAGATGATATGAGATGAGTTAAGATCAAAGTTAAAAAATTGAATAAAAAATTGTTGAAATATATATTTTTAGAATTAATTTTGTTTTGAGATCTGAAAATTTTGAATTGTTTATTTCGTATGGAAATTTGAGAAAGTTATATTGACTATATTAGATGAGATGAGATGAAATGAGTTGAGACCACTTATAAAATCAAACGAGGCAAGAATACAAATAAAGTGTCTCTACCTGCTAATTTTAGTTTCTTTTATTTTATTTACTGCTTTAGAGACGACACTGGATGACTAATAACTACATGGGGTCTGCAATGACCAGTTGCATGTTGCATGGGCACTGTACAACGTGTGTACTTAGTCACCAAACTTGGCGGGCTTCAACCTCCATCCATGGGTGAGCATGTGTGCTAGCCCATTAGAATTCACCATTGAAGGTGGGGTGTAAACCATTATGCTAGTGTCCACAGACTCGACTGGTTCTTTCTTTACAAGCATGGCTAGCCCATCACATGGTTACTACAAAAAAATTAGGAATTGTCGGCGTTGATATTATTGGTGGTTGTTTATGGGCTAGTAAAATTATATTATTGTTGGAGCTTAATTTTTACTCTGCTAAATAATTAAATTTTTCAGCGTTTATATTGTTACATTGGTAATAATATATAGCTTTGGAATCGTTTAAAAAAATTCTAAAAATATATCAATTATACACCGGTAAATGTGTCTTTTCCGGATGTTTATATTATTATGTCGGTAATATTATATAGCCTTTATTGAGTTTTTCCGGCGTTTATATTATTATGTTAGAAATAGTATGTATTTGTTCGGCATTTAACAAAATGCCGCACTTGTTTCAATTTTATGCCGGTAAATTATTGAGTTTTTTAGCATTTATTTTGTTTTAAAAAGAGGCCTACAATTGATCAATTTTACGCCAATAAATTAGTAATTTTTCAGTGTTTATATTGTTACGTCGGTAATAATATATAGCTTTGGCGGTATTAAAAAAAGGTCGAGAATTGATAAACTTTACGC